>CM072814.1:58529634-59129634 GCA_036937905.1 Salvia rosmarinus
CGTTAACTCTCTCTCTCTCTCTCTCATATATATATATATATATATATATAGGGGAGGGTTAACGTGATAACCATTTTTATTGTGAGAACAAATGAATATGCTATGAAAGTTAATGAATATGCTGCGAAAGTTAATGAATAAAAAAAAATTGAATTTTGCCTTTCATGGGATTCGAACCCTGGTGAAAATTTTGAATTTTTTGATTCATTAACTTTCGCAGCGGATTCATTAATTTTCATAGCATATTCATTTTGTTCGTAAAGAATTTTCGTAGTTCTTAGTTCTCAAGTTAAAATTGGTTCTTATTTGAACCTCACTATATATATATATATATATATATATATATATGGGAGGGATCATATGAGAACCACATTTTTTTGAACTCGAGAACCATGCATAAGGCGTTGAAGATGATGCACAAAGCGGTATAAAGTTGTGCATAACGAAAACTTTCTAAAATTATTTTGTTGTACAACAATTTTAGAATGTTTTCTTTATGCACAATTTATAGGTTTTATTCATCAACTTTATACGTTTGTGCGTAGTTCTCAAGTTCTCATAAAAGATGAGTTCTCATCGATCCAATCCCTTCCCTATATATATATATATATATATATATATATATATATAGGGAGGGTTAACGTGAGAACCATTTTATCCCGAAACGTGAGAACCCAAAATGATGAATTCATAGTGAAAGTTGATGAATCCGTTGGAAAGTTCTGAATCCAAAAATAGAATTTTCGCCTCATGGGATTCGAACCGGGTGAAAATTCGATTTTTGAATTCATTAACTTTCTCAACGGATTCATCAACTTTCATAAGAAATTCATTTGGTTCTTAGTTTTTAGGATAAAATGGTTTTATTTGAACAAACTATATATATATATATATATATATATATATATATTACAACAGAAATACATAGTATTTGAAATTGTACATCTCATAAAGACTCTAACTGTAGAGTGTCCCATAATGACTCTAATTGTAAAGTGTATAACATGCATTGTAAATATATGATTGATTAGGTTTGAGACGGTAAAAATATATGTTTTTTTACCTAGTTAAATAGATGAGCCATTTATTATGGCTGCGATAATTATATATATATATATATATATATATATATATATATATATATATAAGTTGATTATTAAGTATATATCTTTTCTATATACGGTTATAAAAACAAGTGCATCACATTAATTCTTTATTCTTCATGAAATTTTCATGAGACTTACCATTTATATCCAATAAAAAGATATAACTCCAAATATTTTTCTTAAACAAATTGAACAACACATCGTTTTTTCATGAGATTTCATAAATTGAAAATTTAAATAGAATGACACAATTTGAATTCCATATTTATTTTTCATGATACTTCACAAATTAAAAATCTAAATAAATGATATATTTTGTACTATTGTTTAGAACAAATATTGAATTCCACATCAATTTTTCATGAAACATTTTAAAAATTAAAAATCTACATAAAATGATACATTTTAAATCTGAAATTGATTTTTATGTCATTTCATCAATTCAAAAAAATAAATAAAAAATTTATCAAAACTATGACTAGGGGTAAAATTATTTAATTTCTAAATCTTTTGAAATAAATAGTTTCTTTAAATTAATAGTAAAGAAATTAAGTAATTTTATTCATTTTAATTTGACAATATTTGACCAAATAAAAAGTGTTGAAATAAATAATATCAATTTAATTTGGCTAAATAATTTTTTAAAAATAAATAGTAATGTTCAAGATTTTATTGAGAGTATAACCAGTTACTAGAACACGATTTGTATTTTATTAATTAGATATTTGGTTAATTTAATTGAATTTAGATAATCAACGGATTTTTATCTCTATATGAGAATGAAAAGAGAACATGTAGTAAAATTACTTTTTATCAGATTTGGGAAAGCTACAAGTATATATAAATTCTAGACACATTCAAAAATTGATCGACATGTCTACATGAAATTTTTTCAGTTTTAATTTTTTTATTTATATTATTTATTATTAATTATTATTCTGTAATGTTAACATTTTATTATTATAAATAGCTAATTATTGTAAAAATTTATATTAGTAAAATTGAACATGTTTGGTAATTAATCAAATTTGGGACATGTATGGGTATACACATTCTAGAGGAGTCCGAACATTTACCGATATGCCTACATGGAATTTGTTCTATTATTTTAATATTTTTCACTATTTATAATATTTGATTTATAATTGCAACGGACAATCAATTATCATAACTACTTATATTTATAATTTCAAATGGGTTTGGATAATTAGCGGGTATTACTATATATGTTAGAGAAAAAAAAATATAATTAGCAGATATTGATAATGTTTATTATTAATATTTTATGTTCAAGTTTTATTGAGACATGTAACCAATTATTGTAACAACTTATATTTAATTTAGATATTTTAAAAATTCAAATAAGTTTGGATACATAGAGGTATTATTATATATGTTTGGGACAAAAACAGATAGTAAAATCACACGTTTAATAAGATTTGGTACATGTAATAAATGTTTTTCCTTTTTTAATCTTTTGTTATTTATTCTATTTATTATTAATGTTTACTTTATAATGCTCGGTTTGTCATTGAGACTGATCAATCAATTATTGTGCATCTTCTACTTATAAATTCAAATAAGTTTGGGTTATATGGGTTTGAGATGTGAATGGGTATTAAAATTAATTTTTAATTGGATTTAGGATGAGTACATAAATATACATTTTAGATGAGTTCCGATGGCGGAATCATAATCTTATCATCCAGGTTCGTAATGGTGATACACTACTATCAACAATTCTAGTGGCTGAACTCTAACCTTATCGTTTTCTTTCATCACCATGCCCCCACTACGATCGATAACTTAGGGTGAGTGAATCCTAACCAAATATGAAGTTGTTTCTTAAAATTTCTACTTATAAATAATACTCCATGTCCCCTAATTTTCTTACGGATAATTTTTTACATGAGTTTTAATAAAAGTTATTGAGCATATTGTGATTGGAATAAGGGTCTCATATTAGTATAGTGTTAAATTAATTAGTGGTTGAGCATGGGTGATAAGGTATAAATAACTGGTGCTGTTGAGGGTAAGAAGATATGATAGTGGTGGACCATTAATGGTAAAATGTGTAAATAAAGAGTGTTGTTGATGGTAATAATTATATAATATTTTATGTGATAGTTTTCATAAATAGAATAAGAAGAAATTTATGGGACGTATCAAAAAGTAAAATTAGAAAGAAAATAGAGGAACGGGTGGAGTAGCGTAAAGTAATTTCTTGTGAAAAATCGATGGAATATAATTTATGCATATCAAATTCAAACACATCACCCTAATATCAAAATTATTTCATTTATTATGACAATAAAAACTAAATAAAATTAAATAATTTTTCGTCAAAACTCGACAAATTACTCGCTAGTTTTGATAAAACAACTAGTAATATGCTGCACAGACAATCTTTTCCATACAGTCTAATTTATCATTATTACTTTTGATAAAATAACCAGTAATAGTACGGGTAAAATGATATGCATGCATGGGTTAATGAATCATCATAGGGCGCGCATAACATATCCAACATGCATGTATTAGTATATTTTAACACTATGATTTCTTTAATATATCTCACAATCTAGGTAGGTGATTCACTAGTTGTAAAGTTTAATCAAACACACACAAGCGCAAGCGCGTAGACGTCGATCCACCAAAATGTATGTAAGAAAAATAAATAGAATGATTAGTTCGATTTTTATTATTCAATCTATTTAGGGTTTGAACGTTTTTTTTCAATAATTCCAAGAAATTAGTTGTAATAGTTTTAGGGTTATTGATATATAAATATACGAATTTTGCATATATTTTGATTTTTTATATGAACTTTAAAAATAGTATAATTACACGAACTTATATATTGTAGTAATTTTATCATGACTTTTATTTTCAAATTGAAACAGGCGTGGCAACGGGCAAACTGGAATGTTGGTTTGAACAAATCGGACGTTTAAAAAGTACGATATCATACATATCATCTTAAAACATTATCGTTTTCATTTAGATTGTATATAATCAAAATTATAACTCTTAAAATAGTTGAAAAAAATATTATTGTGACACACTGTATTTGAATATATGATGATAGTTTCGATTGAAGTGTGGCACAATTAAACCCTTTTCAACCTTTTTAAGATGTAAGGTGACATAAAATGACGAAGTTTTAAGATAATATGTATGATATTATTTTTAAAATGTTCAATTGTCCATATTAATATTCTAACTTGTCACGTCTATTTCAATTTGGAGAAAACAGAAACAATGATGAAACTAAATAAAGAAAATTCAAAGTTTATAATGCAATACAGATACAGTAGACACACAGTACTACGTAGTCCAACCTTAATATTTACGTAGACATTGACTTGTCGAATTTGTACTTAAAAGCATGTACATATCAAAGATAATATAAAATATATTTGAATAGCTATACATACATTTTATTTTAATGTGTATGTTCGCCATAATACTAAATGCTCTCTCTCTCCCCAAATATCTCTCATCAATGCAATTCCCATTATAAAATATCTAGTCATCTACCCCAATTCTCAACATCAGCTCTCAGGTACGAACTCATTCTCCAAACTCAATCATTTCTCAACCCTAAATTTTTCATCAAAAAAATTAAAAAGGCACAAAAAGAATCTGTTTTCATCATCACCATTTTCATCATAGCATAAAAATGGAAGAGGCCTTGAGAAGGCTCAACGCCGCCCCCACGAGGGCCGGATCCGTCAAGCCCACCGCTGCCGTGCCGAAGCGTTGTGCTGCCAAGAGGACCCACAAGGACTCCCCCGCACCCGGCGGAGGCAACATGCGTTACCGTGGTGTGCGCCGCCGCCCCTGGGGCCGCTACGCGGCGGAGATACGGGACCCCCAATCCAAGGAGCGACGCTGGCTCGGCACCTTCGACACCGCGGAGGAGGCGGCGTGCGCCTACGACTGCGCCGCCCGCGCCATGCGCGGCGTCAAGGCCCGCACCAACTTCATTTACCCTGCCTCCCCCTCCCACCCCTCCGCCTCGGAGAATCTCGTCCCTTCCTTGATCAGCTACGGGAAGCTATCTCAGCCGTCGATCCTCTCTTCCCGCCAATTTCTCTCTCCGTCCCCATTCGCAAACCCTAATCTCGATTTCAGCCGCAGCTCCATAAATTCTCACAGATTTCTGCTTCGAGATTACATCAGCTCATCAACTTCGAAATATTTGGACTCCAACTCCTTCACTTTGAGTTCGGATCTCTTAAGAAACTCCTCCAGTTTCACAGGATCTTCTTCTTCTTCTCTATGCGCCGATGTCGCTGCCTCCACCGTTGTCTCCGACACCGCCTTCAACGGCGCATCGCTCAGCCCAGAAAACATCGAGAACAAAAACTGCGAAATTCTATGGAATGAAAATAATTGCATGGATTTCTTCCCAACTGAGAGGTCTGATTCCGGCTTGCTGCATGAAGTTCTGAACGGATTTCTCCCAAGTTCGACGAAAAATCTCGTTAAGGAGGAGGAATTTTCTCCACCTCCGGAGGCGGCGGTGGGAGTTTCCATCAAACGCGAGGAATATTTAGGTTTCTTTGCTGATTACGGTGCTCCACAGTTTGGGAATTTGAATCCGACAAGCAATTTTTTCGGATTTGAGAGTGAATTAGGGGGGTCAAATCCATCAAATGGGATTCTATCAGAGATTTTCAATTATCAAGAAGGTGCAAATCTGCTTGAAGCTAACATGCAGAATGCATGAAACAACTGAAATTATTCTTGCTTTGTAATAGATTCTTGATTTTAAGGAATATTATTGTGAAATTATCTGTATTTAATTTCTCGTTTGTTGGCTACACTAGTCTCTTGTGCAGTCAAATGTAAGATTTTCAGTCTATTTGGTTAGTTAATTATAAGTATACATTTTATCTCTGGTTTTTTGTTTTGGGTTACATAGTGGTTTGTTGATTATATATCTGGCTTTAGGTTCATACTGTATATCTTAATGAGTTAATATATCAAAATAGTCACTTTAATATTATAAAGATAAAAGACAATCACAAAGATAAGGAAGATATAAAATAGCTGTTGCTTAATTCGTGTGATTTAGTCCTAAAAGACGTAATCGACGATCAAAAAGCTTTGTGATCTTGAATTATAGGTAAAATAAATTTACGACTAAGAAAGCACTTTGGTCGTGAATTATCGGCAAAATATGATGAATCCACGACTATGAAGTTTCGTGATTCTGAATTGTAGATAATATAAGGTTACTTCACAATTAAAACGTTTCATGGTAGTGAATTGTAGGCAAAAAATATGATCAATTTACGATTTATAAGAAGTTTTGTGGTTATAGATTATTACTATTATAACGAGGTAAAATATAGAAGTGCCTTTTTTTTTATCTCAATAACTACTATTTTTTACGATGGTAAAATATCTATTTTATTAGTTCTTTTCTATTTTTATTGGACTAACGTGCTAAAGTCCCTTATATTTCGGAGAGAAAGTTTAAAAATCACAAAATCTGAAATCTAATTTCCCAAATAATTAATCGAAAAACCAGAACACAGTTGGAAATCCAAAATAGGGTTATGAATGTTGCACTGAAAAAATATATTAACACACCAAGAACTCAAATATTTGTCACAATAGGATTCGCTAAAAATTTAGATTAAATTATCAAATTCATACAATTGAAAAAATTAGAACCCAGAGAAGATTTTCAAATGGGTTGGTATCTCAAAACGACAATATATAGTACACTAATCTGTAACAACCTCTAGTGAAAACTCATAAAAACATGTACACATTGAATGGGTAATTAAACTCGTGTCTTGTCATTTGATCCTGTCCAATTCCATATATATAATTTTGTTGTTTTCTGAATTCGAATATTAGTATTTACGTCGAATTTTAATCCATTAGATGGTTTGACGCAAAATCTCTCTAAAAATTTTCTTCATCTCCAAACGATTCGATTGAGGATTTCTACATTAGAAATCAGCCACAACAATTTGTATCATCATTTAATTTTCTTTAGTCGCCCAACTTTTCCATTTTCATGGTCGATATATGCATTTTGACAGAAACATTGAGGACCGATTTGCATCTTATTTCTTTTTTTACTGGACAAATATATTTTTAAGATGGAAAATATATGATTGAGAAGATAAGAAAAATATGCATTGGTATAGGTTTATTCTCGTCTTTGATAGAATTTTTATTTGATCACCATCAAATAAGGATATATAAATGATGTATTATTTAGTAACTATCATTTTCATTTGCGATGTGGATTCAATCATAGAGGAGCCAAACGCGGTCTTATAAAGTTTAAGCAGTAGTAGAACTTCAAAAGAGTTTTAATGTAAATCGTGTGGCGGCTGCTTTTATGAGAAACTAACTTATTGAAACAACTTTAGCTTGATGATGAACAATAATTTTTTATACCACTTTTATAATCACAATAGTTTTTAATCTTGCAACAATATATCTATTCATTTGTCTCTGTTACATTGATGAATCACACGAGCGGTTGTTCATATGTACAAATTTAAGGACCGCTTCATTTTTATTAGAGTTCACTGCATTCCAAAGAAAAGTTTTAGTTCACTGCATGACCTTGATGGTCAAATCTAAGGCAATGCGATACACAATTTTTTGATTTGTTGCGAACATAATTAAATTCATCCTCAAATTTGATTGTTTGTCAAACTTTTAATTTCAAACAGATTATTGTCGTTGACCTTTAACTTGAGAAATTAAATGTTAGGCTTTCACGGGCTTGAGAGAGGTACATTTTGACATATGCTTGATGTCCAATATATTTTAACTGATCGTAATTTTACCAGAGTACCAACATATTCCACATCGATAACCAACACGTAAAAATTTTGTGAAATTTGTGGCGATGAGCTAGTATCGACCATTGATTCATACGTCAAAATATTCCTCCGCTCGAGTTAAATTGTAAAAACAAATCTTTGATTTCTCAAATTAAGGGCTCGAACAATAAGAATCTATTTGAAATTAAAAATTTGACAAATAAACCGAATTTAGGGGTGATCTTAATTGCAACATATCAAATATTGGGTATGCGCGCTGTTATGAAAGTAGTGTTGTAACTACAATTTAACCTAAAGTTTGTGTTTGGATATAATTAATAATAATAATAATAATAATAATAATAATAATAATAATAATAATAATAATAATAATAATAACCTAAAGTCTCATGTATGCAATGCTATGTACGAGACCCGATATCTGCTATGCGGTAGGCATAGTAGCTAGATATCAGTCTAACCCTAGACAAGCTCATTGGACTGCGGTAAAGTATATACTCAAGTACCTGAAAATGACTCGAGATTATAGGCTAGTTTACCAAGCAGATAGTCTAATGCCTTTGGGTTATTCAAACTCGGATTTCAAGTCGATCGTGATGAGAAAAGTCTAAAAGTGAGAGGAGGAGTACCTCGGGCTATGTGTTTACCTGGAAGTCGAGGATGAGCCGTGATCTGGAGGAGATGGTTCAAGAAAGCGGATCTAGATGCACCGGTTTGCCCGGACTCTACCATGGAAGTCGAATATGTAGCCACGCCGCTTCGGAGGTCTATCGCATACACTACGCTTTCGAGCGTAGTCTATACTAAGGTGTCTAGCGGTTTTCGTTTTCGGTTAAGGAGGTTGTTATGGTTCGAACTGTTAGAACTATCAATTATTGTTAAATATTTTATCTCTTTTAATTATTATTTTATTTATTATATTTATTATTTTATTTGGATCTAGACCGTCGAAACCGTGGTACTTTTGGTTTGTAACCGAAACCAAGAGTATACCCACTATAGTTTTCTCACATAGACTACGCTTTTTACGCGTAGTCTATAAACAGAATCACACAAAATTTCGCACATACACACGCTTTTTTGTCGTAGTCTATACCCACTATAGACACGCCGCACATAAACCACGCTTTTACGTAGTCTATATAAATCACACAAAATTTCGCACATACACTACGCTTTCGGCGTAGTCTATGTATTAACTACGGTTTTGAGTTTATTTACTACGGTTTTAATGCCAAATTTACTACACTTTTTCTATTACAACCGTAGTCAATTTAATAACAACTACGGTTTTCAATTTCAACCCTAGTTAATTTCTTTATTTAAACACGTACAATTAATAACGCACAAGCAAATGAGATTAAAATATAATTGCGACTACGTTCAAAATCACTATTCAAAAATATACAACTGCATTTTCATTACTTACTACAAAATCACTATACAAAAATATACAACATTTTCATTACATTACTAAAATCACTATACAAAAATACTATGCACATCACATAACAAAACAATAAGATTGTAGATAAAAATACACATTCGTAAACCTTAAGCACCTGATTGGAGATCTAACATTTGGACCAACATAAAGGAAATATTGATGCAGTGACGGTGACGGATACTCCCATTCGACTGTCTCCATCTCTGTGCAACAAGTTTTGAAATGCTTCACATCATGAGTAGAGTAGAAACACATGAAAATAGAAGATCCATATCAAACCTTCGTCACGTAATGGGAAAATTTTCAGTGTCCAAGTTAGCTCTTTAATACTTATCCATGGAAATATAACACTCCATTATGATCAAAAGCTTTGGGTTGTTGCACAGGCATCATATAATTAATTTAATCGCAAACTCATTTCTCAACCACAAAACTTTAACTTGCTAAATTTCCGTGATATTTCAATTCAAGCTTATATCCCCAAACAAAAAGCGGAAAGAAAAACAATGACATATACATTGTGCATAATTCCTTGTTTTGCTGAGCTTGTGAGGCTTGAGGCCAAGATTGAGGTTGTACGCCATAACCGCCGGCCACCGATTTTGTGTACTAGGATACGCACCCATCACAGAGGGTGCAGAACTCAAACAAGCGACTTTGCAAGTTTTGTTCTATCCGAAGCTAAATAGTCCTCGGCATGTCGTTTCTTCGACTACGATGTGCTTCTATGATTCAAGAACAATTTTGAATGTCGATAATCGCTTTTTCTGGACATAGCATCTCCAAAGAGATCCAAGAACCGCAAATTTCATTTGTAACATAAGTCAAAATAGTATGTCCAAACAAGAACTCCCATTCATTAATGCCAACTTGAATCGACCTCTCATAGATATAATAGAGGTGATCAGCGATATATTTTAGTTTACAACATAATGCGAATAAGGCTACTTGTAGAGAGGTGCAAGATAATTCTAAGTTGAAGAAGTACTCATGGTATTACTTAAAAGATTGCGGCCGGACTTGTTGCCCATATTTGCCCATGCATTACAAGAAATCTAAGTGACAAAGACAAAAGAAACATCACGGATCATGCACAAATAAAATTAAATTGGATACTAAAATATATAAGCACAAAAACAGTGTGGCCTATAGCCAACAGAGGCGAAATGCATCAAGAACAATATGTTAGCTCAATTTGATTAAAATGTTGTTTGGAAGTCGCAAGTTTTCATTACCTCCAAGAAAATGCTTGACAGCCTCCTCCGTCATCAAAACTTGCAATACTAGGGTTGTCGGCATTGGGAACTATAAATTTCTCAACCAAGGAGTCCAGATACTCTATTTGCTTGGAAGAGTGCGAATAGACTCTAAGTGTATCATTACTGCAATAATTCAAAATCAACAAATGGATCAAAGGAGAATGTTATGAGAGAAATAGGAAGACATTACTCTTTTTACATAGAACTACACAATCAATTTCTCTGTGTGTGACAATTTTCTCTAGTTTTATATAAGAAAAGAGAAGAGGAATGAAAGCTAAGGACGGATCAAGGAAAGCAAAGCATGCATAGAACCTCGAAGTGGTCTTGACGGTGGTGCACTCTCCACGCCTCGAACAAGAATCTCTCTTGCCTTTTCAACATTGCCAGAAACCTTCAATAAAAATTTAAGGATGAATGAGATCTCATATGGCGCACCAAAAAAAATCTCCAATTGTAGTTGCAACAACAATTGTCATTAAAGCAGCCGGTGCTTCCGAATACCCCAATATGAGAACAGTAGTAATGTAATTGTTAGAGGAATAGAATAAAAAATCACAAGTTAAAACAACATTTTAAAATGTCAATGATAAAGAAATTAGACAAGCATTATAGACAGAGGAAAACGATAGACCAAATATAAGTAGTCATAAAAATGTGGGACATACAGGAAAAATATACATACTTTGAACATAAAAAAGGTCTAAATAGCCTAAAGAACTAATTCATTTCCTAGATGCAAGCAGGGTACATAATTGCAATAGAAAGAGCAGACAAGCCAACGAGCACAACAATGAGTAATAGTAAAGAAACACAAAATGTACCAAGAATATAAAACGCGAGTATTGAGCAAACAACAAAGGCAAAGTCTGTGAATGTTCCTTTCCCTTCTCAATAGCGATTGCCTGCTCATACAAAGAACAAGCATCTTCCAACTTACCTGCAAAGCAGAAAACAAATAGTAAGAAAATGATAGCGAGATTGTTAACTCGTAAGCAGGAAAGCATAGTCCGAAATCTTACAAGTCGGTGTTCCATGTTTGCATGCTTTATTATTGCCTCAAGAAGCCCGGTGCAATTCGGTGTGAACATGTTGATAAGCAGCTCGAGCTCCCGAAATGTCACCATGTCGCTTCTTTAAATAGAGCGAAAAAGATGGATCTCTGGTGCCTGCGTGCGGTACATAGTTAAACCACATTAAAACAAGTTTCACCAATTGACCGGTCTAACTCACTCAAGTAATCATTTACGACAAAAGCCTTATAGGACAATCGTATCACTTGAAATATCAAGTCTCAAACATTGAAACAAGTAAATAGTAATGATGGTAGTGGCATTCTTTTTGACATAATTGCCATCAATTGGAGGCATAATACTTGTCGAAATTGATTTGCAAGCTATCATATATTTTTCTTTATGTTGAACATAAGCAGCACACAAGTAGTTCCTAATTACCTAAGAAATACTTTTGTTTCTCCCATTATATAAATCAAACTCCAACTTATTTTCCGACAATAATTAGCGAGCAATTACTTACTCAATCTCAAAAACCATCTTTTGGACAGTTTGAGATTGAAAAATTCATAACCTTGCACACAATGTACTGGAGCAATGTACTTTTCAAGACTTTACGCACTTAAAATGTGGTATAACTTAGAGATAGAGATGAAAACCTTAAACAAATATAAGCAAGAAACTGAAGTAGCACATGACACAACTAACAAGCATCAAATACATGTAAGATTAAGGAAAAGAGCTGATTAAGTATGTTATCACTGAAACTCGATGCAAGGAGAGGGAGGAAGGCGCCCAACAAAGAAAAAAAAACAACAATATTAATAAGCAAAAGTACTTATAACTATCTATATATTAACAAGGAAAATGTAGTATCCATCAAAACAATTCTCTCTCGCTCTCTCTCTCTCTCAAGGGGGACAATTGCTCCTTAGAAGGAATGTTTTGCAGTGACGAGCACTACATTGAGTAAACTGTTGGTCTACTTAATTTCCATGGTAAAACTTGCTTCAGAGAATCGTGTATGGGCTTTAAAAAAGGGAAATTAATATATACCTTGCAGTGCCTGATAAACATCTTTTACAGAACACAGGACAAGCGTTCCAACAACAACATCGACAGAGGCATCTTCTAGTGGCAAAGCCTCAGCAACCTACACAAACATTGAGCAATTTCAGTAATAATTCTTTGAGTAACCATGTTTTATACATTGATGAGCAGATTGACAAATGAGTGGAGTACTCTAATGGACAAGTTAAGCAAGGCCTTCGACTCATCCATTTCAACGAGACCACCAAAATCAAAGCAAAAATTTTAATCAAGATGATTCTACTTGAATAACATGTTCTAACCACCTGGCTACATCTAAAATTGTTCTTACACTACAGAAAGCATGAACGAGAACAGAAAAGAACTTAACACCCTAATGTAGGCATAGAACTCAGTGACAAGGGCAAAATCATTAGCATAAGTCCTCATTACTTTCCTCTCAAATTAGCAAATAGCTCCGACTTGTAACCTGCAATATTACCACACATGGGAAAAACTCTGAATGGATTTTAGCTGCTGTATATTTACCGTTATTCAATGAAACAATAGGCTCTTGAAAAAGTCACTAACCTCAGCTTCATGAGATCTCATTGTTTTGTCCATAGCTGATGCATAGAACTCCTCGTACTAATCTGGTCTTGGAGGACGAATTCTATTCAACATTGCCTAAATTGAATACAGACAAAAAAAACAATTTTGTATTTTTGGATCCTACTTTCCACAAATCGGAACATGAAATAAAATAAATAAGGCTATAAAGATAAAAAGGCTCTAATTTTTACCCAATTCTTACTCAACTGATATATACAAATAGTATTTTGCAAAAACTAAAGTAAAAATTTGCTCATCAAACTAAGATGCATCAGAATAGTTTATGGGAAAACTAAAATACTAAGAGATGAAGACTATGCCTTAAAATTGAATCGATAAGATATTTAGAGACAGGGCTCACCGCGAAACCAGATAAGACCGAGGCGATCGGCGGCTCTCGGATGACGATCGACGGGTCGGGGCGGTGGCGGCAAAGACCGTGAGGCGATGTCCGCGAGGCGAGGCTAGGGTTTGGAATTGCGAGGATCAGGAGATGCTACCGTTTCGATTGTGGTGGCATGGCGATCGACCGGAAGAGTGGTGGCAACGAAGGAATTGGCTAGGTGATGGTGAGGAGATTTGGATTTAGGGATAGTGTATGGCTGTGGAGCGGTGCATTGAGTGCTATGTGGCAGACTTGTGGTGGTGGGGTTGGGGCGATGGACCGATGGAGATGGAGAAGTGGAGGTATATTGAGAGTTGGTTCGAAAATAACTAAGTCTCGAATCTCACGTCTGGTTTTTTTTTTTTTTAAATTTATGACATAGACTACGCTTTTTTATTAAAAACATGCACATACACTATGTTTTTTAAGCGTAGTCTATACCCACTATAGACTACGCAAATACACTACGTTTTTGTTAAGCGTAGTCTATACTTCAAAAAATTCGCACATAGACTACGCTTTTGATAAAAAAGCGTAGTCTATACCTATAGACTACGCTTTTCACGAAAAAGCGTAGTCTATAAGGTGTAGAGAAAAGTGGTTTTTGTAGTAGTGATCATAGTATACTGTGATAACTCAGGTGCAGTGGCAAACTCGAAGGAACCACGGACCCACAAGGAGACAAAACACATAGAGAGAAAGTACCATGTCATACGAGAAATCGTTAGACGGGGAGACGTGATGATTGAAAATATTGGTACTGCGGATAAGCTAGCTGACCCATTCACGAAGAGTCTGCCGCAAAAAGTCTACGAAGAGCATGTTCGAGGACTTGGATTGCACAAGATGGCACCCACTTAGAAATGAAACTTTTGTATAAGTGGGAGAAATCAAAGTGATGGTATTGTTATGTAATAGCTAGTAGAGAGACACATTGTATACTAAAAGTTTGCTTTAGTATAAGTGGGAGATTGTTGGATTTGTATACTGAAAGCAGTTTGGTTGAGCTTGTATATAATGTTTCCTTTTACCACTATTACATCTTCTATCTAAATTGTTTACTTGATTGCATATGTTTGTCCATTTATCTCATATATAAGTTAGATCATACAGTATGTAGTAGATCACCGAAGTCTGTATGATTGGTCAAACTTAATGAGATATAAAAAGAATCACAGCTGAGACAACTTGAGGACGAGTTGTCGGTATAGGCTGCGGTATAGATAAGAAGTGACTTGACTTAGTTTCTTGTCTATACTAGTACGTCTCTGACGTATTGATGGATCACAATGAGATAAGTTCTTCTATTTGACCATCGTGAAGAACCTATATCTCGGTGACTTTACATTGATCTAAATCTCGATAAAGTATTATATGAGTATGAGTTTCTGACCATCACTTTGACTTGTTATGGGTGAAAGTTACATGAGATAACCCAATATTCTCCGCATCTTGGGTGGTGGCAGTGCTTGTATGTCATGCTAGTTGCTTGTATCTAGTCACCGTATCCGTTTAGGATGATGACATCCCCTTAAGAAGCTCAAAAGGTTTATTGTACTAAACCCTGCAGGTTGAGTTATCTCAAGTATAATAATAAGGTTGAGTGGTACTACTTAAGGAATTAAATAAATTAATTATTTTAAGCAGTCAGAACGCTGTAAATAATTAATGGACGTGCAATATCTTAACTACGGGGATTCGTGAAGTCTAAGTGCGAGCCCGACTCAACTTCAAAAATAAAGGGGTAAGTCAACATTTATTCTCTAGTGGCATGAATAAATGTTTATGAATTAATTTATGTTCTGGGCTGAACATAAGATAATTAATTTATTTGAGGACCATCTTTATTCCTTTCATTTTGATCCCTGGGCTGGCCCATCCAGGCCTGGAACTAAGTGAAATTCATCCACCTCCTTAGAGAGTCCCTCTGGGACTCTGTTCTGATCCTCTCTATTTCTGGGACTCCTTAGTGAAGAGATATTATTATATTTATTAGATATGCAGAAATCCTATCTAGATAGGATTTATGGTTGCATTATAAATATAAGGTGAGAGAAAATCAAACCCTAATCCTAAGTGAAATTTTCGAAAACCACCATATTCATTGTTGAGATTTTGAAACTTTTCAAGAAGGAAGAAGGCGAATTTCTGCAGTATTCTCCATAGATTGTCCTCACTCGACATTGGAGTTTAGACAATCGGGATACAGTCCAGAAGATCAAAGCATGAGTCTTGATCCAATTCTTGCCTGACAAATTCGTAGGTAAACACGAGAAAACATCAACGTGTTGCAATTAATTATATAGGTGCATGCTAGGAATATAATCAATGTATGGTGAATTAAACATCCAAGATAGATCATCGGGAGAGGGTTAAAATCATATTTCCCTACAGAACACTGCAAAAATTCACTTCCTACCTTTTCTTTATGATTTTCGAAAATCGCAAATGAGTTATTTCTGATTTTCTCTCACCTTGTATTTATAATGCATTCCTAGAATCCTATTTAGATAGGATCCTTGTATATCTAATAAATACAATAATATCTTTGTAGATAAATTATATTTAGAATAATTATCTCTTGATATCTAATAATATCATATAATATCTCTTGATATCAGATAATATCACTTGATATCAGATAATATCTAGCTAGACATTGTAGATGTATTAAAATAATACATTAAACAGATCAGAGTCTCAGTGGGACTCTATAAGGGTTGGGCGAAAATTATAGCAACTCCAGGTCTTGATGGGTCAGTATAGGGATCAAATGCAATGAATAAAGATGGGACTAAAATGAATTAATTATCTTATGTTCAGCCCAAAACATAAATTAATTCATAAACATTAATTCATTCCACTAGAGAATAAAAATTGACTTGCCCGTTTATTACTGAAGTTTAGTCGGGTTTGCCCTTAGACTTACGAATCTTCGTATTTAAGATATCGCATGTCCATTAATAATCTATAGCATTCTGACTGCTTAAAATAATTAATCTCTTCAAATTCCTTAAGTAGTACCATTCAACCTTATTATTGTACTTGATCTAACTCAATCTACAAAGTTTAGTACAATAAACATTTTGAACTCCTTAAGGGGACATAATCATCCTAAACGGATACGGTGACTCGATACAGGTAACTAGCATGGCATACAAGCACTGCCACCACCCAAGATGCGGAGAATCTAGGGTTATCTCATGTAACCCTCACCCATAACAAGTCAAAGTTATGGTCAGTAACTCATACTCACGTAAAACCTTATTGAGGTTTAGATCAATGTAAAGCCCGAGATCTAGGTTCTTTACGATGGCCAGATAGAAGAACTTATCTCACTAAGATTCATCAATACGTCAAGACGTACGGCATAGACAATCAACCAAGTCAAGTCACTTCTTATCTGTACTACAGCCTATGCCGATAACTCATCCTCAAGTTGTCTCAGCTGTGATCCTTTTTATATCACAATAATTTAACCAATCATACAGACTTCTGTGGTCTTTTACACACTGTATGATCTAACTTTTGCATGAGATGATGGGACAAACATATGCAATCAAGTAAATAATTCAGATAAGAGATTGTAATAGTGGTAACAAGAAACATTGTATACAAGTTCAACCATTCTGCTTTTTGTATACAAATCCAACAATTTCATACATATACTAAAGCAAACTTTTAGTATACAATGTGTCTCCCTACTAGCTATTACAAACAACACCATCACCTTGCTTCTCCCACTTCTATAAAAGTTTCCTTTGTGGCAGCCATCTTGCGCAATCCAAGTCCTCGAACATGATCGTCATAGACATTTTGCAGCAGACTTTTCATAAATGGGTAAACTAGGTTGTCCACACTACCAATCTTCTCTATAAGCACGTCACCTCGTCGTACGATTTCTCGTATGATATGGTACTTTCTCTCTATGTGTTTCGTCGCCTTGTGGGTCCGTGGTTCCTTCAAGTTTGCTACTGCACCAGAGTTATCACAGAACATTATGATACTCTTGGGCAAACGAGGTACCACATCTAGATCCATGAGGTAATTCTTGAACCATACCACTTTCTTAGCAGCCTCAGATGCGGCTACATATTCGGCTTCCATGGTGGAGTCTGCAATGCACCGCTGCTTTGCACTCCGCCAAGATACGGCTCCATCTTCCAAGGTAAACACATAGTGTGAGGTAGACTTCTTCTCATCACGATCATCTTGGAAATTCGAGTCTGAATAACCCAAAGGCATTAGACTATCTGTCTGGTAAACTAGCATATAATCTCGAATCATTTTTAGGTGATTTAGTATATGCTTTATCGCAGTCCAATGAGCTTGTCTAGGGTTGCCGTATAATAGATATCGGGCCTCACGTACAGCATTGCATACATGAGACTTCCTACGGCGGAAGCATATGGAACATGTCTCATTTGCAGTCTTCGGCGACTGCTCCTTAGATAAAGGAACACCATGTCTGAAGGATAACAATCCCTTCTTGACGGTTTGCATGCTAAAACGAGTAATTACAGTATCAATATAAGACGCCTAAGATAAGCTTTATATTTTCCTCTTGCAATCTCCGTAAACCTTGATCCCAAGAATGTACGTTGCATCTCCTAAGTCTTTCACTTGAAACTAATCTGATAACTAACTCTTTACTTCTGATAATAGCTTCATATTGTTGCCAAGTAGAAGGATGTCATCTACGTAAAGAGCAAGAAATACCACATCAAAGTTGACATCTAAACGATACACACAACTCTCGCTAGATAATTGGGTAAAACGATAGGTTTTTACCACCTTGTCGAAGCGGAAGTTCCATGATCGGGAAGATTGCTTGAGTCCAAAAATGACTTCTTAAGATTCCACAATAGATGCTCCTCAACTTTCTTCACATAGCCCTCGGGTTGCTGCATATAGATGTCTCGACCTTCCTCAACGTAATCGTTTAAGAAAGCGGTTTTCACATCATTTACCAAATCTCTAGGTTTAAGTGAACTACTATGGCCAGAAGAATTCTGATGGACTTGAGCATTGCTACAGGCAAAAAGGTATCACCGTAATCGATTCCTCAATCTAAGTGTACCATTTCGCCACAAGCCTAGCTTTCAAAGCCGAAACATCTACATCAAAATCTCTCTTCCTCTTGTATACCCACTTACTTGTAGGGAAATCTGATTTTAACCCTCTCCTGAGGGTATATCTTGGATGTTTAATTCACCATACATTGATTATATACCTAGCATGCACCTATATAATGATTGCAACATGTTGATGTTTTTTTGTATTTACCGCAAATTTGTCGGACAAAGAAAATGATCAAGAGTCATGCTTTGATCATCTGGACTGTATCCCGTTTGCAAAAAATCCAATGCTGAGTGAGAATAATTTATGGAGAGTACTGCAAAAATTCACCTTCTTCCTCAATGTAATTTTCGAGAATTATTATCATTAGGATACATCTGATTTTCTCTCACCTTGCATTTATAATGCAACCCTAGAATCCTAATATGATAGGATCTTTGTATATCTAATAAATACAATCTTATCTTTAAAGATACACTATATCAAGAATAATATCTTTTGATATCTGATGATATCAGATATAATCTATCTAGATATGGGAGAATCATAACAAGTCCCAGTGGGACTCTTTATGGGAATGACCGAATTATTCCAGCAGCAAAGGCCTTGATTGGCCAGCCCAGAGATCAAATGCAACGAATAAAGATGGGCCTCAAATGAATTAATTATCTTATGTTCAGCCCAGAACATAAATTAATTCATAAACATTCATTCATGCCACTAGAGAATAAATGCTGACTTACCCCTTTATTTTGAAGTTGAGTCGGGCTTGCACTTAGACTTCACGAATCCCCGTAGTTAAGATATCACGTCCATTAATTATTTATAGATTCTAACCGCTTAAAATAATTAATTTATTTAATTCTTTAAGTAGTACCACTCAACCTTATTATTATACTTGAGATAACTCAACCTGCAGGGTTTAATACAATAAACCTTTTGAGCCCTTTGTTTAGTATGAATTTGTGCTGATTCTTGGTATTGTTTTACATGTCATTTTCAGTGGTTTGTCCTATTTATGCTGTTGGTTTGATTAATAGTTATTGATTCGGACTTACTTCGGTCGTCTTGATGTTTTGTAGGAAAACGGCAGAAAATAGGATGAATTGGATCTGCCAAGGATCAGATATAATTGAAGAGCATTTCGATAGGAGTTCATAGGCGAAAACGGAACACGATTCGGAGTTCAAACGAGGAAGAACGGAGCGAAACGACAAAGTCGCGCACGACTTCCTGTCGCACGCGCCGGACGCCCGCGCGCACCATCACCGCGCGCCCGCACGCCCCGCACACCCTCGACGCCCCAGCGCGCCCGCCCAACCGGCGCTGGGATCCAGCGCGTTCAATATTTTGAACGCTCGTTGCCAGCCGGCGTTCGCCGGCGTAGCTCCTCCAGCGCCACTTTCGCGCCCGACGGCCCGTCCGCCCAGCGCCCGCCTCGTCTCGCCTCGCCGCCCGCCGCTTACCAGCGCGCCTTGTAAGGCCAGCGCGCGTGTCCATCAGCGCTGGGTTTCAGCGCCGCCTCGCGCGTCCTCCATCCGCGTCCGTCCCGGCTGGGTTTCAGCGCCCTCCTCGCGCCCCAGCGCCCGCCTCGCCCGCGCCCGCGCCCATTCCGCGCCCGTCCCGCGTTGAGTACCCAGCGCTCGCCCAGCGCCATGCTTCCACACGCGTTTTCCGCAACTCCTCGCGTCCGGTGTTTGGGTCCGTCCGGCGCTGCGACGTCGTCCAGAGACTAGCCGCATCCGGCGTTTGGGTCCGTCCGACGCTGGCTTTCATTTATTATATATATACGCGTTTTAGGTCAAAACGTGGTCCGCATTCGATTCTTGATTTTGGTTCTTGCGGTAGCAGCATGGTCTTATTCCTCTTGACTTTCTTCATAGATTTCTTGAGCGACACAACACGATAAATCTTAGTTTAATTCATGTTTCTAGTTTTCATCGAATGATTTATTTATCAATTTATGTTTTGAGATTTACCGTTCTTTCGGATTAATTTTTGGTTTCTCGCTTTGTGATTTTTGTCAATTCAATTCATAATGACAGTGGATTGGATTTTCATGTTTCGTTGATTTATATTGCTTAATGATTTACTGCTTTCGTTTAATTCCTGTTCTTGGAGATGGATTGATGATTATGTTTTTATTTGCAATTAGATTTAGATTAGGGATTGACAAACCCTATGAATAATATGATTGCATATGCTTTTATTTACCGCTTTGATTTATCGCTTTCATAGTTCAACTAGGGATTGACAACCCCTGGTTTAGATTTATTGTTTTAATAGTTTAGCTCGGGATTGACAACCCCTAGCTTAGGTTTGCTGTTTATTTCTCGTTTTTAAATTCCTGCATGTTCCAAACCCTCGTTGGCATTAGAATGTTTAGGATTTAATTGCTTTCTGTGTGCGACACGAACAATAGCCCTGTTAAGTTTTCCTTGAGAGACGACTAGGGTTAACTTTCCCTACTATAACACCTCATCCGATTGTGAGTCAATTAAGAGTATACTTTTGACCGAAACAAATTTTGGCGCCGTTGTCGGGGAAAACTTTAGGCATATTGTTTGTGTTGTTTATTTTCTGTGTTTCTTTTTGTTCTTTTTGTTATTTTCTCCCCCTGGTGCGTGTGATCTTGTTTTTGTTGTTGGTGTCTGTTAATGCAGGGTTATCAACAGTACGAATATGGTCAACCCGGTTGGGGGGAGGAAAGTTCGTAGTATTGGGCAAATTCTTCTCCCGAAGAAGGAGCCCAATTTGATTTTTCTGAGGAATACCCGTTAGGCTTCGAGCATCAAGCCCACGATCCTACCCCGAGCAACAAGCCTATAATCCATATTGGGATCAACCACCTCCACCGCACTATGAGGATCAAGCCTCCAATCCCTCACGGGAACAACCGCCTCCGCAAAGCTATGAGGGATCAATCCTACAATCCATACTGGGATCAACCACCTCCACCGCAGTATCCGTACTCACAACAACCACCTCCATCTCAGTATTCATACCCGCAGCAGCCACCTCCACCTCAAATGCTAGCTTGGGATGATAAGTTCGACAAAAAGTTGGATGCTGACGACACCAAAATCAGGCGCTTGCAAGCAAAATTAGAAATGATGTCTGAGAAGTTAGATGAGTTGCTTCAACAAGATGTAATAGGGGAGCCTCCAAGCTCACCCTATGAGGCTCAGGCGACCACTGACCATCAGAGTTCGCCATTGGATGATAGAGACGCAACTCTTGAGCGTTTAGAGGAACAAATGGGACTGATTGCTGCTAAGTATGTTGAGTATCAACGGCAACTTACAATGAGGGAACTTCCAAACCAATCCGGTCAGGTCCAAGCGGTCACTGTTCTAGAAAGTGACCCAATTATTGAGAATGGGGTGGGAGAGATATCTGACGAGTTGCTGCAGCCAGAAAAGGTGGAAATTGAGGAAGAATGGGCAATTGAGGATGAGAAGCAGGATCAGAGCCACGAGGAAGTGGTTACAATGACGACTGACGAGGAAGAGTGGGCATGTGAAGTTGCAAGCATGCCAAAGCCCACTCTGGAAGTGATTGCACTGCCTCTACTCTTGAAGAACGGGATCCCAGAGGAGGACAAATCGAGGACAAAGGTTGAGGTAACATCAATTATTTGTCAACATCCTAATTCACCAAAGTACTGTGCTTTGGGAATTAAAATTATCTATTTTTCTTTGGAGAATAGGATGTTTGATTTGAGCTTAAATGATGCATTAGTTGCTTTCTTTACTGTCCTCTGTTCTTATATGGTTACTACTGATGCTCTGGCCGAGATGGTATTCTTGCAGGTAAAGGACTATGGATAGTCCGTTGTTGACCGGAATACGTCGGGCTCACGACGTTAAACTGAGTACTACGTGGGAGTCTACCCACGGATTTTTATTTTCTTTTTCTTTCTTTCTTTTTGTTTTGTTTCGTTGTTCTTTGATCTATCTGTTGTCTCTGTGTTAGTTTTGCTCGAATTTGGGTCATCATCAGTAGTGAGGTGAAGCCTTAATATTACAGTTACGCGCACACTCACATTCCAACCCTGCCACTGCCATATTTTATCAGGGAAGTATCCTCCTCTATCGGCTATTTTTATGTTATTTATGTTTTGAGCACTGGGGATAGTGCTCGAATTAAGTGTGGGGGAGTGAGATTATTTGGTTTTGTGGGTGTGGCTTATATATATTTGTATGCTTAATGTTGTGCCCGTATGCTTATTTTGATTGTTTGGACTTAAGTTTGTGTCTATGCGAATAAGTTAGGATTTTGATTTGTGCAACTGAACTCTGTGGTATTGATCGACTTTGATGTATTTCTCGTTTATCTTGATGTCATGTGATTAAGTGCAATGTGAATTGACGAGATTGTGTGAATTGATTTTAAATCGATGGTTATTGAAGTGATTTGTCCGGCTAATGCTAGGGGTAGTGTTAATAGTTTGGTTACCTATATACTCGTTTCAAAAAAAAAAAATATGTGTGAAAAAGAAAATAAGGAGAATTAAAACTCCAATGTTGTTGAGATTGTATAAATGGAGGATAGGATTATGTCTCTCTTTCTCGTAAATGGAGAAATGGACATGAGAAACCACGTTAGGAGACTCGAGTTCATCGAGACTTCACCTTTCGAACATTGTTCCAAAATTTGTTTATACTTTCTTTGCGTTCTCAAAAGAAACTTGTTGCTAAAGGTAACCATTTTAGTTAATTCACTCCTAGCGGAGAGTTGGGTCTGAGCATAAATAACTTACTTGTTTATTTGATATTTTCACAAACTTAGATCTGTTTCACGTAGTCTTTGATTATGTATTCATCATGTTTGGGGGAATTGCAAAAGAGATTTGATTGATTAGAATAAGAGTGAAGTTGCATGAATTATCTTCCCTAATCTTATTAGTATAGACTTTGCTTGAGGACAAGCAAATGGATAAGTGAGGGGGAGTTGTTTGGTATGAATTTGTGCTGATTCTTGGTATTGTTTTCCATGTCATTTTCAGTGGTTTGTCCTATTTATGCTGTTGGTTTGATTAATAGTTATTGATTCGGACTTACTTCGGTCGTCTCGATGTTTTGTAGGAAAACGGCAGAAAATAGGATGAATTTAATCTACCAAGGATCAGATATAATTGAAGAGCATTTCGACAGGAGTTCATAGGCGCAAACGGATCACGATTCGGAGTTCAAACGAGGAAGAACGGAGCGAAACGACAAAGTCGCGCACGACTTCCCGTCGCACGCGCCGGACGCCCGCGCGCACCATCACCGCGCCCGCACGCCCGTGCACCCTCGACGCCCAGCGCGCCCGCCCAACCGGCGCTGGGATCCAGCGCGCGTTCAACATTTGAACGCGCTCGTTGCCAGCCGGCGTTCGCCCGGCGTTGCTCTCGAGAGCCTCGCCGCGCGCGCACGCCCGTCCGCCAGCGCCCGCCTCGCCTCGCCTCGCCTCGCCGCCACCCAGCGCCCGCGGCAAGCGCGTCCGTCCAACGCTGGTTTCAGCGCTGGTTTCCTGCGCGTCCTCCATCGCGTCCGTCCGTGGCTGGTTTCGGCGCCCGCCTCGCCCAGCGCCGCCGCCTCGCTCGCGCCCAGCGCCCATTCGCGCCCGTCCGACGCTGAGTACCCAGCGCCATGCTTCCGCGCATGTTTTCGGCTCCAGCAACTCCTCGCGTCCGGCGTTTAGGTCCGTTCGGCGCTGCGACGTCGCCCAGATACTAGCCGCGTCCGGCGTTTGGGTCCATCCGGCGCTGGCTTTCATTTATTATATATATGCGCGTTTTAGGTCAAAACCGGTCCATGATTCGATTCTTGATTTTGGTTCTTCTCCAGGCGCAGCGGTGCTGTTCCTCTTCAGCTTTCTTCATGGATTTCTTCAGGCGACACAACACAGATAAATCTTAGTTTAATTCCTGTTTCTAGTTTTCATCGAATGATTTATTTATCAATTTATGTTTTGAGATTTACCAGTTCTTTCGGATTAATTTTATGGTTTCTCGCTTTGTGATTTTTGTCAATTCAATTCATAGTGACAGTGGATTGGATTTTCATGTTCCGTTGATTTATATTGCTTAATGATTTACTGCTTTCGTTTAATTCATGTTCTTGGAGATGGATTGATGATTATGTTTTTATTTGCAATTAGATTTAGATTAGGGATTGACAAACCCTATGAATAATATGATTGCATATGCTTTTATTTACCGCTTTGATTTATCGCTTTCATAGTTCAACTAGGGATTGACAACCCCTGGTTTAGATTTATTGTTTTAATAGTTTAGCTTGGGATTGACAACCCCTAGCTTAGGTTTGCTGTTTATTTCTCATTTTTAAATTCCTGCATGTTCCAAACCCTCGTTGGCATTAGAATGTTTAGGATTTAATTGCTTTCTGTGTGCGACACGAGCAATAGCCCTGTTAAGTTTTCCTTGAGAGACGGCTAGGGTTAACTTTCCCTACTATAACACTTCATCCGATTGTGAGTCAATTAAGAGTATACTTTTGATTGAAACACCCTTAAGGGGACGTCATCATCCTAAATGGATACGGTGACTCGATACAGGTAACTAGCATGACATACAAGCACTGCCACCACCCAAGATGCGGAGAATATTGGGTTATCTCATGTAACCCTCACCCATAACAAGTCAAAGTGATGGTCAACAACTCATTCTCACCTAAAACATTATCGAGATTTAGATCAACGTAAAATCACCGAGATCTAGGTTCTTCACAACGGTCAAATAGAAGAACTCATCTCACTGTGATCCATCAATACGTCAAAGATGTAATAGTATAGACAAGCAACCAAGTCAAGTCACTTCTTATCTATATCAGCCTATACCGACAACTCTTTCTCAAGTTATCTCAGCTGTGATCCTTTTAATATCTCATTAAGCTTAACCAACCATAAAGACTTTTGTGATATTATACACACTGTATGATCTAACTTATATATGAGATAAATGGACATACATATGCATTCAAGTAAAATAATTCAGCTAGGAGATTGTAATAGTGGTAACAGGAAACATTGTATACAAGCTCAACCAATCTGCTTCCAGTATACAAATCCAACAATCTCTCACTTATACTCAAGCAAACTTCTAGTATACAATGTGTCTCTCTACTAGCTATTTTCTTCTCCCACTTTTACAAAAGTTTCCTTTCTAAGTGAGGGCCATCTTGTGCAATCCAAGTCCTCGAACATGCTCGTCGTAGACTTTTTGCGGCAGACTCTTTGTGAATGGGTCAGCTAGGTTATCCGCAATACCAATTTTTTCAATCAGCACATCTCATCATCTAACGATTTCTCGTATGACATGGTACTTGCTCTCTATGTGTTTTGTCGCCTTATGAGTCCGTGGTTCCTTCGAGTTTGCCACTGCACCTGAGTTATCACAGTATACTATGATACTCTTGGGCAAACCAGGTACCACATCTAGATCCATGAGGTAGTTCTTGAACCATCAGCCTCCTTAGCGACCTCAAGGCGGCTACATATTCGACTTCCATGTTAGAGTCCGCAATGCATATTTGCTTTGCACTCACTTGGAGATACTCCTCCTCCCAAGGTAAACACATAGCATGAGGTAGACTTTTTCTCATCACGGTCAGCTTGGAAATCCGAGTTTGAATAACCCAAAGGCATTAGACTATCTGCTTGGTAAACTAGCCTATAATCTCGAGTCATTTTCAGGTACTTGAGTATATACTTTACACGGTCCAATGAGCTTGTCCAGGGTTAGACTGATATCTAGCTACTATGCCTACCGCATAGCAGATATCGGGTCTCATACACAACATCTCATACATGAGACTTCATACGGCGGAAGCGTAAGGAACTTTTCTTATTTTCTATATCTCCTTTGCAGTCATAGGTGACTGCTCCTTAGATAAATGAACACCATGTCTGAAGGGTAGCAATCCCTTCTTGGCGGTTTGCATGCTAAAACAAGTAATAACAGTATTAATGTAAGACGCCTGAGATAAACTCAACATTATCCTTTTGCAATCTCGGGAAACCTTGATCCCAGGAATGTTCGCTGTATCTTCTAAGTCTTTTATTTGAAACTGATCGGATAGCTAACTCTTTACGTCTGATAACAGCTTCACGTTGTTTCCAAGTAGAAGGATGTCATCTACGTAAAGTGCAAGAAATATCACGTCACTGTTGACATCAAATGCAAGGAATAAAGATGAGCCTCAAATAAATTAATTATCTTATGTTCAGCCCATAACATAAATTAATTCATAAACATTTATTCATGTCACTAGAGAATAAATGTTGATTTACCCCTTTATTTCCAAAGTTGAGTCGGGCTTGCACTTAGACTTCACGAATCCCGTATTTAAGATATCGCACGTCCATTAATTATTTAGCTTTCTGACTGCTTAAAATAATTAACCTCTTTAATTCCTTAAGTAGTACCATTCAACCTTATTATTGTACTTGAGATAACTCAACTTGCAGGGTTTAGTACAATAAACCTTTTCAGCTCCTTAAGGGGACGTCATCATCCAAACGGATACGGTGACTCGATACAGGTAACTAGCATGACATACAAGCACTGCCACCACCCAAGATGCGGAGAATATTGGGTTATCTCATGTAACCCTCACCCATGACAAGTCAAAGTGATGATCAGTAACTCATACTCACCTAATAACCTATCGAGGTTTAGTACAGAGTAAAGTCACCGAGATCTAAGTTCTTCACGACGGTCAGATAAAATAACTCATCTCACTGTGATCTATCAATACGTCAGAGACGTACCAGTATAGACAAACAACCAAGTCATGTCACTTCTTACCTATACTGCAGCCTATACCGACAACTCGTCCTAAAGTTGTCTCAGCTGTGATCCTTTTATATCTCATTAAGCTTGACTAATAATACAGACTTCTGTGATCTTCTACACATTGTATGATCTAACTTATATACGAGATAAATGGACATACATATACAATCAAGTAAACAATTCAGATAGGAGATTGTAATAGTGGTAATAGGAATCATTGTATACAAGCTCAACCAAAACTGCTTCCAGTATACAAATCCAACACATTTGTCATTTTTCAAAGCTTTCCATGCCCATGTACTTTGCTTTATTACTTTAATTGTTTTGGTCTTTTCAGAAACTGTGCAAAGTGAAAACTTGCATAGCCACAGCCTATTTTCTCTCTCTGTGCACAGGAATTTGTATTTCACTCCCTACCTATATTCTCTTTCTATCTACGCAAGAATTTTCATCTTCTCTTTATTTTCTTTATCAAAGTATACCTTGGATATGACGACTCTCCTCCATGCTCTCTTGACTTATTATTATCCCTCTCCTTCCATGTGGGTTGGCGCCCCGTTGATGAGCCACAAACAGTTATTACCTGCCGAAAAACATCTCCATGGACCACCGCCGCCGCCGCCGCCACTGGGTTTGTGTGTTGTTACAGCTATGCTCTGACTATTGTTGCCTCCATTTGTATCACTCTCGACCAGTGCACACACACATAAAATCACTCCATCCTTCTTATCTCTCTCTCTCTCTCTCTCTCTTCTCCTTTCTCAGTTTTCAGGCGACTAACATTGTTTTGCACTTTTGATTTCATCGAAATCGATCGAACCGAAACCTTTCTATTTCGGTCGGTTTCGATGCGGTTAATGTACCTCATATTGTTCTGTTCGGTCTAAATTTTATTTTTATTAGGTTAATCGGTTAGATCGGTTCGGTTCGATTTTTAACCGAAATCAACCGATGCTCTGCCCTAGCGAAGACAAAGTCATCCGAAAAAGTATGCCCCTTGGCTTGAACCTTTTGTACAATGAGTTGAAACTCTTGCATTTGATCCATGATTGGTCGAGAATCGATCATCTTGTAGTCCAAATACTTGGCTACAACGAACTTCTTTGTACCTGCATCATCACTATGGTACTTCTTTTCTAGCATCTCCTACATTAGTTTGAAGGTCATTACAACAACAAATACATTATATAAAATATCTTCTAAACTACCAAGTATGAAGTTTTAAACAGATAGTCGTCAGTGCATCAATTATCGTATGTTGTTCCGACGCATAAGTTCGTTACTTCAGCCCCTGGCACACATGCACATCTTCCATCAGAAAGTTGGTGAAGTCAAATGTCGTGAGGTAGAGCAACATCTTTTTCTACAATCTCTTGAAGTCAGATCCACCAAACTTCGATAGTTTCTCGACAGGTAGCATCATCCTGGTGATATGAACAGACGTCGAGATCGATCCAAAATCGAATACTCAAATACCACTTGAAGTTTGCTGGAACATGAAACTCGTAAAAGAACCATCAGTGTTGGATACCATGGACCCATTAGTCGACCCGCTAAATTACACAATCGTCAAATCAATGGAACGACTAAAAGTGGGACTAATCGTTGAACCAATAAAAGTGGAACCAACAGTCAATCTAAAAATGGTCTATCCAAAGATTGACCACGTACGCGTCTCGATCCAAAAGTGGCCAAAGTCGGGTCGCCAGAATTAGCAGAGGCAGCAGCAGCAATGGCAGAATGGATAGCAGGAACAGTCGATATCTCATCTGGTGGCAAGTCTATCTCGCGATCATTGCAATAGCGCATACAAAAGTTGTATAGAACTTGTCAGGCATATTACATATGAAATAGAAAGTGTAGATGAGATCAAACTACAAAATGCACTTAAAAAGCGAAATATAAAATTGAACAAAACCCTATGCTAATTGTCATCGAGGAGCCCTCTATCCGCAAAGATAAGATATGTCCCGGTAGTGCTCTCGATTCTGGCGTATCGTCCTTAATGATAAAATGATGACGTCTCAAAGGTGGTAACACCATGAACCAGCAAGCTCTGGTGAACTTGAACAAGGTGAGGATAGAGCTTTGGACACTAAGTATACAGGGGAGGCATTTCGGATGCTGGAATGCAGGTAGATAGCTTGGTGGTTAATGTAGGGGGAATATGTCCTATTTATATGGCACAATCCATATGTAGGGGAGCCTATTAGAGTCAAAGCCCATCAAGACTAAGTTATGTTGGCTCGGGGGTTAAAGAAGTTTCAGAGGGGATAATGTTCCCCTACGTTTCTCACAGCGCCATTATGTCAGAGCGTTTCGGATGGTTACATACGTATCTAGACAACATATGTGTCCATATTCATTGGGACATATATGGATATCTCCCTTGTGCACATCAGGCCCAATGGATTGGGCTACATGAGTTGGATCTCCGACCAACTCTACTTCTAGGCTCGACAAATCGATGATCTAAAAGGTAAGCATATTAGACCCGAACCACGCCCATGAACAGGCCCAAAGACCACCTAATAACTAATTGCCAAGGTACATGGGCAATGGACGATAGTGGCGGCGGCACGCGTGGGCTTTCCAGCCCATCACTTGTGCACATAATTATACTAAATGTAGAAGGCTCCACTAATATACTTGATCAATGAAGGTTCATTAATCAATATGGGATAAACATTAAATAATCATGCCCATCCACTTAATCACACAACTCAATGTTTAAGTGACAAATTTGATTCACTATTTCTCATTTATCAAAAATCGAGTTTTTGAGAATGTGAATATATCAAAATCTATTCGAAATTTAGATCGATCATATGTTGTTTAATTTCATAAAATTAATTAAATGTTACGTCACTCAAAATCTTGGTCAAGGTAGGTTTGTGATAACTTGACTGTATATATATATATATATATATATATATATATATATATATATATATATCGTTACAATATTATAATATTTTAATATTTTCTATTGATACTTATATTTTCATTATAATTTTCCTTTTGCTAATGTAGTTATGAAGGATTACATGAGAAAGTTGACAAAAGATTTGAAAAGTTAAAATATCATCTATGTTTGTTTTGATGACTTAGAATATTATTTTGGATATGCGACATTTAAAGTTAAATTGTATAATTTCTAATTTTATACTTGAAATTCAATTTTTACTCTTTCACTATTTCTAATAATTATTATTAATTTTCTTATAGTTTTTGACTTTTTATGGGGACGAAAGTCAGCTATTATAATAACTCAAATTTAATTATTTAGATATTGTACAAATTTAAATAGGTCGTGTAGATAATTATTGAGTATCAATATATAGGTTTGTGATGGACATAAGTAATAAAGCTAGTACTCGTGAGGGTATGGATACCTGATTTATTGTCATATAGTCAAGAGATCATAAAATTATTGACTTGTAATTTTATCAAAATTAGATACTTTCCTTTTAGAAATAACAAGGAAAATCTACAACTGCTATTCGAAAGTTCGTTGAGTAAAATTTGTTATATTGTTACAATTTGCAAACTATACATTAGAAATAAATCATACTAAAAAAACCTTAAGTAATTTATAACAAGTTGAACGGATAGAGATAGGGGTGAGCAAAATACCCGAAAACCGAATAACCGAACTGAACCAAACCGAAAAATCAAATTTGGTTTGGTTAATTCGATTATTTCGGTTAATTCGGTTAAAACCGAATTAAATATTATTTCGGTTAATTCGGTTAAAACCGAATTAAACCGAATTTAACCGAATAACCGAAAACCGAATTATATATATAATATTATTTATTTATTTATTTATTTATTTAATATTATATTTTAATATATCAATATCTTTAATCCTATTCATTTCTCTCTCTCCTATTATATCAATATATAATATTTATAAAATATAATATTATTTATTTATTATATAATACTATCAATTATTTTACAAAATATTTTGTATATATATAATATATAAAATGTATTTTATGTATATAATATCAATATATATATATATTATTTATATATTCATTTGAAAAAATATTTTTTCCCTAAAATAAACCATTTATATATATATAATATTATTTATTTATTCTTTTGAAAAAATATTTTTTTGCTAAAAATTCGGTTTAACCGAAATATATTTCGGTTCGGTTCGGTTATTTTTCTGAAAAATTCGGTTAATTCGGTTCGGTTATTTTTTCGTCCAAACCGACCGAATAACCGAATCTCACCCTAGATAGAGACTTTTTAACTACAAATTCCCCGTTCCACCTTCAGTGTGGGTAAAAACTAGAGTTAGTTTAGGGGTTGTAATTATATTTTATTTTACTGTGAAAAGAAGATGTTATTAATTCAAGACAGAATCAATAATAGCAATCTCCATCAACCAAGCTAAGAAAGTTAGTTGTCCACGCTATGGGACTCGAATCAATGAAAACTATATTTTATATTTTCCGTAATTTAAGTATGTACGAAATAATTATATATTCCATTTATTCATCAAAATTTATATTACTTTTGGTGGCATGAATTTTAATAAATTATAATTAGTATAAAGTGAGTGGCGATTAAAAGATGAATTATGAAAATAATAATGAATATATTAATAGGTAGTAAGAGTAAAAATATAGGTTGTGTGATTTTTTGTAAATAAATTGATAGATTGGTGGTAAAAATTACGGAGTTGATTTTGTAAAAAATTGAAAACTCAAACTTTTAATGGACGGATCGAAAATAATTAAATGCAAACTTTTAATAAAGGAATTGAGTATTTTATAATCTTTATCGAAAATATACATGAGGTATGATATCCTAAAAAAAAGGAAGGAGGGGTTACTTTATTGTAATAGGTATTCCCAAAATGAATACGATAATTAACCTTCAATAATTAAAAGCAATTAAAAGAGCTGGACCATTGTAGTTCGGTTAAGCTACCCAAAACTCTTCCTGCGTCTGCGTGTTAGCAAGGGTAAAAGTGTGGATATTATATTATACTCATTAATTAATTGCTCTTATTTATTAGTCCTCCAATTATACCAGCTCCTATTTATTACTCGTCCAACTATACCAACCAAATAATAGTCCTATCTTAATCTACATATGATTAACATCTTCCAGATATAATCTCACAATATTATGTCAAATAAAAGTATATCTACCTTAATATTATAAAAGCACATAAGCATATTTATAATAATGTGTATGTGGAAGAGCAAGAGTTTGTACTTGTTCAAAGTAGTACTATGCGATACCATATTTTTATTGTGATTGTATTTAATATATATTGGATTAATATGGTAAATATATGAATCCATTTTATTTTACTGGGCATAGAACGATTATAAATAACAACCTTTTTTATTAAATCTGTGTTAGTGTAGACGTGTTTTCACTAAAATCACAGAAGATAACACCATTCAATTGCTATGAATTTTACGATTTACCTAGTGTAGTGATCAATGATGATTTTAACGTCTATCGGGTTCCTACGTTTCAAACTGTGCTTAATTATTTTTAATTATTCATTCTGTTAAGTGGTTTGCATTCCTATTTACACTCTCTTACCTGAAGTGGCTTATTCCAAAAATGAATTATTTTTACATATAAAAGTATTTCAAATTTTGTAAACTAATACAACTTTACATATAAAACACAACTCACTTAATCTATATGCCCAAAAACAATGAGACACTTAGAGCAAGACAGATGGAGTATTAATTATCACATAATTATGGAATATATCATATTGGAGTGCGTATGTGAATAATCCAAAATTAAAATTATTATATTGTGCATTATATTGCTATTAAAGATAAACTTCTTAATTTTCATTCTAATAATTGGTGATCTAATTCCTCAAAAATGTGATCTAGAAATTTACCCCAATAAAAAAAATCAAAGTATAATTTATAGTTTTAGTTCCTCTCTATTAAAAAATGAAAGTATGATTTATTATTTTAGCTCCTCTCTTTGAAATTAAAGAAAAAGAATAAATCAAGTTTTGATTTCTTTGTAAATTGTGAATTTCATGATCGCAATCACAAGTCACGATTTATAGGAAAACAAAACAAAACAAAACAAAATCAAAACATACATAAATTGTTGTTGCGGATTAAACTTGAATAGCGCTCACAAGTAATTTGCAAACATCAGTTTTCGATCTATACAGAGGTGAATGCTTATAGTTTTTCTTTTTGATTGGATTTTACAGAATAGTCCATTATCTGTTTGGACCAAAATATCAGAATTTCTTTTTTGGGATGAGTAAAACAATTGAATTTTGGTCATAATATTATTAGTTTTTCTTTAATCTATTCTTTTGGGTTAAACTCCCTCAAATTATCTGACTTGGTACAGTTACAAACTTTCATTCCAAAATTATTCTTGATATTAATGGGCTAAAGGCCCATCTAACTAGGATCTCTGAAATGGGCCCTATGATGACGCCTAGATCCACTTAATGACCGAAAGCCCAAATATTAAGAACTAGGAATTGGCATGTCATAATTTCCTCTCTAAGGCTACTACGCCATTCTGCTACGATGATCAGATTCTGCGCTATTTAGGTGTAGAATTTTCATAAATAGAGTAGAGGATTGGAGATGCCCTAACACATTAATCGATCTTAATTTCGTAGGGTAATGAATGCAATAAAGAACACGAGGAGTTAACGTGGTTCGATCTTTAAAATAGATCTACATCCACGGAGCAAGAGAGTGTATATGTATTTGAGTGTGTAAGAAGCGATTACAAAGAGTGTAGTTGATCAAGTGATCGATCTCAGTGTAGATGATCTTTCTCTCTTATATTTATATACCATCAAGTTGAGTTCGACTCTGATTCAAATTGAGTTTGACTCTAATACAAATAGAGTTTGACTCTAATACAAAGTCTTCTCTCATAAGGATTCTTTTAGATATGCATCCGAATCTTCTACGTCTCCAATTGCGATTAGAGTTATAGTTGGTTGAGGAGTGTTCTTGGGCCGAACTCACATAGGCCGAGCTTAATGTCGGGGCCCATTTATATTTGGTCTTATGCTTGGGCCTAGTAGTTGGGCCCTATCTTATCATATCTCCCCCCAAAAAGACGTAGAAGTGAGGTCGTGATGGAGGGGGGACAGTGTTCTAACATTGCCTCGCCGAAATTCGTGATCTGGCGAAGTTGTATGTCTCTTGGCTTCGCCTTGCCGAGGTGTTCTGCCGAAGTCGCATGTCGCTTGGCGCCGCCGCCGGCATTCGCCGTCGTATGTCTCTTGGCCGCCGAGGCGTTATGTCGGTTGTACGTCGCCGCTTTGCCGCCGAGGCGCTCGCGGTTGTGCGTTCTTTGGGCTTCGCCTGCCGAGGCGTCTGCCGGTTGTCGTCGTGGGCTTCGCCCTGCCGAGGCGTTTTGCCGAAGTTGTACGTCGCTTGGCCGCTCTGCCGAGGCGCTCGCCGGTTATCGTCGCTTCACCGCCGCCGGGCGCGCGGTTGTCGTCGCGGCCGCCTACTAAAGTCGAATATGTAACTTCATGTCGAGGTCGAGGCCGAGGCGAAGGCTCAGGATGCGGCAAAGGCCGAGGTCGGCCTGCGGAAGGTCGAGGCGGAGGTGGCCAGGTATCGGGAGGCCGAGGCGGGCGCGCGCGGCCGAGGTCGTCCTGCGGAGGGCCGAGGCGAAGGCGACCAAGGTGGCGAAGGCCGAGGCGAGGTCGGCCTGCGAGGTCGACCTGCGGAGGGCCGAGGCGAAGGCGGCCAAGGTGGCGAAGGCCGAGGCGAGGTCGACCTGCGGAGGTAGTTCGTCCTCGTATTTAAACGAAGGTAATTCATCCTCGAAATAAATGAAGGTAGTTCGTCCTCGTATTAAACGAAGGTATTCATCCTCGAAATAAACGAAGGTATAGGTTCCTTATTTGTCGAGTTTTATCGATAGGGGTGGTCCCCTCACGCGCGTTTATAATTTGTCCTCGTAATTAAACGAAGGTATAGGTTCCTTATGTGTCGAGTTTTATCGATGGGGTGGTCCCTCACGCGTTTATAATTCGTCCTCGTAATTAAACGAAGGTAGTTCGTCCTCCTTAGAGGGTAATTCGTCCTCCTTAGAAGGTAGTTTTAGAGGGTAGTTCATCCTCCTTAGAGGGTATTGTTCATCTTCCGTAGAGGGTATTGTTCATCCTCCGTAGAGGGTATTTATCATCCTCCGTAGAGGGTATTGTTCATCCTCCGTAGAGGGTATTTATCATCCTCCGTAGAGGATATTGTGGAAAAGGTGGTATGCATAAGTGACAAATGAAATATGCAAGACAGATGAAGTAAATAAAGAAAATATTTTATTAATGAGACACGACGTCTTTGGATAAATGGGCGAGCTTATATGACCCTTTTCGCGGACTTCTTTAATTCGGTATGGTCATTCCATGTGGTCTCTAACTTGCCGAGCTTTGCAGCTTCTTCGACTTCGATACTTGATACGAGATCGCCTACTTGGCATTGTCGGGTTTGACACGGCGGTTATAATACCGAGCTACTTGTTCTTGTACCGAGCTCTCTATTGTAGGCGAGGTCTCTTCTCGATTTCGCACGGATTCGCCTCGATTTCCTCGATCATCATCTTTCTTCTGCGTCGAGGTTCCACCTTGTCGACTTCACGCTTTCTCTGTCCGTTTCGTGCCCGCCTTGGCGAACCGATGCTATGTGCCACAGCTCCGACGCATCGGGACTCGATTGACGATCTCCTGTATAGGGCCCATGTAAGATGCCATTTGAAAAGCCGAGATAATGAGGAGGTCGTCACATCCTCGACTTTTAGGCTCTCCTTATTGAACCTAGTCGTGAAGTCGTGATGTATTCACCTCACCTTACCTCACGGTGAGGAGATGAGCCGATGTGGTCTTGGACTCGGCTTTTGGAAGAACCCGATGAAGGCTTCCATTAGATCTCGGTAAGATCGATACTACCGGAGGTAACCGTCGAACCACCGCGGGCGTTGTCGATCGGCAACTCAGGGAACGACTTGCTAGGGTTGCCTCGCTCATCCGGACTTTGAACATGTCCTTGGGGTCGTATCTCTTATCGGGCTTTTCCGGGCCTCGTTTCGCCCGTTTGTCGCCGTTATTGTTGCCGATAACAGCCCGGATGTAGCGCTTCTTGTGTTCCTCATCGTTCGATGTTACCGAGAAAGTTGATCGAAAACACAGAATTTCGTTTCCCACATGACGGCGCCAGTGATCGATCTTAATTTCGTTAGGGAAATGAATGCGCAATGAACAAGAGGGATTAACGTGGTTCGATCTTTGAATTAGATCTACATCCGGAGCAAGAGAGTGTATGTGTATTTGAGTGTGTAAGCGATTATAGAGTGTAGATGATCAGTGATCGATCTCGATGTAGATGATCTTTCTCTATATTTATATACCATGAGTTGAGTTTGACTCTAATCTGAATAGAGTTTGACTCTAATACAAAGTCTTCTCTCATAGGATTCTTTTATATATGCATCCAATCTTCTACGCTCCAATTGCGATTAGAGTTGTAGTTGGTTGAGAGTCTTGGTAGAACTCACATAAAGCCGAGCTTAATGTCGTACCATTTATATGAGGCGCAGTGGTTGGCCGTATCCTATCACACATTGAACTCACGTCGACTGAAAATCATTTAAGAGAATGAATTATTCAACTAAAATTTGTATTACTATTATTTATTGAAGTTGAGAGCTTGCAATAATTGAATGCACTGGTTAATTCCAAGATCATATTAGGGTATAGTGATCCTTTGGTTTTCCACCATTTTAATATTGTGAAAAAAAGTAGCATCAAATATAACCGAATAATGATTTCTTAATCACCGTTATCAATACTTCTCTACCAAAATAAATAAGGCCTAAGATTTACTCTCCCACCATATGTAATAAATTCAGGCATGTAAATTGGGTCTCTTCCAAAAAGTGCTCTTGTTGCCACGTTATTCTCATGATTAATCCAAAGAGGAACATAAAAACAAAACACATTAATCAATTATCAAAAAAAGTTAAAGGACTTGGATAACATTCCGGTTGATCTCTTGTATGTGTAATCACTATTCACTAGAGTGGGTGGAAGAAGCTTTACAAAAAGTGGGATTTTTCTTGTGGTGAGATTTGACTGAAACTTGCTATCCAGCATGTGAATGACAAAGATAGATATACCTACCCAATAATGCTCCTCCCCTCCAGATGAAATGAAATTCCAAATAAAAGATCACCTATGATCCAAGGATACGTATTTTTCGGTGCGATTTTCCTATTGTCCACCAAATTTCTTATCTTTTAACCCCAATTATTCAATATCCCTTCCTTTTCTCTATTTAAACTCCCCATACAAGTTGTAGTGTAGTTTCTCCAACTCTTGCATAAATCCACTCTAAAATCAAGAAGCCTAGTTTGATGGAAAATAAAGCAGCGATGAGGAAAGAGATGAAGGTGGAAATACCAGAGATCACACCACCTCCATTGGCAAGGAAAGGAAGCTTCACCAAGTCCACTTGCCTGTGCTCGCCCACCACGCACGTTGGCTCGTTCCGTTGCAGGCTGCACCGCTCCCCTACCCTCCGTAGGACCAAGAGCATCGGCTCCCCCGCCTACGAGGACTCGAAAACTAAAGCTGAAACGACATCGTTTGCGCCTATGCAGAATAATGCAGTGGATGCTCAGTAGTCAGGATGTTATGTCTATGTATATGTTTTGGTTGATCTATTGTTGTCTAGTCATCGATCAGCTTTTATGCGCTGTATATGAGTTTGTGACTGAAAGATCACGGCAAATTGTTGATCAGTAATTTTGGAACATATAAATGTGATCCTATATCAAGATTGATCTTGTCTGATTGATTCTCAGCTTGAATCATCTGAAATGACAATTTCTGCACTAGACAACTTAGAATTGCTATCAATCATGTCTGATTAAAGCCCATCAGCTTATGACAGCAAATTTACAACAAAGTTAAATCAGCTGTAATTTTGCAAGAGAGAATCAAAAGGCAAAAATGCTTCATTTAAGTAGAGAGTCGTGAACTATAACAAAATACAATTATAACCATAAATAAATTTATTATACAAATACACTATCCTATTTTGCACAGAATTTTCATTTCTGTCAAAAATAGTAATCTAATATATTGGTAGAATCCATATTTCCTAATGATTTTTGCAAGAATCGGAACACTTGAAACAAAAATTTCTCAATTCTTTTCACTTGCACTTCTACTAATCGGCCAGAGCTTGCTGAATATTCTCTTAGGTCTGCTAGGCATCATGCTTAAAGACTTGATTTTCGAAGACTTAACCATGCGATCCACTAGATTAATCTCCACATCGTGATCTTCGGCCAGCCTCATCTTCAGTGTCGAAACACTAGACTTTGGTGACTTTAGGCCAGAGGCGTTCCACTGGTCCTCCGCTGGCATAGTAGCGTTGGTGCTGAACGAGGTCTTCGCCTTTGATGGAGGCGTGCGCCCTTCCAGCAGCACCTTGATGTTGCTAGGAAGCTCCGCGACTTGGCCACCTGCCATTGAAGCTCGTGCCTGCTCGAAGAAGAGAACTTGAACCACTACCCTTAAAGGGAGCATCTCATTCTGTGCAGCATGCATACAAGCTTCCACTGATAGCTTCTTGCAGTTGAGTATTCGACACAGACGCTTCCTCTCGCTCTTGCTCAGCTCTTGATGCTCCTGCACAATTAGTCCAACCAAAGTTACAACCCTCAATATTTTGATTGAACTGAAATTTTTTACTACCTTTAGGTAAATGTCAATGGCTTTGTAGAGATTATCATGATTAAGCCTTGCAAAATCTGGGATAGCTTCAGCAATGGCAATGAATTTGGACATAGGCAGATTTGCATCTTTTGCTATCTCTTGCAAGTATCCATCAACAATCCTTGCAACCTTGAGTTTGGAGCTGTGTGATGCAGAAGATGACCTCCTCCTCTCTTGAAACTCGAGATCAACGTCCTGTGCAGACCGGGACCTCCGCCTCTCTGCTCGCCTCTCGCCCTTCAGGGGGCTCGTTGGGGGGCTCTGTCCCCGCAACACGAACTTTTCCAACATGACCAAAACGGCGTCCACATCATGCCTCGTCCCATTTTCAGAACAAGAGCAACGGGGCAGTAAAAGGTCGCCAGCCGTGGCTTCGTCTAGTTGAAGCCCTGCCCTAGTTGCCAGCTCTGTCTTGGATGAGGCAGAGGCATTTAGCACATTAGCTGCCTTGAGCAGTTTCAGCAGAAAACTGCAAGAAACAGCCCCTTTCTCAGCTGGTAATAAGCTAACAACTGATTCCAAAACCAGCCTATTTCTTGCATCTACTTCACCATCATCACCTTCGCCTCCTCCTCTCTCCATATCCACGGCTTTACCCAAGTTTGGAAGCCAATGAGACGTGTATACTCTCAAAGCATCACCGATGAGACTAGAGGGAACCTTCCCACCAGACTTGATTGCCACCATCACTCTCCAATAAAGATCTATCCCCAATTCTGCCAAATCCTCAGCCCACCACCCTTTGGCCCTATGCCGATGGCTCTCTGACCCGTTGCTCGACAGCTCATCCCTTCCTCCTCCCCTCAAGTAGCAGCTGTGGGCCAGGTGCACCTTCTCCGGGTGGGCCAAAACCCTCGAGGCAATGGCCTCAATGCACCTCCCGGTCACCCCCACATCCTCGAACAGTGTAGGGAAGGCCTTGGTGGTCTGCAAAGTCACAATTGAGTCCCTCCATCCATGAAGAATACATGAATTCAAGAACACTTCAACTTTGTACATCAAATTGCCCCTGTCCACATCCTCTGTCATTTGGAGATACTCTGCTGCACAACGGATCGAGACAATGTTGAAGGCGCTGAGCGTGATGATGATGCCGTAGCAGAACTTAGCACAGAGCTCGAAGGCCTCCGCACCTCCGGGGAAATCATTGAGATTGATCAGCTGGAGATCCGAGGCATCGGGGTTCTCTGCATACAGCCTCTGCAGGCGCAGGCATTTGGATAGCAGAGGAAACTGTTCTTTTCAAACAGCTAAAAATCATCAAATTTATGATATTTATCGATAAATCTTTAAATTTTTGGGATGTACTCTGAATTCATATGTGGAGTTTAATCATACTAGAACAGCTCAATGCAGTGAGAATGAACATGAAATTCACCTTATGGAGTAAATATCTGCTCCCTTTTACTTGGACTATAAGATCACTTGAAACTTCAGATGAAACAGACCTAAAAGATCAAGAAAACACAGAAAATCTCTAACCCTTAGTTCCATCAAAGTACAGCAAGATTGTTTGCTCATGAATTCTTGCAGCTAAGTTAAAAGGGTTCAAAGATTCAATCATTTCTTGAAAATATTTTGATAGAATTGGGGAAATAATAAATAATAATCACCTCACAGCCTCTGTGGTGTAGAATGTATCAGGCCGAGATCCCAGCTTCATGAATTTCATCTCTGAACCTTTGTTTCCTATTCCTAAAACTGTCTAAATCCAACTCAACACGCCATTTTGAGTTCAGACAAGAACAAGAGACAAAAGGAAAGCTTGTTCTTCACTTTTTTAGAACAACACCAGACATTCGGAATCCGACCACCAAAATTGCAGAAAAAGGAAAATAGATACTCAATCCCACTTTACCTTGAGGAAACTTGAAGCTAAAGGTGAAATAAAAAGAAAGAAAAATAGAAATATTGCAAGAATAGTAGAATACTCATATGTAATAACTAGCTACAATATTAATGATATTTATGTATTTTATATATAATGATGAACTGGTGGAAAAAAGAAGTCTAGATAACCAAACCACTCCCACAAATCCGTGTCACTTCAGTCAAATTCTCTACCCAAACTGACATGGACATGAGAAACAAAAGAAGAATCTACATTACCATCAAAAGAGAGAGAAACCAAAAGCATACAAGATATCTCTTCTCCTATTTTACCATCATAAAGATCATTATGACATCATTATGACCCACTTTTCACTCACTTTCAACTCATTCATTATCTATTCACAATTTTATTTAAATTTTATATTTATTATTCTAACTTGATAAAAATTAATTTTAATATTATTTAAAATTAATATCAAATAACTTAATTATTATATAAATATTAGTACATATTAAAATTGCACAATAACATGGAAACTTTTAAAAAGAACTTATACAATATAAAGACAATTTAAATCTAACAAATTAAAATACAACATACAAAATAAACTAATACTAAACCTAATTAATACATTTTACTCTTCGTCCGCTTCCCACTTTGCTTGGATTTGGCGCAATACTTAAGATGAAGTCGTAGTTGGGTTTCCGTCATCTTTGAAGTATCTTGCATGAGAATTTTATGCTCTTTTACCTTCGTTTTGCCTCCATTGCCTTCGCCACCATCATTATTCTTGTTGCTCTTGCGTTGATCGCATCGACCACCTCTTTGGCTTCATTGTTGATTTTTCTTTTCCTTTCGCCGCCTTCCTCTTCGCCGCCTTATTTCCAATTCGACGAGTGTGGGTTGTTTCATCACCATTTTCATCTTGGTTGGAAGCGGAGGTGTAGGCACCGTCTGTAAGACTTGCCCTTTTTGTTGCTCGAATCTCATTGTTTTGATGAGCGAATTTGGACATTCTTTGAGCAAATTCCATACTCCGATATGTCTCGAAACCGCGTGTTCCGTGAGTCTCTTTATATTCATCTTGTGCCTTTTGAATGATGTCACCATTTGCACCGCAGCCACATCTCCGCGTTCCTATAATAACATGAACTAAAACCATTTAGTTTCCTTTGCAAGTTTGTAAAAAGTGTTTTGAGCGAGGAAGATGATCTCTCGGAGTTCGCTCGGCGACCCTTGTTGTAGGCATTAGCAATTCTCCCACATTTGATCTATCTTTTGATCATTTTCGACGATCGAATCAATGCTAATATCGATCCAACACCTTGTAAGATGTTCGCACTCTTTCTCCGAGTACAAAATCTTCTTATACTGTATCATTGTTCTCTTCATCGGATTGTTGATCGAAGTTCGATTTATGGCCTCGAGACCTTCGGAGAAGAAAATTTTGGAAAGACGATGCTCTTAGGAGTAGGAGTTTCTTGGTGGTCTTCCTCCATCTATGCCGGGTCTTTCTTGATGAGTCGGAAGATGGAGCTCGAACTTGGTAGTGATAGCTGGATGGAAATGGATGAATAGCTTGGAACATTCCTTTGGATATGTAGGATCTTGTTGAGGACGAAAGTTGGAATTTTGAGAATCAAGTTGGGATTTTGACAATAAAAGTTGGGATTTTGCAATTCAAGTTGGGATTTTGTGGAAAATTGGGATTTTGTTGACGAAAGTTGGAATTTTGAGAAAGAAAGTTGGGATTTTGAGGATTAGAGTTGGACATTTGAGAAGCGATTTGATCCAAAATATCCGAATTGGACCAATTTGAAATCGTTATTCATTCGATAATAGGAAAATGTTTAGGAGAAGAAGAAATATTAAGGTAAATGGAGAAGAAAATATAAAAGTTGGTAGGAATAATGTTGTTTAGTGATTTATATTTATAAGCATATTTTTATCCGTTGATCAACATCATATTTTATCCGTTGATCAACGATCATATATTTGTCCGTTGAGTTAAGGTACAAATTAAATTAAATTTAAATTAAATTAAAGTTATTCGTTGGGTGGGTTGGCGTGGGGTGGGGTTGGTAGGTGGGGGTGGGGTTGGCCATGTAGGGGGTGGGGTTGGCCACGGGGAGGGTTGGGGGGTGGGGGGTTGGTTGGTGGGGGGTGGGGTTGGCCGGCAGGGGTGCCAACCTGGCCAGGGGTGGGGTTGGCCGCTGCCAACCCCACCCCCCTGCCAACCCCACCCCCACCGCCCACCCCTACCCCGACGGCCAACCCCACCCCCACGGCCAACCCCACCCCACGGCCAACCCCACCCCTTGTGGCGAGAAAAATAATAAAAATCAAATGGGCCACATTTTGACTTGCCTTCCGGAGGTGGTTCCACCTTTTCTCTCTCATCTCTCCCACTACCTTTCCACTACCTTCTCACTCCACCTCCCCCCAACGGTAGTTAATGAGGATCCATCTCCAATGCCTCCTTGCATTGGAGATGCTCTGAGAAAAACTAAATAGTGAAAAAAGATCAAATTATGTGTCACGCATGCAGTAAGTAAGATGATTATTATTTAATCACATAATTACTTATTATTTATTAAAAAATTATTTCTATCATTAATAATCTAATATATGGTGTTACTCTTTTTCTACACAAACATCTGTCCCATTTAAAATGTCATATTTTCCTTTTGGAATTGTCTCATTACAAATATTTCATTCTATTTTAAAAAATAATTATCAGTTCAAAAAGTGTGGACCCTACCAACTTTTTAATATTTTAATTATTTATACATTTCTTCTAAATATCCGTGTCCAAAAGAAATGAGACACTTTAAATAAATTTATTAAAATTTGTTGCATCTTCTGAGTAACATTTATTATAAACAAAGAGAATATTATTTTCATTTTTTATTTAAAGTTGAAAATATATTTTTGGTTGAGCCACCATGGCACTGTGCAATGAGAGAGAGACAGACAGAGAGGATGCAACACGTGCTTATCCTGCACCCACTTGTGCGCCCTCTTCATCATTTCCACAGGAGTTTTGTAGCACCATCTAGTTTCTGCCGCACACGCCTGTTAATCTTAGTGAATCACTTATTTTTCTGAAAATATTCTTATGCGGCTTATGCATCCTGCAAACATTCAAATGTCAATTTTTTTTTAAGTGTCATTTATATTATAAAATATTTTTTATTTTATAATTAAAAATTATTATTTAAATTGAATAAAAGTTTTATTTACAATAAAAAAAATCAAACAATGTGCGTATATACAGACATCCTTAAGTTCATCTCCTCATACTTTTTAGCCGACAGCGTACGCCTTTACGAGCATTAATTTTTCATAGATGAAGGGTGGGTTATATATTTCTTAACTAAAAAAAGAAAGAAGAAAAAAATGCGTACGCCTTTACGAGCATTAATTTTTCATAAATGAAGGGTGGGTTATATATATTTCTTAACTCAAAAAAAAAGAAAGAAGAAAAAAATAAGATATACTTTCGTAAGAAAAGAAATTTAACGACTCAATATAAATTAGTTTTTGGAGAGAGACTCAATAAAAATATAGGGGACCAATTTATTTAGAGGTTTAGAGACATAGAGACTCAAATATCATTTTTCTCTAAATAGATTTTAAAATAAAAAAAAAACACCTTCACACGAGTAAAATCTCAAAATGTTTATCATAGAATCGAAGGGATTGACATAAGGACTTATTAACGCGTTTGATAATTTTCAAGTTATTAAAGAAAAATAAGTAATCATATATTATCAACCCGTAATGTTATACTCCCTTTGTCACCAAAATTTGTTCTTAATATTCAGTTTTTACATCTCTCAAATTTATTCTCTTTCTATTTATAGAAACTATTCCACAAAATACTCTTTATTTATCATCTTTAGAATCGGTGATGAGAATATTTTGAGCTTACTTATTCTTAATTTCTTATGATAACATTATTTATTTACACGATGATGTTGTAATGCAATATAATTTTAATTCTTTAATTTAAGGAGAAAAAACTAGTTTACCACTCATAACCCACCACTATTCCAACTTATTTTTTTTCAATGATTCAAAATAATTTAATACTATAAGGTCATTAAATGTATATATTTTGAGATCGGTCATTATTTTTTCGAATTTATTTTCGACCAAGTATGTGAATTAGTAAAAATTGTTCCTATAAAAATAAATAATTGCATAAAATATAATTAATATTATTAAAAATTATAGATATTTATATTAAATAATATTATAAATATATATATTTAATAGAAATCCATGGGTTTTTAGCCCAAAACCCGGCTTTTTGGCTCGAAGCCGGTGGGCCGGGGTTTTCAGCGGGCTTTTAGGCCCATTAACCACTCTACCAGGCGTGCTTTCGGTCGGGCTCATTTTGCGGCTCACTCACACACACTATTCCAACTTATTACACTTAACAATGCCACTTATTAATATATTTTATTATTTATGATCCCCACTAATTAATTTAGCATTGCACTAATGTAGGATCTTTACTTCACTTACAAAACACTAAATAAATTTTATTAAAACTTACATGGAAGATTTCCACGGAAGAAGTATGTAGCATTATCTCTGTCAAATCAAAATAGGATAGTAAAACTAGAGTGGAAAAAGTTATAACTTAACCCTTTCGAGTCTTTTATAGGACACCCTCTATTCGAGATCGCAATATTAGGTTCAATTTTGTCTTTCGAGCAAATTATAAAACTTACTCTTCATCTTTCGAATAAAAAAAAAGCATATTAAACGAACATAATGATTTTATTGACATTTAATCATGTTCTAACAAAGTAAGCTTCTATTGAGAATCTTAACCGATATCTCATCGAATAAGAAAACCAAATAATAACTAAACTGATAGTATGCCTATTCATCGACTTTTGGCCTACTCCTCCACATGTGTCTCTCTCTCCCTCTCTTCTAGAACCTTCCACCTCTCTCGATCTCTCTCCTCCTCTTCTTGAACCTTCCTTGTCCCACAAGTTGGATTGAAATTTAGTATCACATAATTGGTGTCCCACTTTTGATTTTCATATGAAATAGGGTAATTTTGTATAGAAAAGTGTGCTTTGTTATAAATATAATATTACAAAATAATTTTAAATTCGATCATTTTTCTTGCAGTCAATGCATAATGCACTGGGACATGCAAATTTGGTTGTCATCTAGCCAAATATTCAGTTGAAAGAAAGAAAGAGACAATATATTTTAGCATGTTGCTGCCAGCATGGTATGCTTCTTCTTGAACTATTTCTTGAAATTAAATTTGAATAGTACTTCAAAGTAGAAATAGTCTACAATTAGGTATGTGTTGAAATTGACTGACTTGGTTTATGTAAAATCTATTAATTAATTATCTGTGGTAGTACATTACCAGCAGCAAATTAATATTTTTGCAGCTTGTCAAGGCATGTGTTTTTTGAGTTTTGGCTATTTTATATGACAATATATAATTAACATGCGATCTAGAAACTAAATATTTAAAAGTGGGGAAGAAAAATAATCAAATAAGCCTTATATTTGACCTGAATCTAAAGAGAAAAACAAACTACTATTAGAAGTTGGTAATCATATAAAAAAAATTCTCGGTCCTCACTTAAATGACATCTTTTCCTAAATCCAAATCATTAAATAAAATCAAAAGGTTGTCACTGAGAAACAAAAAAAAAGTATATAAGCCACCCCCCAAAAAAAAAACAATGAAATAAATAAATATTTTCAGGAATATTATCTTATCGTTTTTGTTTATAAATATTTTCGGCAAATTTCAATTGAACGCCCAAACATAATAATTTCTCAAACAATTGGTCCTGAAACTGTGCAAATTTAATAAACATTTCCCAAAATAATAAATATATGTGTGTGCCCGTGGTTTTACCATTATCTATGTCGCGACTCGTGTGTAATACTCCATTAATTAATTAGTTAATTATGAACACCATGAAAATTAAAGCTTTGTTAGTTGGAGTTTAGGTAATTAAAGCTCATCCCAATTTTCTGCCCTGGATTCTTTTGTTATAGCCATAAAGATGTGTAGACCAGAATTCAAAACACACATGCACACTGACAACATATTATTCCTAGCCATATACATATTATGTAGTAATCTCCTGGAACAAGTGGGTGGATTGCAAAAAATCAAGAAAATCAATGAGTGGAATTTTTAGGCTGCAATTATACGGGGCCCCTTTATGAATTAAAAAAAAAACAGAAGTCTTTCACTTGACGGAAAATAACACACGCGCACGTACATATAAATAAGAGTATGACATCTTTGAATCTCACCAAACATCTCTATGGGTTTGAACTTGTCACACATGATTTTTAGTGTGGGTCCCCATGATTATCATCTTGTCCTATGTGGTTTGCGAGTTATTACATGAGGAACGTGGGTTTACCCTTTACTCAAAATACACACCATGCGGATTCCATGATTCCATACGATACCAAAAAGAGTACGACATCTTGTCCCCTAAGGAAAGTCTAATGGTTAAAGTGGATTCATGTGATCTAGAGATCAAAATTTTTAATCCCATCAAACGCCTCTACAGATTTGAGTCTGTCACACCTGATTTTTTAAGTGTGGTTTACCTATCCTATGTGATTTGCAGACTATTTCACAGGAACTTGGGTTTACCCAGTACGTACCGTAGATAGAGGTTGTGTGTTCCCCATGATACCAAAAAAAAAGAATACAATTTCTTGTCTCCTAGGGATAGCTCAATGGTTAAAGTGAGTTCATGTGGTCGAGAAGTCACATGTTCGAATCCCACCAAACACCTCTATGGGTTTAAGTCTATCACACCTGATTTTTCAAGTGTAGTTTACCTATCATTTGTGGTTTGCAGGCTATTGCACAGGAACGTAGAGTTTACCTAGTGTGCACCGTAGATAGCGGTTGCAGGTTTCTCATGATACAAAAAAAAGAGTACAACTTCTTAGGTGTGCATGTGTTGACCTAGTGGTACAATGGTTAATACCGAGGCCAACAGACTCGGATTCGAGTCCACCGTTATGCGGACTTTAAATTTTTATATTTAATTGACCAAAAAAGAAAAATAATACGGCTTTTCAGATCTCGGATTCGGGTCCATTGTGACACTGTCTTTAAATTTCTATATTAAATTGACCCAAGAGTACGGGTTCTCGATTGATCCAAAAAGAAAAAACAGTAAGGCCCTTCGGTCTCGGGTTCGAGTCCATTGTGACACGATCTTTAAATTTCTGCATTAAATTGACCCCAATAATACGGGTTCTCGCCTTCATGGACTTAGCCTAGTTAGTTAAGTGATATCGGATTTGAAATAAAAGTACGGGTTTTCCATAAATTCAGAAAAAATAGTGCGGTTTCCTGTGAAAAAAAAGATTGTGTGGATTTCTCATAAATTCAAACAATAAAAAGTCATCAAACTATTTTATTGTAAAATAAATTCGAATTTTGACATATCTCATAATGTGATAGTGTGTACAAATTATTATTAAAACTAACATAAATTTTTCATTATCCAACTCTATAATTGGCTTATTTGGTAGAATGCAACTTGATGACTCGAAAAGTTACAAAGGTTTCTAGATTTACTATGTGGATGTCCAAGAATTATTATGATTGATACAAAAAGATATGTAAATATTTTTTATTAATCTAGACAAATTTTCTTCCGTCTCTCTTATAATCAACTGACCCTGAAAAGGAAAAAAAATTGAAAAAAAAAAGGAACTGGAAAATACAATGAAAAGGAAAGAGAGAATAAAAAGATAAGGGAAATAGGATAAATTATGGAGGTGCGGGGAATCGAACCCCGTGCCTCTCGCATGCGAAGCGAGCGCTCTACCATATGAGCTACACCCCCATTTTGGTTTACATTTGAGACATCTAAGTTATTCTATAGAAACATAATACAAAAATAATCGTAGCAATAATGTCATCAGATCCTCAAATTAATATATCCTAATAAATAAATAATTGATTTTTAGAGATCATTTTACTCATCAATTCAACTATGCAAATGTCAATTGTTTCCTATTCACAAGGTGGACTTGGTAGAGTGGATAATCTTATATCCAAATATTATAAGTTTCAATTTTAGATGAAGCTTGTGTATACTCAAAGCGCATTCTCAATTATACTAAAACTACGAGGGTGTTTGGGTGAGTTTATAATTTCCTCAAAACAAATTTATAAATTGCCAGTTTATAAACTGTTGGTGTTTTATAAATTTCACCAAACACCCTCTACATTGCAAGGTCAATTTCAACATTCTAAGGCCAGTAAAGGAGTCGTAATGTGTGCTAATCTAAGGGTTACCAATCGACATAAGGACACCAAACACCCCCTTATTCTTTAAAGATGGGCCCTTTTATTCTTTGGGTCTATTTCGAGCTTTGCCAACATATGCACCTTTCACTTTTATCCACTTGCAGCCAAATTTCAATTTGGATTTAAAGTTCTAGGAAAAATTATTTGATATATATTAATTTATGCGGTAAACCGTTCCATATGGTTTGTCCGAAAATCAAATCAAGCAATACAAATATGACAAATATGCAACAATCTGCATATTGAAAGGATAGAGAGTGGCGCGCTATTTGATTTTCACGCAATCACGCTGATAAAATTTAAACGATTTTTCATTTTCTTTTATCGTGTTAGGCGGCTTAATGGCTGTGACGATGACTTTACCTAGGGGTGGGAAACGGTTCGGGTTCGATTAACCGCACCGATTTTTTCGGTTAACCGAACCGAAATTTTCATAAATTTAATAATCGAAACCGAACCGCTTATTAAGTTCGGTTAACCAAAACCGCGTCGGTTAGTGCGGTTCGATTTTCGTTAACGAAAAACCAAAAATTGCTTGGAGATTACATGAATATATAAACTATACGTCATAAGATACAACTTCTGTAATCGATGTGTAAACTTTTCAAATTTTAATATCCATAAAAAATCATCAAATATCCATCAATAAATCAAAGAATCAACATCAATCCATCAACAAACTATCATGTTCATGCAATGATAATTTGATACATTTGAGTAATTTGATACATTAGAGTAATCGGGTTTAAATTTAATTAATATTAGTAATTAGTTTTTATAGATTTATAAAAAATTAAAATAATTAATAAAATAGAAAAGATTTTCGGTTTTCGGTTAATAACCGTTCGGTTATCGGTTAACCGAAAATCGAAATAAAATAAAATATTATACCGCAAACCGAATACGCAGATACGGTTAATCGAATATTAAGCGGTTTCGATTCGTTCAGATAACCGATAATCGAAACCGCTTTCAAATTTCTAACTTTACCATTGAATAGGTCGAGGGGTCCACCAAATTGAAGCGTCTTGTGTGGCAGGTCGTATGCACCTACAGGCTACAAACAATGACTTCGAGTATTTCAAATATATTGTGGCGATATACATCAAATTATAATGATGTAGTTTCTAATCTTTATTTTATAAATGCTTTTAATCACACTCAGGGGTGGATCTAGGTGGTAGCTGCACCGGGCTCCAGTTCGGTGCAAGTCCTAAATTTTTTCTTCCGTTTATGTATTATATTAAGCTCAATTCAAAATAATTAAAAATTAAAACAAAATTGTTATTGTTGGATTTTTTTATATTTTTGACCCATGAGAAAAGCTCATGAGAAGGTTATAAGAATGAAAAGGTCAACCACCATTTTGAAGGAGAAATTGAAATAGTCAAACAGAAAAATCCGTAGTCTTTTTTTCCTCTCGATTTTCGACAAGAACTTCGTAAAAATTTCGTTTCGGGATTGAACCGTTAGATCATCGTGATTTTGGACGAAGCTTCACACATCCGGGCCAAAGTTTTGGACGGTGGATATCGGATTTTGAGTTTCAAGGTCGGGTTTTGTCGATCCGAATAGATGAGAATTTTCGTAATATTTTTCTTGATCTTTGCTCGATTTTGATTCCATACATCTTGATGTGCTTATTTTCGAGTGTATGATATTTTGTATGCCTCTAATATAATTTAGAGAAGATTATGTACTGTTCCATTGTTGATTATAGTGGATTTAAACTATTCTAGTAGTCTCGTGGTTTTTTCCCTCTCTTTCATTTTAAGAGGTTTTTTCCACGCTAAAATTTTGTCTCCTTATTGTTGTGTGCCTACTATTTTGAACGACGTATATTGATGCTTTTGAAATACCCTATTTGTCTGAATCCTCAAAGGTTCATATGAGTCGGAAAAATTAGCAAAACAAAGGTGTCATATTCTTCGTCAGCGTTGCATCTGTTCAAGTGTTTGTTGATATTGCTCTTTGCCCATTCGAAGCTGTCAAAGTTCAAGTTCAATCGCGGCCAAATTTTGTCAGTGGTTTGGTTGATGGATTCCCTAAAGTTTACGTTAAAGAAGGGTTTATATTGAAATTTTTTTTATTAAAAATATAAATATAAACTCAATTATTGATGGATTTTGTATATTGAAATCTTGTAAGACAACTTATGAAAACATAGAAATATTTTAGCATTTATGATATTTAATACTCCGAAATATTTATTTTCAGCTCACCCCATTATCAATTTCTGGATCCGCCCCTGATCACACTTAATTTTTCCACCGTTGTGTTTGGAAGAGTGATTGGCAGATATCAAACTAGGGCAGGGCCCGGGCTACGCTAAAATTTCCAGCCAAGAAATTAATTCCCTGTCTGTTGGTGCTTCATATATCAAAACATTTCAAGAACATAATATTTAATTTGCGTTATACATATGGATACGTGTATGTACTATAAATTTAGATTGGTGTGAAAACTATATATTGAGTTGAAAATTGAAATCATGATCTTTAAGCCTAATTTAGATTCACTTAAGCATTATCACTAAGAAAATTAACAAAAAGTACGTTAGTCATCAAGTTTTATCTCTAATAAAATTTATTAAAATATAATGAGGGCGTAATTAGGATCAATCTTGGTTTATATGTATTACAATTTACAAATATGAAAACACACACATCACCAATGAGCACCTACCTGCATCTCATTAAAATTTACATATCATATAAAAGTTAAAGTCTAATTTATTAATTTTTATTCTTTTTTAAGTTTAAAGGGAAAAGAATGAATTGGAGATCATTTGTAATTTTGATGATCATGGTCATAATTTTAATGAGATACAACAGAGAATTAAAAAAATGAAAAAACATACTAATGTGAACTATATCTCAGTTGTGCTTATGGAAAGTGCTCATCAATGAAGTGTAGCATATTACTCCTCTATAAATAAAGACCATAAATATACATTGAGTTAAAATCTTTGATTTTTCGAAGATGTCTTCACCCCGTTGAGAGATTTCGGTGATACAACTTCTCGAATATAATAATAATTATGTACAAAATTTATTTAAGGATCGTTGTCTCATATCCTAACTTCATTACTATCCATATATATGGGGGTTAATCAAATAGAAACTTCTCTTGTAACAAGTAAAAATCAATTTGAATTATTTGTAAGATCTGTAGAAACGAAGTATTATTGTGTATATAAAAAAGATTATTAAAATTATAGGTTGATATGTGTGGAAAATTTTCAATAGGATATCATCCATAATTAATTATATATATACATATATGTTATATTGGCAGCCAAAAGCAACGTATGCAAAAATATTTGTATCCTAAATTTAATTTGTGCACAACTGAAATAGATGTGTAACTGCTACTGTCACGGCGCTGTGTGCTCATCTATTCGTATTTTGCTTTAAGGTTTCGAGTTGTAAAAATCGGTGATTGATCTGTGACGGGTATGGGTTAACTCGGAATTTTGATCATGCAACGGTCGCTCTCTCCTTTCTCCCAAATGGGCCACCCACTCGGGTGCATGATTTTCTCCGTTGGACCTCTTTTCTTCTAAATTATAATAATAAAAAAGGTTAAATACTAAATAATCTAAATGATGGTTTATTTTCAGCTATATCTTTAATTATCAATTTTTTATCAACTAATACCTAGATTATAGAAAATTATGAAAATCTATCACAAGAACAATTTTCTAGTATCTGAAAACTGTGTAGAATTGTTGAAAATTTGGGATCATATATGTTTTGAGTATATCATAAACCTAATTGAAAAGATATGTGAAGTTATATTTTCTAGGTGATACTACTAATACGTATTGCATGTAGCTCATTTGTTAGGAAGCTAACATTGTTTAGACAAGTCTAAGGACGTTCAGTCAGAAACCAACTTAAATGGACTCAGTTGACTCATTAAAGGATAACCCCAAGCTTTGAAGCAATTAGAACGAGTCGACAAAGTCAGGAGCAACATACCACGAACTTAAAGCCAACCAAGTTAAAAACATCAGAAGAAAGAACTTAATATTGAAAGATCTAAAGTCTGAAGAAATTTCAGAAAGATTGAGTTCAATAAAATGATTCAGATAGCCTGAATGGTCACGAGATTTGATGATCAGAAGATTGAGGCTAAAGAAAAAAAGTCAGATCTGTTAATAGACTGTTGAATGCATCTATCTGACTCACTAGGTGACAAAGCACAAGACGACAAGTCAAACTTTCTTGTTTTCTCAAACGGAGTTTAAATTCCAAACGACTACTTTTCCAATGGCTAGATTAGATTCAAATCTCTATAAATACGAGACTTTCTTAATTGGACATATAGTCTGGATGTTGGCTGCCTTAGAAGAAAGAAGACACAACTCCACAACTCTAACTCTGATGAGACATGGATAGATTCCGAGCAATCCAAGCTTAATGGTTTCATCAGCCTACAATGAAACTACTTAAGTTCATTCTCTCCAAACCTATAAGTCGCACTTCAATGTAATATCTATAATGGTGCGTAGACGAGTGAGCCTATCTTTCGCTCTATTCTTCAATATAAATGCTTATTTGAATAGTTGAAAGATACATCCCAAACTAAGCTCGACATAAGTTGTAAGAGTAGAGTTAGGGTGAAACCGTGAGTAAGCAGCAAGATGTAGTTGTCTGAAAACAAATGTGAATGGTTGAAGTTGTTAGCAAGTAACTAGATGTTGTGAGTAGTCATTGGTGAATTACGTGAAAGAAAATGTAAGAGGTCCTGACTTGATAACCCTAGGATGAACAATCTCGATCAGTTATTTAGATCTAAAGTCACTTTCTTTGGAAATATAAAACAAAGTATCCTTAAGGAGTAAGAAATTCGCCTATTCAATAAGTTCGTGGATGTGGGAGAGGTTTTTCCGACCATGTTAAATCATTGTGTCTTTTACTGTTTTGTTTACTGAATGTTTTCTATCTTGCATGTCTTAAATTCAACATATCATTAGTTGACTCAGACTTATCCTGTTAGACCAACATCAATATGACGTCTGCATGAATCTAGCTTATGCTCTGCCTTGTCTTAATGTTTCTAAGAACATGAATGAGAAAGCATTTATGATCCACCATATTTTGTGCATACATTACGTCTAAACTGCATCTCGCTGACTGACAGCCATTGTCATTAGAGATATCAATCCCTGACTCAATCACACTCTTTTTAAGGCCGGTGAAAACTAAAAAAAAAATACAATAAGATATATTCCACCTTATTCACATGATATCCTCGGTCGAGCAACCTTCAAAGATCCTCATGACTTTTAAGCTGATTTACATGCATAAAAATGAAAAATAAAAATAAATGCTATTATCTAAAATTTATTATTTTGTAAAAAAAAATGATCTGAAAAACGAAATAATTTTGAAATTACTTGACCTTAAAAAACTTCAATTCCACACATCTTTCCACATTAAATTCACCATGATCTTTATCAGCTTTTAGTACGAAAATTTTAATCAACTTTCAGGTACGAAACTATTATAAACTTAAATTTGCATAATTTCCTTATTTGGGTCTTGATAGGTCAAAACTATTACTTCAGGATAAAATTTAAAAAGATTGATAGTTTCATTTTGAGGTTTTTAGCCTACTAAATACGTAATAGTTTATTCTATAGGTTATCTTGTCCCATGAAGTAGATTATGAGCGATAGATTCGTTGTGGAAAATCATTATTACTATAACCTTTTTTTAAAGCATTATTACTACTATATTAATCAATAGGAATTCAAATTAGAATACGACTTATCAATTTTAACACTCACTAATGAAATTTTAAAACATTAATTTAATTTGTAATAGTTCGATTCGTTTACTTTTTTTTGTAAATATACAAAAGATAAATATTGTCTTACGCACTCTTTACCGAGTGCAGGCGATTACAGAATTAATAAATATAAAAATTCTCTTGAGCTATAAAAATATTATGACATACATTTATCTCTAGTAGCTAATTTATGATTAAGTACTATAAGCATGGTGTTATTTTGAGTGAGGTATATCAAACATAATATTATTGATTAAACAAAAATTTATCCAAATTCATCAAAATGCAACCACAATAATGGCTGTGGATTTTCCACCTCACCAATCTCAAATGATGGAAGGATTTCAATAGTCAATCACTATTGAAAATTTGATTGCGCAATATGATTACTTTAATGATTTCATTGACGTGAATCAAATACTATACTACAAAATGAAAAACAATAGTTTTGTCGACCATAACTGATCGATCTTAATTTCGTTAGGGAATTAAATACGCGAAGAACACAAGGGATTTACGTGGTTCGATCTTTGAATTAGATCTACGTTCACGGAGCAAAGAGAGTGTATGTGTATTTGAGAGCGTAAGAGAAGCGATTACAAAGAGAGTAGATGATTGTAGATGATCTGAGTCCCTTTCTTCTCTAATCTAGCCTCTATTTATACATATTCATGAAGTTGAGTCCGACTCTGACTCTGATACCAAGTTGAGTTCGATTCTGACTCTGATACCAAGTTGAGTTTGACTCTAATACAAAGTCTTCTCCCATTAGGATTCAAGTCTTCTCCCATTAGATTCAAGTCTTCCCATTAGATTCTTTTAGATATGACCGAATCTTCTCATGCTCCTACTGGTTTAAGAGCTTTCTTGGGCCGGACTCGTTTGGGCCTAGCTTGTCAGGCTTATTTATATTGGGCCTGATACTTGGGCCTGAGAGTTGGGCCGTATCCTATCACATCCCCCCAAAAAAAGACGCAGAAGCGAGGTCGTGATGGGTTCTGGGGGTTCGTAATTCACCAGTGAAGCGTCCGTGATGAAGTGGAGCGCGATCGATCTAGTATTTATCCTTCTATTTTGACTTCGTATGTCGCCGGCTTCACCGGCGATGAGGCGCAGCCGAGGTCTTCGATCGGCTTCACCTGCCGGGGTGTTATGCCGAGCTCCTCGGTTTCGCTTCACCTTCCGAGGCGTTGCGCCGTAGTCGTGTGTCGCCGCGCCGCTTCGCCGAGGTGTTCGCCGAAGTCGTATGTCGCTGCTTCGCCATGCCGGCGCTCGCAAAAGTCGGTGTCGCTGGCTTCGCCCGCCGAGGCGTTGTCAAGTCGATGTCGCTTGCTTCGCCTTGCCGGGCGCTCGCAAGTCGTCGTGTCGCCTGGCTTCACCGCCGAGGTGTTATGCGAAGTCATATGTCGCTGACCGCTTGCCGAGGCGTTATGCCAAGTCGATGTCGCTGGCTTCGCTCTTGCCGAGGTGTTGTGCAAGTCGATGTCGCTGGCTTCCCCGCCGAGGCGTTATGCCGAGGTCGAGGCCGAGGCGGGGCTCGGGATACGGCGAAGGAGGAGGTCAGCTCGGCGGCGAAGCCGAGGTCGGCTCGCGAAGGCCGAGGCGGCTGTGCATCGGGAGGCCGAGGTGGGGAAGGCCGAGGTCGGCCTGCGGAAGGCCGAGGCGAGGTAGTTCATCCTCGTATTAAACGAAGGTAATTCATCCTCGAAATAAACGAAGGTAGTTCGCCCTCGATTAAACGAAGGTAATTCATCCTCGTAAAACGAAGGTAGTTCATCCTCGAAATAAACGAAGGTAGTTCGTCCTCGTATTAAACGAAGGTAATTCATCCTCGTAAAACGAAGGTAGTTCGTCCTCGTATGAGGGTATCCGTCCTCGAAATAAATGAAGGTATTCCGTCCTCATACGAAGGTAGTTCGTCCTCGTACGAAGGTATCCGTCCTCGAAATAAACGAAGGTATTCCGTCCTCGTACGAAGGTATGGGTTCCTATTTTTTATCGAGGTCATCGGGAGGGTGGTCCCTTACGCGCGTTCGCTCTCCTCCTTAGAGGTTCTCCTCCTTAGAGGGTAGGGTTCTCCTCCCAGAGGGTTCTCCTCCTAGAGGGTATGGTTCTCCTCCGTAGGGTTCTCCTCCTAGAGGTATATTCGTCCTCCTTAGAGGGTATTTGTAGTCATGGGAAGAGGTAGCTGCATAAGTGACATGAAATATGCAGGACCAAGCATATGAAGCAAATAATAAAAAAAGATTTTATTAATGAAAGGACTTAAAGACACGACTTAGCAAAAACCAAATGAACAATTTCTTTGCTCACTGGATAAATGGGCGAGCTTATATGACCCTTTTCCGAGGACTTCTTCTATTCGGTATGGTCCTTCCCATGTGGCTTCTAACTTGCCGAGCCTTGCAGTTTTCCTGACTCCGTTCTTTCGAAGTACGAGGTCGCCTACCTGGAATTATCGGGATTTTCAGCTTTTAGATAGGACTTCGTAGTACCATGAGGGAGCCCCGTGATGGTGGATATGACGCCATCGTACTGAGGCTCGTCATCACTTTCTTCATCGGAGTCATGCCTCGCTTTCTTGCCGGTGTAAGGGCTATAGTTTCCTCTCTCCTCTTGTTTCCGTTTTCTATGACCTCTGTGAGGGGGCTCGTACTGACTAGTTCGTCGGCCATGATCTTGGTACTTCTTAAGATCTCCTTCATGCACCAACTTTTCAATATCTTCCATGAGATTCCTGCATTCCTCCGTGTCATGTCCATGATCCTCATGGAATGAGCAATATTCGTCTTTGGACCGGCGTTTCGATCCCCTTATCATGGACCTAGGTCTTTTGAACATGTCAGCATGGAGCTCAGAATTTCGCCTCGCCTTCGTCAAGGCGATACCAAGTTCGCTCTGAGTTGGAACGTGGACCGAGCCTGGGATGGATTGTGCGGCCAGTATCCTTTCCAAGGCACTTAGTCGATTTTGGCCTCGGTCTCCTTGATCATCTTCTCTCCTCTTCTTGTCAGAGGGCTCAGACTTGTCAGCTTCTCCCTTCTTTCTGTCCGCTTCGTCCGCTTTAGCGAACCGATCTGCTATGCGCCATAGCTCCGACGCAGTACGAGGCTCGTACTTGACAATCTCCTTATATAAGGCCCCCGGCAAGATGCCGTTTTGGAAGGCCAAGATGATGAGGAGATCATTCACGTCTTCGACTTTTAGGCTCTCCTTGTTGAACCTGGTCATAAAGTCGCTAATGGACTCATTTCGGCTTTGCCTCACGGTGAGGAGGTGTGCCGATGTCGTTTTTGACTCGGCCTTCTGGAAGAACCTTCGATGGAAAGCTCCCATCAGGTCGCGGTAAGACCCAACACTCTCGGGAGGTAGACTGTCGAACCACCGGCGGGCGTTGTCGACCAGTAACTCCGGGAAGAGTTTACACATGTGGATTGTGTTGAGGCGTTGGTTTATCATATTATACTCGAACTGTGAGAGAAAGTTCTGCGGATCCCTCATCCGTCATAGGGCGATGCTCGCACCGCACTTGTCTGGGAGTGGAGTGTCGAGTATCTCGCTTGAGAACGGGGTGACTATCCTCCCGCATCGCCGAAACCGCCCTCCGAGAGTGAGGCGGAATTCGTCGATCGAATTCGTTTTGGTAGTGAGGACCGCCTCACGGCGATCGCGATGTCCTTTCCCGCGCTGTTCGTCCCTTCCGCGGTCGGTTTGGGCCCCGACTTGTGCGGAGGTGTGAGCGCCCATGATTTGGATGCTAAGGGATCCACCTCGTCGTGGTGCCCCGTGTTTAGACGAGGCTTCGGCATTCCTTTCTTCGGGATGTGGCCGACCTTGTGCTTGGCTGAGGTATTGGAGGAAGCTCTCCTTATTTTTCTCAAGAAACCCTTTGACGGCGTCGTCAAGGTTTATCTGTGGAGCTGGAGGTTCTCCTTGGTTGTTGTTGCGATCTCCTTCGCTTTGGTACCCTGCTTCTTCATGCAGGATGGGATTTCCTTGTTCGTCGAGGCTTTGGACATGCCCTTCGGGGGTCGGTTCTAGGACCGGGCTTTTTCCAAGCTGAGCTCGGCGCGTTCGGCCGCCGTTGTTGCTGTTGTTGCCGGCGGCGACTCTGGATGCGTGACTCCTGGTGTACCTCATCGTGATTGATTCCCTGTAAACAATGGTTGATCGAAAACACAAAATTTTCGTTCCCACAGACGGCGCCAGTGATCGATCTTAATTTCGTTAGGGAATTAAATACGCGAAGAACACAAGGGATTTACGTGGTTCGATCTTTGAATTAGATCTACGCCCACGGAGCAAAGAGAGTGTATGTGTATTTGAGAGCGTAAAGAAGCGATTACAGAGAGTAGATGATTGTAGATGATCCGAGTCCCTTCTTCTCTAATCTAACCTCTATTTATACATATTCATGAAGTTGAGTCCGACTCTGACTCTGATACCAAGTTGAGTTCGATTCTGACTCTGATACCAAGTTGAGTTTGACTCTAATACAAAGTCTTCTCCCATTAGGATTCGAAGTCTTCTCCCATTAGGATTCGAAGTCTTCTCCCATTAGGATTCTTTTAGATATGACCGAATCTTCTACGTTCCTACTGGTTTAAGAGCTTTCTTGGGCCGGACTCGTTTGGGCCGAGCTTGTCAGACTTATTTATATTGGGCCTGATGCTTGGGCCTGAGAGTTGGGCCGTATCCTATCAATAACAATCATTTTATGATCCAATTATAGATTTACAATTATGAATGAGAAATTAGTTTTCTCATTCTTTGAGCATTCCCAAGTTACATTTTTAACCTCTAATGTTGTCAAAAAATTCTCTTGTGGGAAGACACCATGAATGTGACATGACCTAAATTACCTTGAAATGTGCAATCATTGAGTGCATATATATAATATATTATATGAAATTTTAATTTTATATTTTATTTTATTCATGTTGCTATATGTACAATGAACACATACTCCAGCATCTTTTCATAGGAAAAGAAATTATTAAATCGTAAGCTAAAAATATTAACCCAAAAAACCCAAGTGAAATAAAATGTCATCATTAGGGATGGCAATCGGGTCGGGCGGGCACGGATAGTGCCGATACCCGCAAAAATGATCCCCGCCCGCGACCTATGACGAGTAGAAGATTCCCACCATATCTGCGACCCGCGGATACCCGCGGTTGGCGATACCATGAACCCGCCACCCGACGGGTATCCGCCACTGCCACCCGCGGACTACCATGAAACCTTCACTCATGGACCACCCGTGACCGCGAAACCAAATATTTCAAAAAACACGAAAATATCACTAACAAATTCATAAATCATAAAGTTCAAATCCACAATTCCACATTCAAATCCATAAAGTTCAAATCCACAAATCAATAATACAATGAAAATTCAAATCCACAAATCAACAACACTAAATGAAAGTTCAAATCCAAGGTAGGGTTCATGGGTAATTCATGGTGTTTTCGGGTATACGGGTTTCATGCAGACGGGTATTGCCAAATCATTTTCGCATTGCCAAGAACGGTCCTAGTTTTCAACCACTAACGCATCTCCACTGATTTAAATGTACACCAAATCTGCGAATAATCGGACAGATACCCGTGGATATTGGATACCCGCGGATCGATTGCCATCCCTAGTCATCATGATTAGATTGCTCGATAAGTGTATTAAACAGAACCTACTACTCTAGTAGCGCAAAAAAGTTAAACAAAATTACTCAAATTTGACCACATTTGACTTTCTCATTTATCGTAATTGTTTTGGTTGGAACTCGAGCATAATCGACCTGATTTGAAGTCATAGAAATGTAAGTATTTATTTTTCTAAAGTCGCTAAAATATTATATTCCACACTCCATATGTTGAATCTAAATATGAGTTGAATCTTGATGAAATTAGTTACCAACTCCAACCTACTCTATATCCAATAGTACGAAAGTTGTAACCCACTAGACTTAAGTCCACAATGATTGACACAAAATGTCAAATATTTAGGCAAACACATTTAACCCTATTCTCAACAGCTTTCATATCTTTTTTCTTTTATAATGATCAAAATTCACCATTTTTGTTGGTGGAAAGGTTCATAATTGATGGTACGACATTTATGAAGTATTGAAGTTAAAGAAAATATGAGATTTTTGTTGTTTTCTTGTCCCCCAAATCGACCGCATTCGTATACCTACATATTCAATTATAGTAAGTAGTTGTAGTCACATTTACAGATGCTATATTACATCAATTATATAAGATAAATAGTCAAATAACTATCATATTGTTTTTTTTAAAAGAATTATCTTAAATTATCCCAAATTATGAGAATTTACTGTGCAAATTTATCATTTGATAAATTCTTTAATACATGAGTATTATCATCGAAAAATTGACACTAGCTTGATATAAGAACTATGCAAACTTATCTTATCATTTGATAAATTTCTTAGATACCAAATAATTTGTTTGTCTGTAGATTTACGCTGTTTATTGTAATTTGGATATAATTGTTCAAAATAGATAGATCTGTATAGAATTGAAAAAGGGATAATAGCTTGAGATATATTTGACTAATATATATGAACAATAATCCCTTGAAACAAAAAAATTATGTTGTAAAATAAACAATATAATCTGGCCAAGGTAATATAGTTGTTGAGACAGATAATCCTTGCGAAGGTTGTTGGACATTATTAGGATTAACGTAGGAAAAGTTGGGATGACTAATATGGCTTCGGTGATAAGCTATGTTGCCCCCTTGATGTCTATGGTATCCTAGGTGATTGTTGTGGAAGTTTTGTTGATTGAAAAAATTTGTATCATTAGCGTATTGCAGATCAATGGGCTCAAAATTGTTGCTGCACCACATATGCATGAGCTTCCACCTTGGCTTTCTATTTGATTTCACGCTTGAGGATCACGAATTGAGATGACAAATTGTCATTTATGTCATCAGTAACAACTGTCACTCTCCTCATTGGATGTTTCTTCATAGGTCACTGATAGTTGTTGGAGACCATTTCTTCAACACTTCACATATCTCCTTACAAGAAAGGAAAAACAAAAGAAAAAGAAAAGAAAAAAAGGCCTGACATAATAATTAGACATCAGAAAATTATTATTGTATAGTCTATACGGTCTCCGACAACGTCGTCAGAAAGTTGATCACTAAAATCCTAGCAATATAACGGTGTCCATTGTACTAAGATAGTAAGCAAAGTATCATATCCTTAGGAACTGATATCATGAAAAGATAATAAATAATAACCAAAACGAATCATAATTATCCAGACAAATAAATAGGTGTAGGAAGATTTGATAAAAACTGAGAAAATAAAATATAAAAGCAAAATAACAGGATCTTGAAGAAATAACAGATAAAGAAATTGATCATATGGAATGTAATAATATGACAAAAAATCACACAATCAATCTATTGTCGTATTAACCACAATTAAGTCAATTCATATGAAGAATCACACAGATAACATGGTCTCCTAGATCAGACAGTTTGTTATAGCATATCAATATATGTTCTATCTCTTATATGTCTCAAGAACACATAAAAACTCTCAAAAGCACATAAGATTTCTTCTCTTACAATTAATTCTAAAATTGTCGAATCTTTAGATTAATAGTATTATGAATTCTTGAATTCAATCACCTAATTAAAATCACTAAGCCTTTAATCAGACAACTAGCATGCATCAATAGTGACCAGTTATCTAGCAAGAAATAGCACAATGAATCATAAATTACAGGTAAATATGCTCCATAGATCAATTACATAAATTCTTCCTACATAATACAAACCCTAAAATCATTAGAAAATTAGCTATCTATAACAAGAATTAAACAGGAAGAAATAAAGAGAAACATTATTACTATGCCCCTAATAGAAATAAACGAGGGTTGTGCTAAGTGTTACTGAAGGAGTTCCAACAGAGAGGAGTCCATCGGTTAGTAGAAGCTCGGAGGTAGCTCAAAACCCATAAAAATCCCACGAACCGAAGGAATACAATCCAGCAACATCTTGGTCAAAAAAGATATGAAGTCGAATACTCGATTGATAATTTTTATTTATTATATGGAAAAATGCATGTTTTAGTGAATGTGGTTTGGTTGTAGTAAGGTAATATATGAAGATTTTTGAATTAAAAGGTAGATTGGTCTTAAATGTTGGAAAATGATGAAAATAGGTAGATTTAATAGTATTTTATGAAATGAGATAGATTTGATATGAATGTATTGAAAGGACATGATTTTGTGGGTGATAAAATGTTAAATTTGGAGCCCAAAATGGAATAGCTAGACATAATTGCGAGCGTGGAGTTGTCCACACTTAGATATCTAAGTGTGAGGTAAATGGCCTCTTGGTGAGGGGACATGGACAGAAATATGTCTCCACTCACACACGTGCCATTTCAGAGTTATTTGATTTTTTTTTGGTCATTTTGTTCCCCGGTTCTCTTTTTATTTCCTTAATTTTATTTTTATTTCTATTTTGCATTTGAAAAAAACGGAAAATCACATGGGATTCAAATTTCAGAAAATAAAATAAAATAGTTCAAAAAAGAATATTGGGCCAGATTAATAGGCCTTGTTTTGTACTTCAGGAACTTGGGTCTATATCTGTTTTCTGTTGGTATTTGGAAGCCCAAATCACTAATGTTGGGCCACTCAGTTTCATTTGAGTTTTTCTACTACTTTACATTAAATTTTTGATCACTTCTAAAGATTTGATGATATTTTCAGCTGTAAAATCGAATCACTTTCAAACATATGTAACAATCTCAATCCATTCGAGATGCATATTCCGATATATATTAACTTGTACAAATATTGAGATACTACACGCAATAAATATCCATTGCACATGCATGTCGCCTCAATAATCATGAGATATACTCTCTTCGTTCCACAATAAATGTCTTTTTAGAGATGAATCTTGTCATCAAATAAGTGTCTCATTCTAGAGTTTCGGTAAAATGATATCAAACTTCCCATATTAAATTTGTCCGCCATTGGAACTATCTGTTTTTTTTGGGGTGGTTTCATGCTATAGTGAAATTGTTCACTTCTTCAGTATAGTATACAAATTTTGACGGTTGAAGACACTTGTTCGAAAATTTAGAGAGTATTAGGTAATATAACCATTACATACAACCATATGCACCATCATCTCACACACCATTTGTAAAAACTGACTTTGATTTTTACCTTAAACCAATTAAAGGCTTTTTATGTTGTTCGAGGCGGAACTGCTTTTTCACCTTTATATTTATTTATTTATATACGTCTTGTTGTAAAGCAGGTAGCAGTTCATGTAGCAGAAGGTTTGTTGGGCTGAAAAAAGATTCAATTTTTATAGACTATAGAGAGAAAGTAAGCACGTGAGCTGTTCGTCCAAAAAGCGATAAATTTTGGGTTTATGGCCTAATTATGTTCTCTCTTTATATTGCCTTTTGAAGCACATGTAGTTGGATTAAATATGTTTCATTTTAGGTTTGATAATTTGTTACACACTAAAATAAATAAACAAATGTCATATGTTAAATTGTTAATGATATAAGGGAGTAGGAGATAAATATATGCACTAGAATAATGAATTTCGGAATGCATTCTAGCTAGCTCAAGCTTGTATGCAGATTTTACTTGGTACAACTTACCTATCATGTATGATTAAGGAGATGCATGAAATAAAACATAAGCATTGTTCTAAGCAACACATCAAAAGACAAAATGGTTGTGTGTGTGTGTTGGCCTTAGTGGTGAATGGTTAACGCCGGCGCCATGGTCTCTTGCTCGAATTCATCATGACGCTACTTTTAAATTTCTTTATTAAATTGACCAAAAAAAAGACAAGTGCCCGCTAGTTTTTGTTTCTCGTAATTGCTACTTTTGGGGCACACATATATTTCAACTCGAAGAATATTTATATGAATATCACTCATATGATTTCAACTGCATCATCTCACTAACAGTGTTAATTTCACAACTAGATCAATAGAGATACTCCAATTATACTGTACTATGTCTTCAATTTATGTAAGGTATAATTTTGAAATACGATGCGGGCAAAACATTAAATAAAGTTGTTTATCAAATTGATACCATATCATCTAATTATAGTAACAAAACTTCAAAAGGAAATGATTGATTTGTAGCTTCCAGTTATCAGTTATCACTATTTATATATGGACGCGCTCTTAGTAGTAAAGAGGTGGAGAAGCTCCCACATGTACCAAATTATAACTCATGACCTAACGATCATAATATTTTTGTTCTATCAATGATTCACCCTAAAAGGCGAATAAAAGAAAGTAAAGTAGAACTTTTTATATTGAGGTGGTTCACAGACATTGACACTTTTCTTTGATGCAAATGACACTTTTCTTTAATATAAATGATACTTTTTAATTATAGCATAAAGAACAAATGATATTTTTCTTGTTATTTTCTTTATAACAATTGACACTTCCGAAGTCGACATATTTAATTTTTCTCTTATATTTATTTGAAGCAAAGTAGCAACTTGAAATTGGTTCTTCCGAATTCCAATTAGGGTAAAGACAAAGTGAAAAAATAATACTAACAAGAAGGGCAACTATGTAATGCCCTTAGCAGTATATATCTTATTAATTTAGAGGAAATGACTTAACAAGAATTTTCAGTTGTTTCTTTTTTTTTTCAAGTCAATGCCCTTTGATAACCCAACTTTAATATATCCCTACCAAGTCAATTAGGCCAAAGACAGAGACATGTTTGGCATTTTTCCAAAGTGCAATTTTACTTGACTGAGCAATCAACATTTTCATTGCATTTCTGCATTTGTCCAGATTGGTCTCATAATAAAACGTGTACAGATGGCGTGGTGTTGGATATAGATAAATTGGTTGACCCAAAGAAGGAACAAAGTAGGCAAACTTAATTGAAAACTGCCCTAGACGGATTACACGAGTAATAAAACTCTTCTAGGATATAACCAAATACTGTATGATAATTACTCCTCCATCCATCAAATACATTCATTTAATTCTGTTTTGATTCGTTCATAGAAAATATTTACTTTTCTTTTTTGAAAACACCAACTCTATAATTTTTTCCACAACACCAACATCCATTTATAACAAAACCATTTATAAAATCAAAGAACGAATATAGTAGACGGGGAGAATATAACTTAGTTATCTTAAGTGATGTGTGACAAGCATGATCTAGAATGTTTTATTTTTTGTTTTTCTTCTTGAGTAAACTGTTCACGACATTCTATCACAACACAAGCTTACATACTCTACCATTAGACCATTTGAGAAAGTTGTTTAACTAACTTCTACAACATAAATATAGTTGATCTGTCTGCTTGTCAAAGTGAATTAAAAGAGCATTTTTTGTTATTTTTCAAAATCAAGTAATCTATTTATAAAACTATTAACTTGAATTTAAAGATTACAAATCTTTCAGAAAATTTTCTGGTTCTATATATACATTTACTTGTTGCTATGTTCGAGAATGGAGTGTTAAATATGTAGGTTGAACTTGATAATTCAAAACTCAATATAAAATAATAGAACGTACGGTTTATCATCCATTTCCCGCCTATGCTCGGTTTACATTATCATTTACACTTGTAAAGTGGGATATGATAGGTTTTGCCCTTTGTCAATATAAATTAGAACGCTAAATATCTCAAAGGATAAAATGTGTATACATAATATCCTTCTAAATTGTACCGATCATTAATTAAATTATATGATGCCTTCTTTGCCCTTATGCGGTTAATCCTACTTTCTCCCACGGTTCTCTTTTTTTTTTTTGGCACAATTTTTAGTAAGCAATATGTTGGAAAGATCTCAATCATAGAATCCCAATCAAATCTCCGATTTTGTCTGTAGATATCCATTACATCTAAAATCATGAATAATTCTATTTTTAATCGTGCATACGCTATTTTTAATTTATATTAATTACCAACCATCTATCAATTTGATTATATGGAAAGTCACATTAGATCTGATCATATAATTCAATGTTGAAGTTAAGGTAAAAAATAATGTTATTATTTAGTCGATTTTTTCTTTGCACTATGCTGTGTAATTAAAGTTAAAAGAAAATAGTATGACTGTTTAAAATCTTGAAAATATATACTCGAAAAAATAGGCTGTCAAATTATCATAATTATATTTATATATTTATTGGGGGAATCAATAGTCTGTATGAAAATATATGAAATTTAAATTTTGAAGTGAACTAATCTATTCCTAATTTTCGGTTGAGGCCTCAGGTATTGAAGGGAATTAATCCTAATTCAATCAATCACTATTATTAGTATGTTAATCACTAATTATGTAAAATTACTATAATATCTAATCATGTATATACATATTATGTATGAATAGCACTACTCTCAAAATTAAAATATTTTACGATATAATAAATTTATAATGGAGAATATCAATCAACCAAACCAAAACGTGCGCATATATACAAATGTCGAGATATTCACATCAAAAGTACTATTAATACATTATATTTAGGAGAGAAAAAATATTTGAACATATCAAGCATTATCTCATCAGACCTATCAAACAAGTACACTCGTGATAAAATAATTTCAATCCATTATTCGAATGGGTTATATATGTTGTAACTAACTAGATAATTATCATATCATCGGACTTACAAGTTACAACTACCGGATCCAACAATGAAAAAATTGAGATTTGACTTTTTTATAATATTATTAGACAAATGATTATATCAAAATATTATCGACTTAAAACTAAAATAAAAATTTCAGTCGCCAAAAGCACAATCCGTAGGAAAAAGGCTCATTGGAATAGTCGAAATGCAGTCACACATTACAAGGTCAAAACAACTCATTTCGCAGATGCTAAGGATTAATGTCTCAACTGGCAAGCTGGAAAATAACCACAAAAATGAATTAATGTCATTATTTTGCACAACAATTATTGATTTAGGTTTTCTCCTTTTGTACTACTCAACTATCTTAATTATTTAAATGTTTTCAAGAGCTAGGCTCTAAATTGCTTTGAATTCTCAGTCATGGTTTGAGGGACAACCAGCAAACCTGTTTACTATATAATGATTTATGAGTTATGAGTCGCATCTGATGAAGTATACAGATCGTCATACTCATTGATCCATTCCACGAATAAAGAATATATAATGCATTTTATTTATTTAATGTCTGATGTATTCTGAGAATATGTACGGTGTATGGGGATGGGGGAATACATCAATTAGACAAATTTATAACTTTTTTTTACAAGACTGAATTGACTATTGTGACGGTAGTTATCGGATAACCGATGACAGTTCGATACCAATATCATTATTGTTGGTCAATTCAGATAAGGGGAGTTTTATAAGAGTGATACCAGTTAATAAACCCACCGATCACGGGCATTGGTAAGTTGGATCGATAATCGATGTGTTTATGAATATGGTGGTTACTGGTTTGCCTTTCCCGAAAAATTAAACTGGCGTAAAACACTTAGTTGAATATGAGCTTAGTCAGTTTTCAATTTATCTCTTCAGTATCAAACTGATATTGATAGAGTGTTTCAAAACGATGTTGTACTGTTGTGTGCTAGTGATGTCAGTTCAATAATATGCAAAGTAAATACGATGTTGAACGCAAAGAACTGAAAGTAAACAACACCTGATTTTTACGTGGTTTATGAGATTAGCTCCTACTCGGGGCAAAAGTACGGAATGATCGTCGGTGTGGAGGCATGGACAAGAAGCGGCTCCGATTAAGACTTCAAAGTGGAGGGGTACATGAATGAACCGAAACATACCAGAATGAGAGGAATTTCGAGAATATGCAGGTATGGGACTGCATATTCGAGTAGAGCTTAAAGGATTTGATATGTGCTACTCATACCAACACGATGCATCTTCTTTTCGGGAGTCCATCTCATAAAAACTCTAAAGTTAAGCTTGCTTGGCTTGGAGCAATTGTGGGATGGGTAACCCATTGGGAAGTTTTCTCAGGGAGTGTGTGAGTGAGGACAAAACACACTGAAAAGATTCGTGTTGGTCTGTGGGGTCAGTTGTCAATCCGAAGTCGGATCGTTACATCTACATCCATGGATTGATTGCTCAGTCAAATCACTAATTGAGATTTGGTCTTGTTTACGGGTACTTGGTATAAATCTAGATACAAACTTAATCTTTATGTATCCCATCGAATTGGGCGTTTCTCCTACGCTTATTGGTGCTGGGAAAAATCTGACTGCTTACGGGTGTAGTCGACCTAACCTCTTTCTTACATGTACAAGATAACCAAGCTTTCAGTAACTAACACATTGTTTCCTACTTACCCAAACTTCTACTTAAACTGTGGGGTTTTGTAAAGGGGTTTCCAACTAATAGATGAGTTGTCACATACAGATTCTGTAATTTTAGGCTAGGGATATATAAAGTAGTATCTTATAACTTAAATGAGTGTATGCTGAAACCTTGAGCTGATAGATATATTTGAAATCTTAAGGTTTACGGATAACTCTGTAAAGTCCTTTCTTCGAAATTATTGGGTATAAGTTCTTGAGCTTTGATTGCTTTTGAATATTCTAATGCGTAACATTTCGGTGACCTTCAAATATTGGATTTTACACGTATTTATATATGAGATGATGAATAGTACCGTTGGAGGGAGCACCAATCACATCCATTCTATTTGTCGTTTGAATTCTTCGCGTTTGAATCCTCGTACGTCGTTGTCAGGGTCTGCATCATAGTATATTGTAGCTCTGCAACTATGAAAAGGTGTTATGCATGTTAGGATCTTCTGCAGATACACTACGACAAAGAAGCTTAAATATCTCTGTGTTTTTCCAAATGAGTTGACTCCATGTTTTATCAGTACGTTAACTCCAGGTTGGCAAGTTGAGATTGCTATGTCTTTATCGCCAGGCCGACTCCGCCTTTTGTCGCTTGAGAATCTAAGTCAGTATGGTGCTTTCAACTTTGACATAGAAATAGTTAACTTTGACTTTTCATCAGTCAACTTTGACTTTGTATCGCTAGCTTTGACAACTTATCACCAACTTTCACTATTGATCAACAACTTTGATTTCTGGTAGTCAGTTAACTTCCCAACTTGTTTTGTTAGTTGCTGGTATAACACTTAGTTATATTTCTGATTTCTTTGCTTTCAGCAACGCCGAGTCTTCAGTCTTCCGACGTCAGTCTTCAGTCTTCAACTTCACTCTTCAGTAGCTTTGGTCATCAGCATCGTTATACTTCAATCTTCATACTTCAATTGGCCTGACTTCATTCTTCATTCTTCAGTACGAGGTCTTCAATCAGTGTTTCTCTCCAGTTGCGCTAGTACTGATATTCCTATTAGTAAGGCTGGCTTCAGTACGCTTCAACTCCATCAACTTGGGCCTATCCAAACTCGTAGTTCTTCTGTTGGAACCTGTAACCAAAAATGCCAATTCTCTAACATGTGAGCAGAACTAGTTACATTAGTAGGACAATCATCAAAAGATTTTGAGATCTAATCAAAACACACTTTTAAGATAGAATTATTCTCAATAATTTTGAAATTTTCCTAACAATGTCTTTGAATGAACAAAAAAGAATAGTTAACACAATATTTTTATACATTGAGATTGTTAGTTACAAACTATATTAAGATGCCACTTTGCTTTGGGTGATAGATAGATAGATATAAACAATATAGACTAATATTCTATTCATTTTTATGAGTTGATTATGGACTTGTTTGATCAACTAATCTTTGAAATAATCAATCATACATATCATCTATCTATCTATCTATTTTATCATAAAAATAGATACCCCATTAAATAATAGTCTATTAGATAAAAAGAAAATTTATTATATTTTTTATAAAATGGAATATAATTTTGGGACGAACAAAATACGGATTGGAGCAACTATGTTCAAGGAATGAATATAATATTTTTAAATTGCAGTTTTGAATATCAATGCAGATAATGTGAATATATATGTATAAATGCAATAAATATAACTACATTTAAAATGATCAGGCACTTTTTCCATTTTTTATAAGTGTTTATTTGATATTTTTTCTTTATTTTATTAATAAGTGTTATAGTTTACAAGTTGAAAGTAAAATTATGATATACTTCTATTTTACCCTTATTTAATACTTTTAGGGGACATTTACGTTTGAAGATTAGTCTAGATAGATAAAAATAATAAAGGTTAGTTCATTGTTTATTTTAATGGATTAAAACCTTAGGATATCCCAAGGATCTTGATAATTTATATTCGACGATCGCCGAACCCGTCGTCAAAGGTCCTAGCGCCAAGATACAATTTATAATCTCCTCCAACTTGAACACATACTCCGTATATGGCAAGTTAAGGGGTCGAACCCAAGAGAAATGGTTGTGTTGTTACTCGAGTTGTCACAGCTTTCAAGAGGAGGTTGCTTAGAGGCAAGGTGTCATCAGTCGACGGTCTCGAGAGATGTACCGAGAGATAGATCTCGAGCAAAAAGTAAACCGAAAAGTAAACACAAGGTAAAGAGTTAAATAACAAACAGTTGGGTCAAAGGTTCCACACGCTGAGATATCGGTCAAGACGTTGGTCATAGGTTCAAGTGGTTTTCACCACGAGTGTATGTCGTTGGTTAAAGGAACCAAGGGTAGGTGCCCTTTTGGTCGCCACGCACACCAGCCCCCACCCCTCACTGCCCTTAGGTTTTAGGATCAAGCATGAGGCCCTCTCGCCTGCCCTCGCCAAGACGGCCTCCTAACCAGATATCCCGCCCCAACACTGACTCACTAGACAGCCCAACTAGCCACAGCCGGTCCAAGGGAGTGGCTCGTAGTCCTTTGCCCAAGGCCGACGGCTACAATCACCCACTCCAGCTGCATTTCCCGAGACAAAGAGACACTCGATGTCTTACTCCGGCTATTGCTTGTAGCTACCCCTCCCCCCAAGACTACCGGCCGAGTTAACGCTCAAGGAAAGGAATAACATGGGTATCAAGGCCTAGAGCTTCGTGAACACCCACTCAAGGTTCTAAGGACGTTTATACCTCACGACTCTCATGACCTCGACTCAACATGTTTCACCCCGAGCCCAACCAAACCGACTACTCACGCATAATCGACATAAACATAAAAGCAATAAACAAGAACATAAACGAAACCATACTTGAATATAAAATCAAACGGAAAGTAAAGGCAGTCTCTGGCAAGCAGTTGCTCGAGCAGAGATAATAAAATACATAATATAAATGTTTGCCCGTAGGACTTTTTTATCTTCCTTCCCAATCACTCATGAAAACCAAAGAGAAATAAAAGAGAAAAATGCAGAGAGAAATCGGGACTTGATGCTTCCACTCTCCAAATCCAATTATGTTGAGTTGTTATGTTGGGAGCCTAAGTGTACTCATCTTTGTCTTGGTCAGTGCGTGCATCTCAAGGCGGTAGGTAGGCGAGGTCAAGAAATGGCTCGGGCTTTGGACACCGATGGAGACTCCCTCCGCTTCGCCTGACAGTTTGTCTCATCTCAACCATCGCAGTCGACTTTTCCCTTTTCGGCAAAAATCAAACAGGCGGCAGAGAAGGACCTTGCCCAGAATCTTCCCATTTGCGTGCAAGTCTGCCAGAGTTCTTGACCTTGTCTCCCAGCTGCATTCTGACTTTACCCTTTGTCCCCTTCGTCATTCCTCGTCCTTTTTCCCGCTCTTCCTTGTCTCAATCATCCTCTTGGCTTCATGTCGGCTCGCTGGTCGCTCAGCCCCAAGACGGTACCGTGTCTTGGCAAGATGTCGAATGCCTTGCCAAGGTAATCTTCTGGATTTTACCTCTCTCACAGTGAGCGGCCTCGACCTTACCCAAGGTCCGCCTCAACCCACAAGATCCCAAAGCGTGTCCTCCCGCATACAAACACACACAATGAACACATAAAATGAACTCTTTCTAGGGCAAGGATTACCCCAAAAAGACACGAAAAACGGCTCATCACACTCACACACGTGAACCACGGTTGTCCTCAAGTGTGCAAGCATTACTTGCTCAAAAGAAAAACAAAACACACAAACAACACACGAAAACCAACAAGGATAAGATGAAACATAACAACGATAATCCGGCATAGGCGACACACAGCTATGTATCAAGGTCAATCAAGATCGGGGCAAAGCAAGTTTGTGGAAGTTCCTCTCAAGCACTCAAACACTCTATGTTTAAGGTTTCACGCCATGATGACTTGATCGAAGGGAAGTCTATAGCTCGCCACCGCTCACTGCCTCTCGCCTATAGCTTGGTCTAAGTTCTCTATCCTTGGGTCTTTTAGGTTTGTATTGAATGGCTTCTTGGCAAAGTAGGAAGTATTTAAGCTTTGGGTAAGGTTGTCTTGACTTAGGTCTTGAGCAGAATGCTTTCCTATTCCTGAGCACATTTTATATTTTTGGGGGAATTTTTTTTTTTTTTTTTATCTCATGTTCCCCCACCCTTTTTCTTTTTCTACACATTTTGAATTTAAGCTCATTATGCCCGGCCGAAGGCCAAGGCATCTAATGTTATTGTTTTGCCCAGAATGATGCCCAAGACATATATATCCCTCCCCTATTCTTCCTCTATCAATCCCCAGGTCAGGGAAGAGCACAAGGTAATTTAAAAGAAAACGAACAACTCAAAGGGGGCTAGCAAATGATACATACATCTGGGTTTATGTTCATTGTTGACCATGGCTACGAAAAGAAAGCCTAAATCGTCTAGAGCACTTGGACCTACAGCAGTTAGGCTTTGATCAAGACGGCATGCAAGTTCTAGCACAACCAAGTCAAGCATCCGAATAACACACAGACTAGAAATCATGCTTGCAATGATAATGCAAATAGGCTCAATTTCTCACAGGTGTGCATGCTATGCCCTTTTTTCGTCATACTAACCTCATTGAAACAAGCTAAACATGTATTACAAAGCCTATGCCAAGATCATAATCATCATACTCATCTCAAACGTGCTGGTCAACACACACAACAAAAAACAGGGACCCTCCCCACTCACACACTTTGCTCGTGTCAAAGTGTTAGACTAATTAGGGTCCCCGAAAAACATAAACACACAAACATACAACAAACAAACACAAAAACAAAAAAGAAAAACAAAACACAAAAGCAAAAAATGCAAACAAAAGGGAGGAAAAGCTTAGGGGGACGCAGCGGATACCGAATCCTCGCGGGCGAAAAACGCGAGTTGTGCGGTCTGGATCTCATTCAAGGTCTCTTGTATTCTGGTGAGGACGGCTTGAGTGTCATCTTGGGCGTGCTCCGTGTTCTTGAAGGTCCCGCCTCGCCTTGGCCTTGAGCGTCGGCTCGGTAACCGGCTTCTCAAGCTCCCGCAGATGCGAGCTTGCCGTCCTCGTTTTCACTATCTTGAGCATCTTCGAGCGCCTTCAGTCAAAGGTGTCCTCTATCTCGTGGGTCATGGAAAAGTCGGGACCGAGCAGATCGCTCTCCTCGCGGTTGGTCGGCAAGTGGCACAAGGGCGATCATCGCCGCCCCGCCTATGATGCTCTTCATGTGCGAAATTGCAAAGGCTGCAGTTGAGCCTTGTTTTCTCGTGCATCGCTGATGATGTACAACTCGCTCTTTGACATTGTCGCTACGCTGTCCTTCTCGCCAAAGAGGTTGTAGGAGAGGATTCGTGGCACACCGCATGGTCGGGTCCTGAGGGCGGTTCCTCAAGGCCCTAAGATTCAATTGCGCCATCTTTTCCGATCAACTTCACCGCATCCCCACCATTTTCCATCGGTGAAGTTGGGCACAACCTCGATCGCTTCCTTTGTAGCTTGCGCCTTGGCCTCCATCAATGTTACCATATTTAGAGCTTGGTTGAGCTCACAACCGTGAACTCTCTCCGCCTCCCGAGGAGTGTGAATTGTATGCCTTCCGCACCCCTCGTCGTGGTCGGCGTCAAGATCATCGAGAATTCCTTTACCAATGACGTAGATCGTGGTATCCCATTCAAGAAACTTTCCCATCCGATTCTTTCAATGTACCGCCCGACGTCCTCCTCGACACGCAGCTGTTCGAGGAGTCGCAGCTCCAATCGCTGGGCATCACCATCTCCTTGTTCTTGGCGAGCCTCGACGCGATGTAAGCCTTCCCTCTTCGACGAGCGTGTCGCCAGCTTTTCACGGCCGTTCCTCGGTGAAAAGGACGTCAGATTCCTCGATCTTTGCCACTTGGTCGCTCCCTTTGTCTTTTCTTCTCCGAGCGCATTACGGAGCTTCCTTCCTGAGACCTCCTTCTTCTCTGTTGCCTCGGTTCTCGCTCCGATGGACTCGGTGTGAGAGGAGGTCGCGGCGCCTTTTTCGAGAAGGAGGTGGTGAGTCTCCTTTGTCTTTTCTTCCGGATGGAGGAGGCCTTCTTCTTCTTCTCGTGTGTCTACTCGGCTGGGCTGCCCTTCGCTGGCCCACCTCCATGTGGATGTCGTGGAGGGTGGGCGCCTTTGCTCCCGCCGCGGTTAGTTAGGAGGCTCCGTCACGGACAACAAGCTCCCTCGACGGTGGGCTCGGCCGGTGCTTTCTCCATCTTGATGCGGCGAGCTTACGTTTTCTTCGAGGTCGCTTTCCGGAGCTTTTTCTTGGACGGTATGAACCATGGATGGAAGGTTAGGGTTTTGTGCTTTGGTTTGGGAAGTTTTGGGACGAGGTTTGCATGTGGGAAGGTGGTAGACGAAATGAGGGATAATTAGAACGTGGGTCAGGCGGTTATAGGGTAGTGGGTCGATCGATGGGATGTCTCCTACGCCACCAGAGATCAAATCGTCATCTCGTGTCCCGTGTCTTCGCCAAGGTCGTCGCTTGCCACCGTAGCGCCCATTTCGCCGCCCGATTCCTTCCTGCACTGCAGCTTAAGAAAATACGCTTCGAGGAAGAAGCAGCCCTCTCAAGAGGCGGTCAATAACGAGGTGGGCTTCACTCCCACACTTTGCTTGAGGCAAAGTGTTAAAAGTGGTCAAGACCACCCTCGACAAAAGGGAATAAAATATGCGATTAAAATCGCACTTCACCGGGTTACCTCCCGGGAAGCTCGTTGTTTAACGTCGTTAGCTCGACGCCGCCCTGAACTCAAAGCGCCTTGAGGAACCTCGTGAAGCTCATCTTGCTGGCGTCCCATTCTCCGAGCCTTGGCCGTGCCCATAGTAGGTCTTGAGCATGCTTAGCTCACCTCAACACTTTCGTCGTCCATGTCGCTATCTCTACAGCCCATTCGGATGTTGGGCGGCACGATGTAAGGTCTCACCCACTTGGTAGTCAGCTTACTAGAGGCATAGCGGAACCTATTTTGATAGAGTAGCACCACTTGTCCATTTTCGAACTTCTTTTCCTTGATCAAACGATCATGGGCTCTCTTGAGCCTATCCTTGTATATAGCGGCATTGTCATAAGCTTTGAGGCGAATCTCCTCGAGCTCTTATATGTTAAGCTTGCGCTTCTCTCCTGCCTCATCCCAGTCAAAGTTGAGCTTACGGATTGCCCAGTATGCCTTGTGTTCCAGCTCGACAGGCAGGTGACACATCTTGTCAAACACCATCCGATAAGGAGACATTTCAAATGGTGTTTTGAAGGCTTTCCGGTATGCCCGTAGTGCATCGTCGAGGTGAGTGCTCCACTCCTTCTTGCTCTCCCCCAAGGCCTTCCTCAAGATAGTCTTCACAATACGGTTTGAGAGCTCAGCTTGGCTATTGGCTTGAGGATGGTATGTGGTGGACATCCGGTGATGCACCTCATACTTCTTGAGTAAGCTGCCAATGGTGGCATTGTAGAAGTGGGTGCTTGATCATCGACATGGCTCTTCGCACATCGAACCGCAAAGATATACGACTTGAGAAAACGGCTACGCCCCTGCGTCCGCCTCGCTTCTACCCATTTTGACACGTAATTCATCGCTAGGAGTATGTATTGATTTCTTAGAGTTTGGTAAGGAGCCCATGAAATCCATGCCCCATACGTCGAATACTTCCACGGCAAGATAGGTACCAAGGGCATCTCATTCTCCTCGAGACATCGCCCTCGCTGGCACTTATCGTAGCCTCAACACTTCTCGTAGCTATCCTGAAGATAGTGGGCCGAGAGAACCCACATCAAGGATCTTCCTTGTCGCTCTCTTGTGCCCAAAATGTCCTCCGCACTCCTTCTCACGGCAAGGCTCAAGGATGCTTGTTAGCTCGCTCCCGAACGCATCTCCTCAAGATCAAGTCCGAGCATTGCTTCCACAAGTATGGGTCGTCCCATACGTATTGCCGACTCTCCTTCGAGTTTGTTTCTCTCGGTGTGTTGGCATCCCACGGCAACACTCTGATCACGATGTAGTTCACCAAGTCCGCATCACGGCTCCTGGTGTGGATCTCGAGTAGCTCGTCCCGAAATATTGCTCGGATTGATCTCCTTTATCCTTTCTCAAAATTCCGCTCATGTGGTCGGCCACTGATTTTGAGATCCACTTGTCCTCGATCTCAACGTCGAACTCCCGGAGGAGGAGATCCACCGTATGAGTCTTGGCTTTGTATCCTTCTTTCCATGAGATATTTTAAGGCGGCGTGGTCAAGTAAACTACGCCTTGCTCCCAAAGAGGTAGGAGCGAAATTTCTCAAGGCAAACACCACAAGAAGAAGCTCCTTCTCCGTGGTTGTGTAGTTGATCTGCGGTCCTATGAGGGTCTTCGATGCATAGTAGACAACGAAGCTTTCCTTGCCAATTTTCTACCCAAGCACGCGCCAACAACAGATCCGCTTAGCGTCTTCAAATTAAAGGGCATGCCCCATTCGGGTGGCCTTATGACGGGCGATGTGACAAGGTGCTCCTTCAATATCTGGAAGGCTTCTTTACATGCGTCGTCGAACTCCCACAGTACATCGTTCTAGAGGAGACGATGCATCGGTTGTGCTATCTTGGCTAAGTCCTCGACAAACCGCCGATAGAATCCAACAGGCTAATAAATCCCAAGAATCGCTTAATTTTGGGCGGATAAGGCACTTGCTATGATCTCCACCTCGACTTTGTCTACCTCAATGCCCTTTCAGAGATAACATGCCCAAGGAAAATTCCTCCTCGACCATGAAGTGACATTCTCATAATTCAAAGACAAGGTCCTTCTCCACGCACTCGCAGTAACTAGCTCAAGATGCTCTATGACCGTTAAACGCCTTGCCATAAACAAGAATTCATCCATGAACACCTCAATGCATTGCTCAAGCAAACCGAAAATATACTCATCATACATCTTTGAAATGTCCTCGGGCATCAGATAAACCAAATGGCATACGACGATATGCAAAGGCGCCAAACGGCAAGTGAACGTAGTCTTATCTTCGATCTTCTAACGCCACACAAATTTGCATATAACCGTAGTAGCCAAGGAAACAAATACTTGTTCCGGTGAGTCTCTCAAGCATCCGGGTCAATGAACGGCAGGGAAGTGGTCCTTCCCGTCACCTTATTGAGCTTTTCAGAGACGATGCAAACCCCGCACTGTCTCGAGTCTCATCGCGACCGTTCCTCGCCTTCATTCTCGACCATCCGACGCGGATTTCTTTGGCACGACATGGATCGGGTTGACCCATCGTTTGTCCAAGACAGTAAACGAGGCCCAACTCAAGGAGTTCGAGTATCTCCACCTTGAAAACTTCTTTCATTACCGGGTCGAGCTTCCTCCGGGGTCTCGATCGGTACGGCATCGCCCTCGAGCAAGATGTAGTGTTGGCAAACAATAGGGCTGATTTCCTTGAGGTCGTCTAAGGTCCAGTAGATGGCCTCCTTGTACTTGCTCAAGACGGCTCTCGTCTCTTCTTCTTCTTTGATCGTCAGCCCGGAGCTTATGATTATCGGCAACGCCTCGCTGGCTCGAGGTAGATATACTTCAAGTGCTTCGGTAGGCGTTTGAGCTATAGCTTAGGGGCTTTCTTCAAGGAATGTTGCATCTTCTCCTTGTCATGCACTAGTTGTGATCGATAGCTTGGTTGATCGTCCCCGCTTGGTGGAAACTCACCGCAAGCACTTGGTTGCCTCGATCTCCTCCTTGTCGAGATACTCTAGGTCTTCCGTGTCTCGATCACTCTTCGACATCGCTTTGATCATCACGTTGACTGAGTATCTCTCAACATCATTCTCAGTGAGACTGACGAAGTCCACCATCTCGGTGTCGATCGAAAATTGTTCGGCTTTGTAGATGTCAAAGGTGACCGTCTCCCCAGAGAATTGGCATATGAGCTTCCTCGTATCACACCGATTAACGTCCGGTCATCTTGAGAACGGCTCGCCTAGCAAGATGAGAAGCTTCTTGCTCCTGCACGCCCATATTTAGAACATAGAAGTCGGCCGAAAATAAGGTCCTGCACTCGACGAGCATATCCTCAACGATCCTTCGGTGATAGACACTCACTTGTCTCGCCGGTGAATATCAACACAAGATGGTCGGAGTGGTCCGAGTTTTAACTCTTGATAGATAGATAGGTGTTGGATTTGTATATCGAAAGCGGTTTGGTTGAGCTTGTATACAATGTTTCGTTACCACTATTACAATCTCCTATCCGATTTGAATACTTGATTGCATATATCGTGTCCCCTTATCTCATATATTAGTTAGATCATACGGTGTGTAGAAGATCACGTAAGTCCGTATGATTGGTCAAGCTTAATGAGATATAAAAGTTTCACACCGAGACGACTTAAGGACGAGTTGTCGGTTTAGCCGCAGATATATAAGAAGTGACTTGACTTAGTTGCTTGTCTATGCCGGGTACGCTCTCGACGTATGAAGGATCACAAAGTGAGATGTGTTCTTCTTTTCGACCGTCGTGAAGAACCAAGATCTCGGTGACTTACGATGATCTAAACCTCGATAAGGTATTAGGTGAGTATGAGTTGTCGACCATCACTTTGACTTGTTATGAGTGAGGGTTATGTTCTAACCCAAGATTCTCCGCATCTGGGTGGTGGCGATCAGATGTCACGCTAGTTATCTCAGACGAGTCACCGATCCGTTAAGGATGATGACGCCCCTTAAGGAGCTCAAAGGTTTATTGTACTAAACCCCGCAGTTGAGTTAGCTCAAGTACAATAATAAGGTCGAGTGGTACTACTTAAGAAATGAAGTTATTAATCGCTTTTAAGCACGATTGCTATAAATGATTAATGGACGCTCGATATCTTAAATACGGGATTCAGAATGTCTAAGTGCAAGCCCGACTCAACTTCGGTAATAAAGGGTAAGTCAACATTCTTTCTCTAGTGGCATGATCGAATGTTTATAAATTAATTTATGTTCGGCCGAACATAAGATAATTAATTTATTTGAGGCCCATCTTTATTCCTTGCATTTGATCCTCGGCCGCCCATCCAGGGCCCGTAGCAAGAGGAAAATCGCGCCCATGATGCTCAATTGGCAAGATTTTATTCTCTTTATCCACATGGATATAATTATATTTATGGTATATGCATAGATCATTTCCATATAAGATTATGGTAATAATCTTGAGAGTATGGAAATAATCCTAAGAGTATGGAAATAATCCTAAGAGTATGGTAATATTCCATATAGGATTATGGTAATATTCCATATAGGATTATGGTAATATTCCATATAGGATTAAGGTAGTGCATTATAAATATAAGGTATGAGATAATGTCTAGGTTAATGCTCATTAATCAAGACACATATTTTCGGCCCCCTCATTGTGTTGAGAGAGAATTCTCGAAAATTTGTGAGTGAGAGCATTGGGTGATTTTCCGAAGCATTCTCCATAGATCGCCCTCACCGACGCTGGAGATTGGGCAACCGGATACGGTCCGGAAGGTCAAAGCACGAGTCCGATCCGCTCGATCCGTTTCATCCCGCTCGATCCACCTCGACGCATCCAAAGGTAAACACGTGAAAACCCCTACGTGTCGCACTTTTAATTATATAGACGCATGCTAAGATTATAATCAATGTATGGTGAATTAAACACCCAAGATGGATCCTCGGGGCGAGGGTTAACATACGTTTTCCCTACAATTGGTATCGAGCGAGGTTCGAGAATCTTCGCTCGCTGGATTAATTCACGTTTGATTATTACGTGCGCTTATTTAATTGTGGATCCGCTGCTCATCGTGGCTCGCTTATTGTTGTTGTTGGTTTTGTTTTACACCACGAGAAAATCCGTGGTTAGATTAGATTTTATTATGTAAATCTTATCCGTAAAGAAGAACGAAGCGAACGAACGAAGAACGAAACGACGGAAAAAGCGGTAGCCGGCGATCTTGGGTGGTTTCATGCGGCGAGTCTCATGGTCGCTAGGACGATCGCGAGGGCTGCGGGCGACGGGCTGCTCGCGCGAGATCCTCGGCGCTTAGCGAGCGAACTTCGCGGTCGCGAGATTACCCGCGAGGTCGCGCGGCCGCGACTAGCGGGCGGCAGACGGCAGCGTTGTCGCATGAAACCCGGCGCCATGAAAGCGGACATCAGCGGTCGCGGTATGGTCACCGGGCGGCGATGTCTTTGAAAGACGTCGCGGGGCATGGTCACAAGACAGCGCAGCCGACGGGTCGCGGTCGCATTAGCGACCAGCGAGGCAGCCCGCGCGAGCACGCGAGAAGCGCGCATGAGGGCGGCGCGACCGGCCTTAGCAGCGCTGCCCAAGACTTTGGGCCGACCCGTCCGCACCCGTTTTCTAAATTTCCGGTCCGTGCCCGTGCACGCGAGGCCCAAATTGTTGAATCCGTCCGTGCTCGTGCGCGAGGTCTGCTGAAGTTTATTTCAGCACTTTGTAAATCTATGTAATAGATTAGATTTAAATGTATGTGTTTCACGATTGGCCGCGATGAACGCTTTATTTTATTTTATCGCTCATATGCATGTCGTGGATCTTTAAATTATGCAGTAGCATGTTATGTATGTTTATATTACGCCGACAAACCTTTAAGTGTTTTACGAATTGGATGCGCATAGTAAGCATGCTAGGTTTATCGCGTTTATCAAGCATATTTTAGAATTATGCGAGCATGTTTTACATGTTGAGTTCTATAGAAAAGCATGCTAGATTACGTGATCCGCATGGACAAACCTTTTGAATAAAAAGACTAAGCAAGCAACCCGACAAATTAATTTTTCAAATTAAAATGTCAAGACCTCCACTTTTGATCTCTAAACAAAGCGAGACGACCGTGAGTAAACGCCCACACGCCGTGGCTTGCTTGCACTGCTTATCATAAGTTTGTTAGATGAGATTTCTAAATAAAACATTTTAAATCTATTGAGAAGTTGGGAGTTTCATGTAAACGCCCACACGCTGGGCTCGTATGTGCGATTTTCATAAGTTCTCTAGAGATAGATATAAAACGAGATAACAAAAGAATTTGAATTGAAGCGGTATGGTCCGAGTGAGTATACCAATTCTAAGAATTCATTTTCTATTTGTTAAAATTGTGGTCATTGCTTAGACATCACCTCAAGTACAACTTCCCGCCAAGTCCCTTCGTGATAGTGATGTGGTTCAGTAAGGTCCAATCATTAATTTCATTTGTCATAAGGATAAGTTGACATGGATTGAAATTAAACGATTAAAGGTATATTTTAGTGCGGTCGGGGTTCATGTAAACGCCCACACGCGTGGCTTGCATGTGGAATTCCTTGGGCGATTGGAGGTTTCAATTAATATTGTTTTATCAAAAGGTTACAATATTATTGTTACTTAATTATATGCGATCGTATGCTTATGTGTTTTACATTATCGTTTCAGATATGTCTCTTACGCCGATTATCAATATGCTCGCACAAAATCCGTTATCCGTCCAAATTTTATCGAGTGGAAACGAAACATGGAATATGTTCTTATCATTTGAAGAACACATGTTTGTTCTCACTACTCCTAAACCCGATGCCCCATCGACGATCGACTAATGAGCAGCGAGAGTCGGCGAGACTTTGGAATAAGTCTAACAATATGGCTAAATGCTATATGATGACTACGATGTCCAAAGGCTTGCATTGCAAAGATCATCGATGGTAGACGCGATCGATATTTGGTCAAGTCTCGAGAGTAAGTTTGGGCGATCGGATCGACATCCTTCCACACAATGAGAGAAATCTTGGCGTGTAAGATGGAAGAAGGAAGTTCGTTCCATGAACATGTCTCCCACATGACTCATCTCATGGATAGTCTTGATCGGTTGGGAGGAGGTATTGACGGCGGCCAAGGTCGATATCATCCTCAATACACCGCCTAAGTCTTTTGAGAACTTCGGCGTGAATGCGATCATGAGCAAGACCGAGTTTACACTTAGTCGGTTGCTTAATGATCTCGTTCTTTGCGGAAGGAGTTATGGGAAAAGGAGCACATGCTCTTGCTAGCACATCTAAGGGCCCAAAATTTTCGTTGCAAAATGGAAATAGAAAAGGGGTGCCAAAGGTGGTAAAGGCAAGGAAATAGTGGGAGTAATGGGAGCAAGAACATGGTTGCCACGGAGGCAAGAAGAAGCCAAAGGAGAAGGGCAAGTGCTTCAAGTGCGGCAAGACGGGGCATTGGAAGGCCAAGTGCCCTATGCTCAAGGCTCAAGGTACGCCGTTTGCTTTAGTAACGGAAACATGTTTAGCGACTTGTTCTACCCATTCTTGGGTAGTAGATACTGGGCGCAATCGATCATGTTTGTTACACCTTGGTGGGTTCCCGCGGACAAGGAGTCTGTTTGATCTCGAGATAACGATTCCATGGGCAACGCGCGAAAGTCAAGCTGTTGCGATTGGAGATGTTTTTTATGTTTTGGGACAACAGTTTTAGTTTTGAAAGACGCTTTATATGTGCCGGATTTTCTGTGGAACCTTGTTTCTTTCAAATTATTTACTCATAGATATTACGTTATTTTTGATAGTGGTGTTTCTATCATAAGAAATGACGGTTATCCGTGTTGTCGCACTTTATATAATTCGCTTTATACTATTTCGCAAAACATAATACCTATAACTATGTTGCATCTTCATCAAACCCCAAAAGAGAAAGTTTTTTCAGAAGATGACTCTACTTTTCTCGGCATCTTAGATTAGGTCACATCAATCTAAATAGGATCCAAAGACGGCTAAGAATGGGCGTTGGGTAATCTCACGGTTACATCTGTTCCCGTCCGCGAATCTGTATAGAAGGTAAGATGTCGACGCATCTTCAAAACGGCGGTTATAGAGCCAAAGAAATGTTGAGTTAGTCCATTCGACTGTGTGGACCGATGTCCACACAAGCTCGTGGAGGGTACGAGTATTTTGTCACTTTCATCGACGACACTCAAGGTACGGATACATATACCGCTCACCGCAAGTCCGAATGCTTTGAGAAATTCAAAGAGTTTAAGGCGGAGTGGAGACGAAGCTAGGTAAGAGTATCAAGTCATCAGGTCCGATCGCGGTGGCGAATACCTCAAGAACGAGTTTATGGACTATCTAGTGAAGTGTGGGATTACATCCCAACAAGATTTCACCGGGCACACCACACAAAATGGTGTCGTCGAGCGAAGAAATAGGACTCTTTTGGAAATGGTTAGATCTATGATGAGTTATGCTACATTGCCTATTTCGTTCGGGGTATGCCTTAGAGGCGGCATACTTGTTAAATCTAGTACCGCCCAAGTCACCGAAAAGACCCTTTCGAGTTGTGGTTTGGGCGAAGCCCGGTTTAAGCCACATAAGGATATGGGTAGCCCAAAGACTGCGTCTTCGAACAAGAAAGTCGACAAGTTGGAGGCTAGATCCGACGCAAGGTCGTTTATGGCTATCCTAGAGGAACGAAGGTGGTTTATTCTATAGTCCCAAGGATCGAATGTCATTATTAGCACTAATGCCCGATTCTTAGAAGAGGATTATATGAAAATCATAAGTCCAAGTTGAAATCATTCTTCAAGAATTAGAAGATGATCGTATTCCACCACCGATTAGGCCAAAGGTACGAGATGTCGAGTCTAGTGGGAGGATCGACACCAGATACTTCAAGAAATTGAAGTGGGTCGAGTTCCACCGAGATACCGACCGCAAGTGGTACCTACACGCAAGTTGTGCAAGTTAGAGAACCACAAGTATCTCGCACCCACCGCTGCCATTGTGCTGTAGAACCTCGTCGTAGTGGGAGGGTTGTTCGTCAACCCGAGCGATTTATGTTCGTGGGTGAATCTTGGATTTAGTCCCAGTGACGAACATGCAATAATCGACCCATGGACATACAAGGAGGCGATACAAGATATTGATGCAAGATCATGGCACACCGCTATGGACTTAGAAATGGAGTCCATAACGGCTATGGATGTATATGAAAGACACTCTACCGGATGGCAAGGAAGCCATAGGTAGTAAGTGGATATACAAGAGAAGAGAGATTCGATGGAGAGGTTTCGCTTTTAAAGCCCGGGCTTGTGGCGAAGGGTACACTCAGATTGAGGGCATCGATTTCGATGAGACCTTTTCACCGTAGCAATGCTCAAGTCCATCGAATTCTTCTAGCCATAGCGTACCCACTGAACCTAGAGGTTTGGCAATGGACGTTAAAACCGCTTTTCTAAACGGTTACCTTGAGGAAGGTAGAGACATCTATATGCAAAGAACTCAAGGTTATGTGGTAAAGGGTGAAGAGCATCTAGTATGGAAGCTTAAGAAGTCCATCTATGGACTTAAGCGTGCCTCCCGATCATGGAACTTACGCTTTGACGAGGTGGTAAAGTCCCATGGATTTACCCGTTGCCTAGCGAGAGTTGTGTGTATCGGTTAGATGTCAACGGTGATGTGGTATTTCTTGCACTTTATGTAGATGACATCCTTCTAGTTGGCAACAACGTGAAGTCATTATCGGGCGTAAAGAGTTGGCTATCCGATCGGTTTCAAATGAAAGACTTAGGAGATCGCAACACATTCTTGGGATCGAGGTTTACCGAGATCGCAAGAAGAAAATGTTGAGCTTATCTCGGGCGTCTTACATTGATATCTTGTGATTACTGTTTTAGTATGCAGCACCGCCAAGAAAGGATTGCTACCTTCGGACATGGCGTTCCTTTATCTAAAACATGATCACCTATATTTGCAAGGAGATAGAGAAATGAGACAAGTTCCTTACGCTTCCGCCGAGGAAGTCTCATGTACGCAATGCTATGCACGAGGCCCGATATACGCGCATGCGGTAGGCATAGTAGCTAGATATCGCCCAACCTCGACAAGCTCATTGATCGCGATTAAAGCATATACTCAAGCACCGAAAGGACTCGAGATTATAGGCTAGTTTACCATGCGAGATAGTCTAATGCCTTTGGGTTATCTGACTCGGATTTCCCCTGCGACCGTGATGAGAAAAAGTCAACCTCGGGCTATGTGTTTACCTTGGGAGGTGGAGCCGTATCTGGCGGAGTGCAAAGCGGCGATGCATTGCGGACTCTACCATGGAAGCCGAATATGTAGCCGCCGTGAGGCTTCTAAGGAGGCTGTCAGATGGTTCAAGAACTACCTCATGGATCTAGATGTGGTACTGGTTTGCCCAAGAGTATCATAGTTTCATCGTGATAACTCGTGCGATGGCAAACTCGAAGGAACCACGGACCCACAAGCGACCAAACACATAGAGAAAGTACCATGTCATACGAGAAATCGTTAGACGGTGACGTCTTGATTGAAAAGATTGATCACGACGGAAAATCTAGCGGATCCATTCACGAAGAGCTGCCGCAAAAGTCTACGATGAACACGTTAGAGGACTGGATTGCGCTTGATGGCACCCACTTAGAAAGGAAACTTTGTATAAGTGGGAGAAGCAAAGTGATGGTTGTTTGTAATAGCTAGTAGAAAGACACATTGTATACTAAAAGTTTGCTTTAGTATAAGTGGAGATTGTTGGATTTGTATCTTGAAAGCGGTTTGGTTGAGCTTGTATACAATGTTTCCTCGTTACCACTATTACAATCTCCTATCCGATTTGAATACTTGATTGCATATATCCGTGTCCCTTATCTCATATATTAGTTAGATCATACGGTGTGTAGAAGATCACGTAAGTCGTATGATTGGTCAAGCTTAATGAGATATAAAAGTTTCACACCGAGACGACTTAAGGACGAGTTGTCGGTTTAGGTGCAGTATAGATAAGAAGTGACTTGACTTAGTTGCTTGTCTATCGCCGGATGCGTCTCGACGTATGAAGGATCACTGATGAGATGTGTTCTTCTTCCGACCGTCGTGAAGAACCAAGATCTCGGTGACTTACGACGATCTAAACTGGATAAGGTATTAGGTGAGTATGAGTTCTTGACCATCACTTTGACTTGTTATGAGTGAGGGTTATATGTTCTAACCCAAGATTCTCGCGTCTTGGGTGGTGGCGATCTTGTATGTCACGCTAGTTATCTCATGTCGAGTCACCGTATCCGTTAAGGATGATGACGCCCCTTAAGGAGCTCAAAGGTTTATTGTACTAAACCCTGCAGTTGAGTTAGCTCAAGTACAATAATAAGGTTGAGTGGTACTACTTAAGGAAATGAAGTTATTAATCGCTTTAAGCGATCGATTGCTATAAATGATTAATGGACGTTCGATATCTTAAATACGGGATTCAGTAATGTCTAAGTGCAAGCCCGACTCAACTTCGGTAATAAAGGGTAAGTCAACATTCTTTCTCTAGTGGCATGATCGAATGTTTATAAATTAATTTATGTTCGGGTGAACATAAGATAATTAATTTATTTGAGGCCCATCTTTATTCCTTGCATTTGATCCTCGGGTGGCCCGTCGGGGCCCGTAGCAAGAGGAAAATCGGGCGCCCATGATGCTCAATTGGCAAGATTTTATTCTCTTTATCCACATGGATATAATTATATTTATGGTATATGCATAGATCCTTTCCATATAAGATTATGGTAATAATCTTGAGAGTATGGAAATAATCTAAGAGTATGGAAATAATCCAAGAGTATGGTAATATTCCATATAGGATTATGGTAATATTCCATATAGGATTATGGTAATATTCCATATAGGATTAAGGTAGTGCATTATAAATATAAGGTATGAGATAATGTCTAGTTAATGCTCATTAATCAAGACACGTATTTTCGCCCCCTCGTTGTGTTGAGAGAGAATTCTCGAAAATTTGTGAGTGAGTCGAGGGATCTTAGAGAAAATGGTACAACCTTCTCGGAAGGATTGGTCCACCAAACTACCCGATGCACTATGGGCCGCACCGCATACAAAAGCATTCTTGGAATGAGTCCCTGTCGTATGGTGTTTGGGAAGCGTGTCATCTTCGGTGGAGATCGAGCACAAGGCCTTGTGGGCAATAAAACCATTTCTTTGGAGATGCAAGATGCTTCAAAAGCCGGATGTTACAACTCTCGGAGCTTGAACCACATAATCACCATTGTGGCATCTGGATTGGAGGACCTTGAGCATGATCTTTTGTCCATGAAATGCCCTCCATAATCACCATTGTGGCATCTTTCCAACACTTGAAATTGCTCTTCCGGGCACACATCGACGAATCACATCATCCTTCCCGAATTTGAGCAGATATGGCTCATCCCGAATATGCTGCACAAGGAAAACGCTTCTTTCACGAAAGGTTAGACCAGGTCTCATCTCCCCACAAGCAAGATAATTCACAATGTCAGCGAACCACGGGGAAGATGAGACCGAAAAAGCATTTTCATAAGGAAAATCATTAGCAAAAGTTTAACACTCGGTGATTGAAGACGAGACAAATGATCAGCCACACAATTCTCACTACCTTTCCTATCCTTAATCTCCAAATCGAATTCTTGAAGGAGAAGAACCCAACGGATCAACCTAGGCTTAGCTTGAGGTTTAGTTAACAAGTACCTTAAAGCAGCATGATCACTGTGAACAATCACTTTAGAACCTATGATATATGAACGAAATTTTTCTAAAGCAAAAACAACAGCTAACATTTCTTTTTCGGTTGTCGTGTAATTCACTGCGCATGATTCAGGTAGAACTAGCATAGTAAATTACACAGACATCTTATCAACACGTTGCCTCTAAACAGCCCCTACAAGCATGATTGCTAGCGTCACATAATCTCAAAGTGTTCATTCCGGTTCGGGCTACAACCACGGGGCACTAGTCGACTTCTCTTTCAACACGGAGAAAGCATGCATACAATCATTATTAAACACAAATGGCACGTCTTGGGCAAGCAAAGCGACATAAGGGTTGAGAGATTTTGAAAAATCCTTAATAAACCTACGGTGAAGCCGGCATGCCCTAAGAAACTCTAATCCCTTAACGTCAGCGGTGGGGGCAACTTCCCTATGACATCGATTTTGGCCCTATCCACCTCAATTCCATCATGTGAAACCAAGTGCCCGAGTACTATACCACTTTTAACCATGAAATGACTCTTCTCCCAACTTAAAGTCAAATGACTCTCGACACATCTATTAAGCACATGATCAATCTTAGCTAAGCGGTCATCAAATGAGGCCAAACACGGAAAAGTCATCCATAAATACCTCCATGTAGTGCGATCATTTCGAAAAGATGGAAATCATGCACCGTTGGAAGGTTCGGTGCATTACAAACTCCGACACGGCGCCAAAATTTGTTTCAACTAAAAGTATACTCTTAATTGACTCACAATCGAATGAGGTGTTGTAATAGGGAAAGCTAACCCTAGTCGTCTCTCAAGGAAAACTTAACAGGGCGTTACTAAGTTGCAACACGAAAAACAATTAAAATCCTAAACACTCTACTCTCAAAAGGGTTGATAGATTACCTAGGGCAAGAAATTATTAACGAAAGAAAGGCGAATTAACTAGGCGAAATTGAATAAGCGGATAAATTATCTAAGCAAGAGTTAAACCTAAATCAAAGAACATGAAATTGGAATTATAAACCCTAGGCATGAATCTAAAATAATTGAGCGAAGATAAGATTACTCGGACAAATATCAAAATAAATCATAATCCAACGAAGAAATCAATAATAATAAAATACGAAGCGATTAACGGAATAAAGCAATAGAAGAAACTTACGAACAATCAAGCGATGGAATAGATAATGTAAACTTGATCCGAATCAATATCCGTACAATATTCTTGAATCGATCAAAAGAAAAGAGAAGGAAAAGCAATGGAAAGAAAAGAATACGAAATCTCTACATTTCTCGAAAAACCTAAAGACGGCCAAAGGAAAAATAATAAAAGGTAGGGTTTTCGGCGTTGAAAACGTATATATATCGGCCCAAATTAACGCGCTAGCGCGGACGCGATCCAGCGCCGGACGGCGTCTTCATAAACTAAGAACTCCAGGCCGGACTCGTGCAGCCGGGGCGCAAGCCTCGGATCGGCTAGCCCGGCGCCGGACGCAATGGCGCCGACGGACAAGCGACTCGGGCCAATCTGCGAATACAACCCAGCCGGACGGGAGGCAGGCGCGGGACGCGAATGCTCTCGAGGCGTGCCTGGCCGGACCGAACGAAATGCCGGACGCGTCTTTCCCTGAAGCGGGCGGCAGCTGCGCACCAGCGCCGGCTACGCCGAGTCCGGCGCAGGTGCGCTCTTGAGCAACAAAAGCTCAACGCAATCCTACCTACACAAAACACCAACGAACATGATTCCAATAAAAGATATTCAAATATAACGAGAAAGGAATCAAAATGGCGACAACAAAACAAAGAAAAACAAAACAAAACATGCGAAACAACACCCCACACTTAACTCTTTGCTTGTCCTCGAGCAAATCTTAGTTTCTTGAAAGGAATGGTACACATAGAATCAATACTTCAAATAGAATCAATCACATATTCACATCCCTTCAATGCATCTCAATAATATAGTTCTCAATACAATGATCCTCATTTATCAATCCAAACATGTGACTTATCATAGAATAGGCGTGCTTCGACTCAACATGATTTTAAATCAATATACAACTTATATGGTTCCCTTTCATGTAAGATATCTCAAATGACAACAACAAATAAGAACATGTGGAACTTAAAACCGATTATAGGACAATAATCGTTAGATGGAACCTTCAAGTTGTACACTCGAGTATCCTAACGTAGATATCTATACCCATAGCAAAGAGTCTCCATTCGAGAGACAACACAAGCAAGAGGGGTAGAGCCCCTTATTCGAATTTTAAGCCCACTTATATCACAAGAACGACATATTTTCATTTCTTTTCTTTTTTTTTCTTTTTTTTTTTTTTTTTTATTGTCCACTTTTTCTTGAAAGATCATACAAGAGGCGGGTTCCATTCTGAAGCAAATGACATCCGATCACACACCTTGTCTAAACACGACTTTCTAATTATGTCCCACGCTCAAATTGACATCTAAGTTTCATTAAACTAAAACCATATACCAAGATGCAAAGAAATTCGGATCAAAACGCAATTAATTCAACTTTAAGGCATAATTCTTCATACACCATTGATTTCAAGAAGATAAAATCGTCTCTAATCCAACAAAAGTTAAGAAACGACAAAACACAACAAAGATGAAAAAACCCCACACTTAAAAAGCAAAAGGACCTCATTGCATATAAAATATTAGAAAGGCGGAGAGACTTCCACGAAGGCGGCGAGCGGAACAGCGAGGAAGCAACAAAAGACAAGGCCTACAAAAGCGAAAAAGAGAGAAGCAAAACAACGAAGAAAAAGGAAGCGAACAAAAAACAAACAAAAGGAAAACATGAAGCGCTCAATAGTGAAGAATCACTATTGGTAAAGCGGTGGTGGAGGAGGCGCCATGAAAGGTAGTCCAGGCGTTCCACTTTGGGCTTCGAGGCGACCATGCGCGATTACGCTCAATCATCATTGGTTATATGTGCTCCAGTGTTGGTTTTGCTCAATCATCATTGGTTATATGTGCTCAGTATTTGGTTTTGCTCGTGCCATAATTGATTACATGCTGTCGAGGCGTTGATTTTCTTGATCAAACCGAGAACTTATGTCTTGACGGAACTCTGTCCAGTGGCCAGCTAATTCATTCCTAAACTGACCAAACTCCTCACGAAAAGAACTATACCCTTGGCCCGATGCGTATTCTTTGGGAAGGAGCTATGGTGATTAGGATCGGTGTCGCTCTGAGGGCTCTGATCCCCTCCGCATCACTGCTTGGTCACGGTCTTCATCTGATGGTACGGTGGTATCATAGATGATCATATCACCCGTAGGTGCATGTGATGGTCCTGCACCTGCTGCTTGGGCTGCCTCAGCTTCTTGGGCTGCTGCGTACTGTGCCAACATATATCGTTTCACGTAATTCCTCTGATGCTGAGGTACCAGAGTAGTCTCGTTGTAGGCAAAGGGAGCGCCTGCATGACTCACTAAGATCAATCATCTTAGGTCGTATATGATCTTGGCACAGGCGGTGAGTCCATCGTTATTTATGATCCTTAAGCTCACCGCCGGACCGGTGGGGATTTGGCGCGGGGTTGGCCTACATTTCTTTGCTTGTTGGATCAGTTGCAAGTGGTCCCAAATAAAGTATATCGGCGAAATCTTCGTCTTCTTTACAGCACATGTTAGCAGGAAGACTTCAGCAGTATTCACCTTATTTGCCTGTTCATTTCCAAAAACATTGAAAGCTATGAACTTGTGGACCATTGCCAAAGCTTCATCCTTGATAAACCCACTCGGCATTCCGACAGATGACCAGTTATTAAATCCTGATAGCTCTTTCCAGGCCTCTCTAACATTGAAAGAATTCGGCACACCACGTGCACCAGAAGTCGGAAAACCAAAAACCCCCTTCATTATACGAGGCGTTATAACATACTCTTGCCCCAACAGACGACAAGACAAAGAATCAGATTCATCATCAATACACATCGCATAATAGAATTCAACAACAATGGGGTATAACCGGTAAGTCCATCAATGCATATTAGCAAACCCAAATTTTCAAATACTTCTTAACCCTATCCTCAAGACCTAGACTTTGCATCAATTGCGGTTGAATTGGCGGAGGTGTGATTTCTTGAAATGCAAAGCGACGATAGTGTGTACCTTCCACCGCATTATAAATTGGAAAGGTTGCAGAGTACATAACGCTAATATCCTCCTGTTGTTCCTCCATCGGAACATCATCGGCTTGAGGATGGCGAGAGGTGGATCCAGGTGCATTTTTAGTGCGAACCATATTGAATTGTGTGCAATAGGGCACTGTACGGATGAGTGCTGGAATAGCTGAGTCGCCGGACGGACAAGCGTCTCCCGACGGAGGCGAGTGTGGCTGAAATTGAAAAAGGCGTGCGGGCTTAGGGCAGCGCCGGACGGAGCGAGGCGAGGCACTAGGGCGCGTGACGTGCGTCGCCGGACGGTGATGAAACTGCTATGGCGCGCGGCGCTTCGAGGAAAACGCCGGACGAACAAGAATGTCGCGGTGTGTGTTGTGCGGCGGCCGGACGGGCAGTGCGGACGGAAAGAATTAGCGCGCGGTTGGAGATAAAGCGCGGACCGAGCTGCGTAGCTGAATGGAGTGGCGCGGACTGAGCGAGCCGAGAGATGAAACCCGGCGGCAGGAGAGGCGGAGGAGTTGTTGAGGCGTCGGACGGAGTGAGTCGTCGGACGGATGGAATGGCGCTGGCCGGTTGGAGATAAAGCGCGGATCGAGCTTGGAGGTGAATGGAGTGGCGCGGACCTGGGCGAGGCGAGATGAAGCCGGCGGCGGGAGAGAAGCCTTGAGAGAGAGGCGCGTGGCGAAATAAAAGAATGAAACCCTAAACACATATATATATATATATATATATATATATATATATATATTTTTTTTATTATTATTTTTTTTTTTTTAATACGAAGCAAAGAAATGGACCCAGTAGCGGTTTCATCTGCGTCCGTATTGGGTCATTCTCGCTTAAACAAATGATATCACCCGCGTCCCGTGACTTCGTCGCGTCCGTGACTGGGGTGACTTCATTGTTCAGTTATCAACCCAGCGTCCGGAGCTTCGTCGCGTCCGTGGCTGGGGTGACTTCATTGATACCAAATTTATCAACCCCGCGTCCGGCGCTTCGTCGCGTCCGGCGCTGGGGGTGACTCGCTGTTCCCAAATTTATCAACCCCGCGTCCGGCGCTCCGTCGCGTCCGGCGCTGGGTACCTCCTCGGGCGAATTTGTTGCTTTCACTTTTACATTCATTCCTGCACCACATAAACCATAAAACGAAATAAACACGCAAACAAAAAACAAAGGAAAACACGAAAACAACGAAGGAAGCGTGGGTTGCCTCCCACTTAAGCGCTCGTTCTTGTCATTAACTTGACAAACTTGATGATCAAGGATCGATGCGAAATAGATTCCACCGTAAAGGAGGTGGGACCCCCTTCTACATAGAGCTTTACTCGTTGACCATTGACCTCGAGCGATTAAATCGATCCTTCTTTCTCGAGCACAACCGAACCATACGACTTCACTTCTTGGATGATAAGCGGGCCACTCCAACGAGACTTCAATTTTCAGGAAAAAACTTGATCGGAATTAAACAATAAAACCTTCATACCGGACTTCAAATCCTTGTGCACTATATGTTTGTCGTGGATGGCCTTCACTTTTCTTTGTAAATTCGAGCATTGTCATATGCCTCATTACGTAATTCTTCAAGCTCAGAGTTGTAACATCCGGCGTTTTGAAGCATCTTGCATCTCAAAGAAATGGTTTTATTGCCCACAAGGCCTTGTGCTCGATCTCCACGGAAGATGACACGCCTTCCCAAACACCATCTGATAGGGACTCATTCAAGAATGCTTTTGTATGCGGTGCGATGCGCCCATAGTGCATCGGGTAGTTTGGTGGACCAATCCTTGAGAAGGTTGTACCATTTCTCTAAGATCCCTTGATTTGTCGATTACTAGTCTCGGCTTGTCCCGATGTCTGTGGGTGGTAAGGCGTTGCCACCTTGTGGTTAATTCCACTCTTCTTCATCAACTTCTCGAACAACCAAATCTGCACAGTATATTCTCCTGCACAAACTTCAAAACGATGTAAGAATCGCATGTCCTAGTGGGGATAGCCTCGACCCACTTGGACACGTAGTCAACGGCAAGCAGAATATATTCAAAACCGAAGATTTAGGGAAGGGTCCCATGAAATCGATTCCACACATCGAAAATTTCTACCACAAGAATATTGTTGAGGGCATCTCATTCGAACACCTATAGATCCGTGCGTTGGCATCGATCACAATGCGGTAGAAACGTTTGGGCGTCTTTGAACAATGATGGCCAGTAGAATCCCGATTGGAGGACCTTGAACGCAGTCTTTTGTCCGCCGAAATGCCCTCCATAATCACCATTGTGGCATCTTTCCAACACTTGAAATTGCTCTTCCTCGGGCACACATCGACGGATCACATCATCCTTCCCGAATTTGAACAGATATGGCTCATCCCAGAAATATTGCCTGCACAAGGTTAGAAAACGCTTCCTTTCCTGAAAGGTTAGACCAGGTCTCATCTCCCCACAAGCAAGATAATTCACAATGTCGGTGAACCACGGGAAGATGAGACCAAAAGCATTTTCATAAGGAAAATCATTAGCAATGATCTCATGCAAAGTTTAACACTCGGTGATTGAAGGCGAGACAAATGATCAGCCACACAATTCTCACTACCTTTCCTATCCTTAATCTCCAAATCGAATTCTTGAAGGAGAAGAACCCAACGGATCAACCTAGGCTTAGCTTGAGGTTTAGTTAACAAGTACCTTAAAAGCGACATGGTCATTGTGAACAATCACTTTAGAACCTATGATATATGAGCGAAATTTTCTAAAGCAAAACAACACTAACATTTCTTTTTCAGTTGTCGTGTAATTCACCTGCGCATGATTCAAGGTAGAACTAGCATAGTAAATTACACGGAGCATCTTATCAACACGTTGCCTAAAACAGCCCCTACGGCAGATGATTGCTAGCGTCACACATAATCTCAAAGTGTTCATTCCAGTTCGGGGCTACAACCACGGGGGCACTAGTCAACTTCTCTTTCAACACAGAGAAAGCATGCATACAATCATTATTAAACACAAATGGCACGTCTTGGGCAAGCAAACGACATAAGGGTTGAGAGATTTTCGAAAAATCCTTAATAAACCTACGGTAGAAGCCAGCATGCCCTAAGAAACTCCTAATCCCCTTAACGTCAACAGGTGGGGGCAACTTCCCTATGACATCGATTTTGGCCCTATCCACCTCAATTCCATCATGTGAAACCAAGTGCCCGAGTACTATACCACTTTTAACCATGAAATGACTCTTCTCCCAACTTAAAGTCAAATGACTCTCGACACATCTATTAAGCACATGATCAATCTTAGCTAAACAGTCATCAAATGAGGAGCCAAACACAGAAAAGTCATCCATAAATACCTCCATGTATGATGCGATCATTTACGAAAGATGGACATCATGCACCGTTGGAAGGTTCGGTGCATTGCAAAGACCAAACGGCATACGGCGGTAAGCAAATGTCCCATGCGGGCTCGTGAACGCCGTCTTGGATTGATCTTCCGGAGCTATGGCAACCTGATAATATCCAGACAAGCCGTCAAGAAAACAATAAAAATCGTGTCCGGCTAACCTATCAAGCATTTGATCAATGAAGGGTAGAGGGAAATGATCCTTTTTGGTGGCGGCATTCAATTTTCGGTAGTCAATGCACATGCGCCATCCCGTGGTGGCACGGACTCGCACCAACTCCCCTTGCTATTTTCGATATGATAATGCCCCCTTCTTTGGCACTACATGCAGGGCTCACCCATTCACTATCGTGACGGGAAAGATGAGGCCTTGCGAGAGTTTGTAGATCTCCTTCTTCACTACTTCAGATATCACAGGGTTCAACCTCCTTTGTCCGTCTCTCGTTGGACGAGCTCCTTCTTCCAAGGTGATGCGATGCATACATGTGGCGGGGTTAATGCCACGGATATCAGCCAAACTCCACCCGAAGGCAAGCTTGTTCCTTTTCAAAACTCCAATCAACGCATCTTCCTCATACCGGGCCAAAGTCGAGGAGATGATCACTGGCTTGGATCTCCCTTCCTCTAAGAACACATACTTCAAATGCGTTGGAAGCTCCTTGAGTTCAACAGATGGCTCGGGGAAGCTTGCCAGCTCACGTGCTACTTCTTGCTCGTCGGCCGATCCCATGAAGACCTCTTCAATTGTGTGTGCCTGCAAAAATACATTCTCGACCAAGGGCTCAATAGCATCGACAAAAGCACAATCATCAATATAATGAGCAGTAGGGGCATTAAGACTATTTCCTCACAGAAAATGTGTGATGGTCCCTAAAAGCGTCATCTTAATAAGACCACTCTTAACATCTATCATGGTATTAGTGGTGGCCATAAGCGGTCTACCGAGGAGAGCGATGTGAGACCTACCATCCTCCCGTACATCCCCAACTTCCAAGACCACAAAATCCATCAAAATTATCAGACCCCCCACATTAACCATAACATTTTCCACTACCCCCTTGGGGTATCTCATAGATCTATCAGCTAATTGAAGGGTCATGCGTGGGTTTCAATTCCTTAAGACCTAATTCTTGAAAGATAGAATAAGGCATTAAATTAATTCCGCCCCAAATCAAGCATACCTAAGGCCTCTTTCCCATTCCCCATAGCAATCTTAATGATAAAGCTACGGATCGCGAAGCTTGGGTGGAAGGGAAGTTGCATGATTGAATTAGCCGTCTCGGAGCGACCACATTGGCAATGTCTCCCGGTTCCTCTTCTTTGAGGTGAGCTCCTAAAGAATTTCACATAGGCGGGGACGGCCGGATGGCGTCCGACAAGCGGATTGGCGTGTACTTGAGACGGCAACTTGTAGAAATCATTGGCTGTTGGTCTGCTTGGCATTCGTCAACCGATGGGGATAAAGGGACCGGGGCTTGAACAAAGTCTTTGAAGTTTGTCCCGGCGGAACATATGGATCGGCGGCTTTGTGCAACTCACTCTCATCTTTCTTCTCAGGAACCTCTTCTTCAACATGAGGTTCCTCAACAACGACAGTGGGTGCCGGAGAAGGTACAGGATCGGCATAGTCACCATGTTGTCGATAACCTTTCCACTTCGGAGCACCGTCACGGCATGAGCTTGATGAGCTTGCGGGCAACTTGTTCTTTTCACTCACTGCCTCGTCTCATTAAGAGAGTGGCAATCGACCCATAGTTTCCTCGAGATGCCTCATCGTCGCCTCCGTACTTTCATTCCTCGATTGTTCTTAGCGATGTAGGCTCAGGAGGATCTCGGCAGAATCTGTTGAGATTGCGGGGACGCGTGGAAGCTGTTGTTGCGGCGGAGGTGGTAAGGGTACTGCTGCGGCGGAGGCTGCTGGCTTTGGTAAGAATCTTGTGGGTAAGGCGGTGTCGATATGGGCTGCTGCGGATCACGTCTGCTTGACCATAAGCTTCTTTGCTTGGCGGATCTGGTGGCGTGTCTTCTTCGGTGGGTCTTGTTGTGCGGGAGGCGTCGAGTTTGTGAGTTTGAACCTGAACCCTGACCTTGGCTCTGGTTCTTCCACCTTGAGTTGTATTGCTGCTGGTTTTGCTCATAGGTCGGCCTCGGCTCATAATGTTGTCGAGGCTGAAAACCTTGCATAGCATAAGTCTCAACTCCGCCTTCATAGACGGGCGCTCCCATATTAGGGCAAATATCCGCAGTATGTCCCATTTCCATGCAAATTCCACAAGGATGCATAGAGAATTCCTGTGGAGGTGCGCCGAACTCCTGAGAAGGAGCAGCGAACTCCTGGGGAGGTGAAGGGAGCTCAGCCTGCTTCAACTTCATCTCGTTCATTTCTCTCATGAGTGTGCCATTTGCCTAATCAAATCGATCCGAGGCTCAATGAGTTCGATGAAGATCGACGTACTCGATGCCTTACGGAGGAATTGCTCGCCATGACATCAAAGATTTCGTCGAGAGCCTCGGTGTGATATGAGCTATGTTGCCCCTGCTGCGTCGTCGGCCTTTTCGATCGGTTCGAGGATCCCATCGTAGAAGAATTGGCATAACAAAACCAGCGGGAAGAAGTGATGTGGGCATTGCCTTTGAAGCTCCTTGAATCTTTCTCTCGCTTCATGGAGCGGCTCATCTAGATCTTGCTTGAATGTCATAATTTTGATCGAAGATCCTTCGTCTTCATTGCGGATAGAACCTCAACATGAACATTCCACCACGAATTCCAATTTGTCGGAGAGTCGTGGAAAACTCATAAGCGAAGACTTGGCTTTATCCTTCAAAGAATAAGAGAAACAACGCATCTTCAAGCTGTTCTTCGTTCGGGCCCATCGGAGGAATAGCGCACCACTTGATTATATTCTACGATAAAACTCGGGCGTCTTCATTTGTCATGCCATGAAAAGTAGGAATGAGGTTGAAGTGATTTGGCTTCAACTCATACCCACGTGCCGCGGGCATAAGACGATCGGTTGTAGTCTCACTATCTTAGGGCGTAAAGTAATCCCCATCGAGGCGAGGACAGCGTTCCGTCATGATTGTTGTTCATTCGATCACCCATGACCCTTGAAGGAACTCTTCAAATAAAAATTATCGACGGTAGTAAATCCCTTTCAAGCGTGAGAAGCGTCCTCACATAAACTATCTGTCCCTGAGTGATCAAAGTCGCCACACTAGGCGGTCGCGGTTTGCTCAACTTGCAAGTATACTTCAACGGGGATGCCAATCTAGGATTTAGGCTTCGGCGTCCCTGCATACACAACACTCAACAAACGAGATCAAACGCAAACTGCGGTACAAAATAAGAAAGGCGAGGAGAAGAATAAAAATGAAAACATGCAACATAAATAAGCGCCTAAAGTTTTCCCGACAGCGGCGCCAAAATTTGTTTCAACTAAAAGTATACTCTTAATTGACTCACAATCGAATGAGGTGTTGTAATAGGAAAGCTAACCTAGTCGTCTCTCAAGGAAAACTTAACAGGGCGTTACTAAGTTGCAACACGAAAAACAATTAAAATCTAAACACTCTACTCTCAAAAGGGTTGATAGATTACCTAGGCAAGAAATTATTAACGAAAGAAAGGCGAATTAACTAGGCGGAAATTGAATAAGCGGATAAATTATCTAAGCAAGAGTTAAACCCTAAATCAAAGAACATGAAATTGGAATTATAAACCTAGGCATGAATCTAAAATAATTGAGCGAAGATAAGATTACTCGGATAAATATCAAAATAAATCATAATCCAACGAAGAAATCGATAATAATAAAATACGAAGCGATTAACGGAATAAAGCAATAGAAGAAACTTACGAACAATCAAGCGATGGAATAGATAATGTAAACTTCGATCCGAATCCAATATCCGTACAATATTCTTGAATCGATCAAAAGAAAAGAAGGAAAAGCAATGGAAAGAAAAGAATACGTAAATCTCTACATTTCTCGAAAACCTAAAGACGGCCAAAGGAAAAATAATAAAAAGGTAGGGTTTTCGTTGAAAACGATATATATATCGGCCCAAAATTAATGCATGTAGGCGGACGCGATCGGCGCCGGACGCGTGCTTCATAAACTAGAACTCCGTAGCACGGACTCGTACAGCGCCGGACGCTAAGCCTCGGATCGGCTAGCCGGCACGGACGCAATGAGGCGCCGGACGCAAGGACTCGGGCAATCTTGCGAATGCAACCCAGCCGGACGGAGGCAGGCGCGGACGCTGAATGCTCTCGAGGCGTGCCTGGCGCGGGACGAACGAACGCCGGACGCGTCTTTCCTTCAAGCGGGCGGCTGGGCACCCAGCGCCCGGCCACGCCGAGTCCGGCGCTTGGGTGCGCTCGAGCAACAAAAAGCTCAACGCAATCCTACCCACACAAAACACCAACGAACATGATTCCAATAAAAGATATTCAAATATAACCGAGAAAGGAATCAAAATGACGACAACAAAACAAAGAAAACAAAACAAAACATGCGAAACAAGAGCATTGGGTGATTTTCGAAGCATTCTCCATAGATCGTCCTCACTCGGCGTTGGAGATTGGGCAACCGGGATACTGATCCGAAGGTCAGCACGAGTCCGATCCGTTCGATCCGTTCATCCTGCTCGATCCACCTCGGCGGATCCAAAGGTAAACACGTGAAAACCCTACGTGTTGCACTTTAATTATATAGACGCATGCTAAGATTATAATCAATGTATGGTGAATTAAACACCCAAGATGGATCCTCGGGGCGAGGGTTAACATACGTTTTCCCTACAATAGGGGCATCACATTGATTGATGCCTCGAGATCGAACATAGCTTGTCTATCCTCGTTGTCCCGATCACACAAGGTATATAGAACATCCCGGGATCGGTACACTTGATTGGAAGATCTCGTTTAAGCACGGCTGAGACATTCTTCCCCATCTGGAACTTGGCATCGTCTGTGTACTTGACTATCTTAGTACACAACTCTTTGAGGAACTTGGCACACCTCGGCATCGAGGTCAAAGCAGTGATCAAAGGTATGTTGATCTCTACCTTCTTAAAGATCTTGATCATATCATTTATCTCTTCAGCTTCTTTGTTCCTTGCCAACCTTCCTGGAAATGGATGTCTGATCTTGATCTCTGTCTTGTCTGCTATCTTGGGCAATCAGGCCTTCACCTCGGGTTTAGGTTTCTTAACCAAGTCCTTGACTTCCTCGATTATGTCTTCTATCTCGACTGTCTCCTTGACTGGGGCTCCTACCCTGCTTGGCAAGTTCTTGCCGCTCCTCAAGTTGATGGTGTTGACGTGCGCATTGGGCTGGATTTTCACTTGAGCAGGAAGTGTCCCTTGCTTTTGGTTGATCTTTGAGATCTCTTGTGTCAAGGTGTTCAGCTGGGTCAGCACAGATTTCAGGACTCCTCTTGTCTCTGTTTTGAACTTGTCGAGATCTCGCACCATCCTCTCTTGTGTAGCTCCTTGATTGTGCACTATTTCGGCTAAAGATGGCCGAGCTTGAGGTGGGTTCTGCCCAGGAGGTGCTTGATAGTGTGTGCCTCCGTACCTCAAGTTCTCTTGATTTTTCCATGGTGGGTTGTATGGGTCGAAGCGGGGCTTCTGACCTTGAGTGTTTTCTCCACCACCGTTGTTGACATGCCCAAAGGCATTCATCTCTTCTTCTTTGGCTACTTGTAGACATTCGTCCGTGTTGTGGGTGGTGGAAAAGCAAAGCTGACACGCTTTAACATTCTTCTTGGCCATGGTGGGCCTCAACAGGTCCATCATTTGTTTCATCATGGCCTTCATATCCTTCATGTCGGATCCGTCTGAAGTTGTGGTTTCTGGGTTGGGCATTGTCTTGACCATTGCGTTGGCATCATCTCGAGACTCCTCAGCCAAGTCTGCGAGTAGTTTGAATGCCTCGCTGGGTTGTTTGTTGAGGATGGAACCTCCGCACGCAACACTCACGAGCTGCCTCTGAGTCGCCCTCAAGCCATTCACATAGTATTGAATCAAATCTTGATCAGAGATTTGATGGTTGGGACACTTTGCCAAGATGGACTTGAAACGACACCAATAGTCGTACACCGTCTCGCCATTCCCCATCTGGAGGGAACTCATCTTTTCCTCACGCTTTGTATCCTTGAGATGGGATAGTATCTCTCAAGGAACTTCTGTTGAAGCCCTGCCCAAGTAGTGACACTACCCGTAGGCAAAGTGTACAGCCACTCTCGAGCACCGTCGTGGAGAGTGAATGGAAAGGATATGAGTCGGATGTACTCCTTCTTGACTTCATCCGCACACCTTATGGTGCTACACACCATTTCGAAGTCCTGGAGATGGCGTTGGGGGTCCTCTCCCGGCATATCACTGAAGCTTGGAAAGAGTGCCTCAGCTTCCAGTTGTCCTCGATCTCGGGCAAAGTGATCCCCAAAGGGTGGAGACTGTTGTTGTTCGGGAACATTATCTCCCGCAGCGTCTGCTCTCCTGGAGGTGGTGGGTTTTTTGGATTCCTCTTCTCCATATTGTCTTGCCTTGGTCTGTGCCTCCTCAAGACGGGGGCATTTATCCTCAACTTGCCTCTTCTTCTCCGAATGGTTGTCTCAATCTCTGGGTCAAACAAGAGCTCTTCGTCCTCGCCTGCAAAGTTAGGTCGGAGCATGCAAAAACCTAACAAAAAATAAAAAAGTGAGTAAGAACACTAGAATAGCGCAGCTCCCCGGCAACAGCCCCAATCTGACGACCGCCTGGAACCCGTCGTCAAAGGTCCTAGGCGCGTCAAGATGTAATTTATAATCTCCTCCAACTTGAACATATAGTTCCGTATATGGCAAGTTAAGGGGTCGAACCCAAGAGAGCTGGTTGTGTTGTTACTCGAGTTATCACAGTTTCGATAGGAGGTTGCCCAGAGGCAAGGTGTCGATCGGTGACGGTCTCAAAGATGATGTCTTGAGAGATAGATCTTAATGATAAAGCGAAAAGTAAACACAAGGTAAAGAGTTAAATAACAAACAGTTGGGCCAAGGGTTCCACACGTTGAGATACTGGCCAAGAAGTCGGTCATAGGTTCAAGGGTTTTCACCATGAGTGTATGTCGTTGGTTAAAGGTACCAAGTGGTAGGTGCCATTTTTGATCGTCACGCACACGAGCCCTCCACCCCAGCTTGCCCTTTGGTTTTAGGGCCAAGCTGAGGCCCCCGCTTGCCTTGCGCAAGCGGTCTCCCTAACTAGGATATCCCGTCCCAACGACTTGACTCACTAGACAACCCAACTAGCAATAGCGGTCGAGGGGTGGCTCATGACCTTTGCCCAAGGCCGACGGCTACAATCACCCACTCGGCCGTATTTCCCGGACAAAGAGACACTCGATGTCTTACTCGGTTATTGCTTGTAGCTACCCCTTCCCCAAAGCTATCGGCCGAGTTAACGCTCAAGGAAAGGAATAACATGGGTATCAGGCCTGAGCTTGGGAACACCTACTCAAGGTTCTAAGGACGTTTAGACCTCACGACTCTCATGACCTCGACTCAACGTGTTTCACCATGAGCCCAACCAAACCGACTACTCACGCATAATCGACATAAACACAAAAGCAATAAACTAGAACATAAACGAAACCATACTTGAATATAAAATCAAACGGAAAGTAAAGGCAGTCTCTGGCAAGCAGTTGCTCGAGCAGAGATAGTAAAATACATAATATAAATGTTTGCCCGTAGGACTTGTTTATCTCCCTCCCCAATCACTCGTGAAAACCAAAGAGAAATAAAAGAGAAAAGTGCAGAGAGAAATCGGGACTTGATGCTTCCACTCTCCAAATCCGATTATGTTGAGTTGTTGTGTTGGGAGCCTAAGTGTACTCCTCTTTGTCTTGGTTAGTGCGCGTATCTCGAGGCTGCAGGTGGTGAGGTCAATAGCTGGCTCGGGCTTTGGACACCGATGGAGACTCCTCTGGCTTCAGTCTGGACAGGTTTGTCTCATCTCAACCACTGCAGGTTGACATTTCCCTTTTCGACAAAAATCAAACAGGCGGTAGAGAAGGATTTTGCCCAGAATCTTCCCATTTGCGTGTAAGTCTGCCAGAATTCTTGACCTTGTCTCCTAGCTGCATTCTGACTTTACCCTCTGTCCCCTACGTCATTCCTCGTCCGTTTTCCCTCTCTTCCTTGTCTCAATCATCCTCTTGGCTTCATGTCAGCTCGTTGGTCAGGCTTAGCTCCCGTGCGGTACCGTGTCATGGCAAAATATCAGAATGCATTACCAAGGTAATCTTCGGGATTTTTACCTCTCTCACAGGAGGTGGCCTTACCTTGCCCAAGGTCCGTCTCAACATGCAGCACCCCAAAGCGTGTCCTCCCAGACACAAACACACACAAAGAACACACAAAAATGTACTCTTTCTAGGACAAGGATTATCCCCAAAAGAGCACGAAAAACGGGCTCGTCAATATCATTTGATCAATTTAACTTGATTCATATTTCATTGAAAATTTAGGATTTAAGAAATCTTAGTAATAAAGATAAAAATACTCAATTATATATCCTATCAATCATAAAAAGTAAACGCTCCCTTAGAATTTGACAATTAGTTGTATATATGTATATATCATGATAATTAATATTACAAAGATAACTTTCTTGATTTTCTTGATATGTGTAATTTATCGATTATAGATACTTAAAAAATGGAGGATGTAACTTAAAATAGAGATGGTTTGGAAAAGTAAATACATAATAAGATACTATTATATATTGTTAAATTACTGAATTATGATTATGTGCCACGCAAACTGTTAATTGGACGTATTGGAGTGAGAGAAGCTGCTCTCGTTAAAAAATGGGTTATTGCCGCCTAATAGTAAATACATGAATTTTGGGTCTATTGTGATTTTTCTCACAAACTTTAAAAATTATCAATAAATACACGAACTTTACATTATTGTGATTTTTCTCACAAATTGAATGACAGTCAAAATTGAAGCTGACATGACAGTGGATGTAGCGTCACTTCATCGAAACGATGTCGTTTTACTTATACAATATATATTAATTGACGCTTAAATACATGAACTTTGAGTTCATTTTAGTTTTTTCCAAGAGATTTAAAAATTTATCAATAAATTAACACTTAATATTATTGTAATTTTTTCACAAATTGAATTACAGATCAAAATTAAAGCTAACATAACAATCGACGTGACATCACTTTATCAAAACGGCGTTGTTTTCTTATATACTATGTATTAAAAAATCATAACAATCGATGTGATATTACTTTATCAAACGATGTTTTCTTATACAATATACAATATGTATTAAAAAAATCTTCAATCCACCTTAACTCATATCCACATAGCATCCCACCACATCTTTATTTCTCTAACCTCAACTTACGATAAGGTTTGAGTTGAAGAGAGTTGTGATGTGTATTTAAGATTTTTTTAAATGCATATCGTATAAGTAAAACGACATTGTTTTGATAAAGTGTCACATCGCTTGTTATGTCGGCTTTAATTTTGATAATCATTCAATTTATGGAAAATATTACAATAATTTTAAGTTCATGTATTTATTGATAATTTTTAAAGTTCGTGAAAAAACCAAAATTGGCCCAAAGTTCATGTATTTAAGCGCCAATTAATATATATTGTATTAGTAAAATGACGTCGTTTTGATGAAGTTGTTTCACGTCGACTGCCATGTCAGTTTCAATTTTGACCGTCATTCAATTTGTGGAAAAAAATCATAATAATTTTAAATTCATGTATTTATTGGTAATTTTTAAAGTTCGTGAGAAAAACCAAATCATACTCAAAGTTAATGTATTTAGGCACCAATAACCTTTAAAAAATCTAAGATTGGAGCATATACCATCAATAATAGAATTTGATAAGGAAAATTTTCAAAATAATTGTTAGCAACTTTACAATATGCCAATGATTAATAGACCAAGTGCTGCCTTTGATTTAGGGGCTCGATTATCTGAACATTTTTCAACTTTTCTATTTTAGAAAATATTAAACAGCGAAACATTTTAAAATATGATAAAGTATAAAATTAATCAGGCTCAATATAATTAAAATTCTAGGAAATAAATAAATAATCCACTCACATGTTTTTTTAGAGAGAATCCATATCCAATACAGTGAAATTAATGCATAATCTATCGAATTTCAACGAAAAATCACTTTAAGTCACCGTATATAATGATATTCGATAATCATCAGAATCTGTTTGAACTTATAAATATTACTTGTCAAAATAATTGGTTATTCGTCGTAGTATCAACTTAAACATTACAAAGTAAACATTAATAATAAAAAATATTAAAAAAATTAGAGAAAATTTCATGTATGCATGTCGACTATTGTTCGTACTTGTTTAGAATTTATATTTCATACATGTCACAAACTCAATCTTATAATTGATTTTACTATATATGCTATTCTGAAACTTATATAATGATACCAGTTAATCATCCAACTCATTTAAAATTTATAAAATATTTAAATATAAGTTGTTACAGTAATTGATTATTTTTCTCATAAAATTCGAACATTAAATAGTATATATAGTAACACCCGATGACTTTCCAACCCTGTTTGGATTTATAAAATAAGTTGTTATAAATTTTTAAAATATCTAAAATAACTAGAAATAAGTTGTTACAATAATCGATTATTTGTCTCAATAAAACTCGAACATTACATAATAATAATAATAATAATAATAATAATAATAATAATAATAATAATAATAATAATAATAATAATAATAATAATAATAATAATAATAATAATAATACATAGTATAAATACTAGCTAATTACACATTCTCATCTCAAATATGTATAATAACACCCTCAACTTCCCAAACCTATTTGCATTTATAAAATAGGTTTTTATAATAATTGATTATATGTCTCAATAAAACCCAAACATTATAGAGTAAATATTAATAATAAATATTATGAAACTAAAGAAGGATTTCAATTTATTTATGCTCTTTAAATTGTGAAGTTTACTAAAAAAATCAATCGGTGAATCGAAATAATGAGGCTACGATTCATCTATCAAAATCTTCTGGAATTATATACTCGTACACATCCCAAACTCAATTTAAAAGTGATTTTACCATTATTTCTCTTCTCAAACCCGTATAATAATACTTGTTACGTTTTTATTTTATTTGAATTTATAAATATAAGTTGTTACAATAATTGGCTATACATCGTAACAACAACTCAAAATTATAAAATAATCATTAATAATAAATATAATAAATAACAAAATTAAAAATTATAGAAAATTCCACATAGGCATGTCGATTATTCTTAGACCTATTTAAAATTTATATAATCATACTTGTCTAGAACCCGATTTAAATATTTTTATTATTTGTTCTCATTCCAAACCATTTTTTTATTAAATAGTGTAGCAAATAAACTATTAATTTGACCAAATTAAATTTTAAAATAATTTATTTTTTAATTACCCGATAAAACTCAAACATTACATAGCATATATATTAGTAATACAAAGTATAAATATTCGCTAATTATTCATTCTCATTTCAAACCGTATAGTAACACCCGCCGACTTCTCAAACCTACTTGGATTTATAAAAGTTGCTATGATAATTGATTATCTGTCTCAATAATTATAAAATAAATATTAATAATAAATATTATAAAACCGAAGAAGGGTTCCAATTTATTTATTCTATCCAAATTGTGAAGTTTACTAAAAAGTCAATTGATGAATCGAAATCGTGAGGCTACGATTCATCTATCCAAACCATCCGAAATGTATATACTCATACTAGTATCAAATCCAATTTAAAAGGAATTATTAAAAATATTTTTATCACTTATTCTCATTCCAAACCAAAACATTTTTCTTATTAAATAATGTAGCAAAAAAACTATTAATACCAAATTAAATTATAAAATAATTTATTTTGCCAAATTAACTTAAATAAATTATTTGTGGTGTAGTTTCAATGATATTAATATCAATCACTCTAATTAAAAACACATGTTTGATTGAGACTTAGAGGATAGAAATACCCTTTTATATAGGTCCTAATTTGACTAAATTTTACAAAAAAAATGTGGGATTATAGAGTGATTAGAAGGTATAAAATGGAGATTTTTGAAAAACCAAAAAGAAAAATAAGAAAAATCCACATAGGATAGAGAATGTTGAATCCTTAATTCTATTGTACATTGACTTAAAAGTGATTATTTAAAAATATTTTTATTACTTGTTCTCATTCTGAACCAAAATATTTTTCTTATTAAATAATGTAGTAACTAAATAATTTGGCCAAATTAAATTATCAATAATTTATTTTGCTAAAATTATTCATTTGATTAAATTAAATTAAATAAAATAAATTATTGATGGTGTAGTTTTAGTGATATTAATATCAATCACTCCATCAATTAAAACTAATTAATTTTATAGCTATTAGTTTGGCCAACAATTTATTTAATCAAAATTATTTATTTGATCAAATTAACTTAAATGAATCATTGATGGTGTAATTTCAATGATATTAATATCAATCACTTCACCAATTAAAAGTACATATTTGGTTGAAACTTGGAGGATAGAAATACATTTTATATAGGTTCTCATTTGACTAAGTTTCACAAAAAAAAGGGATTATAGAGTGATAGAAGGCATAAGATGAAGATTTTAGAAAAAAGAAAAATCCACACAGAATAGAGAATGTTGAATCATTATTCCTATTATATATTGATTATACGGATATTGTGTATTAATCACAACGATCTTCGTTCACAGTGCTTGATGATTTTGCATTAATTGGCCGAGTAATGTATTTAAGTAAATTTACCATATGTATGTATTACGAAAATATATTTCTCCTCGTGGAATAAAATGTTTGAAAAATGAAAACTTCATATCCAAAATATACATATAAGAAAATGACACCAATCATTTCGTTTACTATTATTTAACCAATGGTCAAAACTCAAAGATTGAAAAGTATATATTGTTTACATGGATGCGTATACACATATCTATATAATCAAATCTTTTTCTTAGTTGAAATATTCTGTGCACATTCATATATTGGCAACTATATATGTTATGCATATGCATATATTAAATTTAAGTCGAACAAAGCAATAATCAGTTAATTGTCCGATTCAATTGGAATTCAATAATATGAAAATATTGTTGGTCGCATTAAATTTTATAATGCCATGCATATACAACAAAATTATATTGTCCAAATCATACAGCTTTCCGAATGTTGTCCAAATTTTACTCTGGTCCATCCAAAGCTCCATTGGATATCACGAACTCTTGAGCAATATTAATATACATTTCTTACAAATATAAACGATCAAGGGTAAGTTATACCACCTCACTTCAAAATAGATCAATATCTAAATTCAAACTCACATTCAATTACCTAATAATATAATTATCAACAAATGATAAATATATGATTAAATTATGAATTTAATTAACAAGTTTGAACGGTTTACGGCGAGACAATTTCTCACAAGAAACTAGCTAAGGTTACCCAAAAAATACATCTTTTTTACACGCGACCTGCTGAATTAGTCCAATCCTAAGAAAACCATCTAATCTTTTATGACTTTATATTATTTGGTTCTAAAACTTAAAAGAAATACACGCGAATTCACAAACACAAGTACAAAATCCATGGACATACATAAGTTTGACAAAGAGTTGAACTATCTAGCAAGAGCATAATAACTCAAGCAAGCCAACCAATGATTTAATTTAAGAAAAAGAAATCTCATGTGTGATCGTTTTATGGTAAAATAGATAAATATCGATTTCAATTTAAATTTATACATGTTTCATAATGAGATGATTTCACACATGTTTTTATGTTTTTTTCTTCTTAAAAAAGGATAAAATGTGCAATTCAATATGCTAAAATTCTTGAATTTTATTTACAATCAAATTCGTTAACCGATCACATTGATAAACTCTAATCGTGGTGCCATATCCATATTCATTTTAATTTTTATTTATTTGTAACCGAAGTTCAAATTCTACTCTAGCTAAACTCTATGTTTTCTATCTCCTAATAAATTTAAAAACGACAATAATTTATTTATATATGTAGAGTTATGTTAAAATGAGAACTATTTTTATCATAAAAATTAAGAACCAAATGAATTCGTATGAAAGTTGATGAATCAACTGTGAAAAAAATCACTAAATCCAAAAATTCATAATTTTTCACCCTTATTGGAATCTTACGAGGGACATAAATTCTACTACTGTCCCCCCAAACTCTTTCATGTGAATCTTGGATATGTGTTTTAATAAATATTATTGAATGTATTGTTAGTGGAGTAAGGGTCCATTAGTATAGTATTATATTAATTAGTAATGGACTAAAGATGATAAAATATGTAAATAAGTAGATTGTTGAAAGTAAGAAAGAGAAATAGTGGTAGGTCATGTGTCATTAAAAGTATAAATAAAAGGTATCGTTGAAGATAATATAAGTATGAAGGATAATTATCAAAAATGAAACTGGAAGAAAATTGAAGAATGTCCTAAAAAAGAAAGCTAGGTAGGAAACTGGGAGGATGGGGGGAGTATTTTTTTTTAATTCAGTAACTTTTCCGACAGATTTATCAACTTTCACAGCAAATTCATTATTTTTTAGTTCTCACGATAAAAATACTTTTCACATTAACCCTGAACGTGAGAACCATTGTTATCGTGAGAACCAAAATATGATGAATTCATTGTGAAACTTGATGAATCCGTTGAGAAAGTTACTGAATCTAAATAAATGGATTTTTCGCCATTATGGATTTGAACCCAAGTGAAAAATTTCAAATATTTGAATTCAATAACTTTTCCAACGAATTCATCAACTTTCATAGCGAATTCATTTGGTTCATAGTTTTAGGATAAAAATGATTTTCATTTGAAACTAACTAACTAACTATATATATATATATATATATATAGGAGGGCTCAAATAGTACCCTAGCCTCAAATAGTATGTGGTATTCAATCTTATCCATTCATCTCATAGATCATATGGTTGCGATTTTTTCGAACTTTTAAGCTTAATTTCGCTGATTTTCGTGAAAGTGAGGGTAGATTAGTAATTTGATTTGTTATGTGATTACAAAAAAAAAACTATGCATTTAGTTGAACTGAATAATGCATTCAAATGAATAAAAAATGTATGTAGTTGAACACAATAATGCATACGGTTGGAAGCTCGCGCCCAACAGACAAAGGCGCCTAATGTGCGCGTCGATCACTTCGCGTCGCTCTAGCCAACAATGCATGGCGTCCATTAGCCAACAATGCATTTTTATGTTTTGTTAAATGCATGGACATGTTTTGATCAATGCATGGACATGCTTTGTTAAATGCATATTTGTGTTTCGTGGCAACATGCATTTTTTACGTTTTGTTCAATGTAGTTTCATGTTTTGTTCAAAGCATTTTTGTGGTTTTTGACAGCAAATCTCTCATCCATCCTTATCTGTCAATTCTGTCGTCTCTTTCCATGATTCCCGGCGTATTCGTCGTGAACCACCATCACAACCACCATTTTTCTCAATTCTTCAATCATCTATCAAATTCATCTTCTATTTTTAAAATCCATCAATTTTGTTCTCAAATTTTTTTCTTCTTTTTCTTTCTTTCAAAATCTGTTATTTATTGTTGTTTGTGTCTCTTGCTGCTGTTGTTCGTCGGTATTGCCGTCGGCGTGGTCCGCTGCCATTGCCACCGTCATCATCTTCGGTATTGTCCGCTGCCGCCAAGGAGGAGAAGGAAGATAAGAAGAAGACTGATTTGATTTCTTCCTATTTTGCCCATTGCAAAAATTAAAAAAGAAAAAGAAAAGAAAGCTGCTACGTGTTAGCTTACAGCGCGTCACGTGTTCAAAATGTATGATTTAGATTGGATACTACATATTATCCGGAGATCGGGTTCTCTGAACCCAATCATATATATATATATATATATATATATGGGAGGTTAACGAAAACTATTTTATTGTGAGAAAGTGAGAACCAAAATGATGAATTCGATGTGAAACTTGATGAATCCGTTGAGAAAGTTCTTGAATCCAAAAAAATAAAATTTTCGCTCTCATGGGATCCGAACACGGGTGAAAATTTCAATTTTGGATTCGAGAACTTTCCCAGCAGATTCATTAACTTTCATAAGAAATTCATTTTGTTCAGTAAAGAATTTCCGTGGTTCTTGGCTCACGTTAAAATTGATTCTTATTTGAACCTCACTATATATATATATATATATATATATATATATATATATATAACGTCCAATGACCATTATGTTCTTGGAATTCACTCTCCTCGCAAGATAAACCATGTTCCTCAACATTGCTAGATCATATACTACAAAAGAACAATCGATCAACAAAGAGAAATTCCGAGATTGAGAATGATAATTTATTTTAAACACAAAAAATTGTGTAAGACGATCTAGTTAGTTAAGTTCGGTCACTCATATGTAGTAATAGTGACATATTTATAATTTTTACTAGTATTTTTAATGCTAGAATCCAAATAATAACTTGTCTAACAGATCTTAATTCATCGGATCGTATGACACATATCCATTTCATTGTATCGAAAGATTTGGATCAAAAGAAATTATTTTTCCATCATTTTCTTATTTTAATCTGCTAACTCTTACCTAAATAGTTAAATATATGAGGATAACTTTCTTATATTAGTATAGGCTATAAGCGGGTCGCGGTAGGGAGACGCGGTCTTGAGCAAGTCAATGGACACGCAATAGGGACCAAGCCCAAATTCTCAAAAAGATCCACGACCCGAAAAGACCAAACCACCCATGCTTAGCCTCATATAATCTTGTAATCCACAAGGGTAATTTAGTGAAAACATACTTGGGATTCCATAACGTTGGAAACTTTATAAATTGTCTGTTAGAAGACAGAGAACACGGCTTTCCTTGTAATCTTGACAACTGCCACACATTCACCAGGGCTATTAAAACACACTCATATATCCCTCTGTCCTTTTCCATTTTTATTCTCTTGTCTTTAAAATTATTTTTTTTGGGTAATTCCGAAAGTGCCTTATTTAATTTTTCTTATTCGATATAAAATTAATTTGAGGTGTTTGGAAATTACGTTAGGGTCATTTGTTGCATTACCTTTCTGCGGCCGGGGGCGTCAAGTTTCCAACTTTGAGGGAGATCTCATTTGGGTTTTGTGCGGTTTGATTTGGGTCTGCATTTCTTGATCTTGAAATAAAGAGGGTGATTGTTTGGTGATTCTAGAGAGAGATGAGCGGTGTATCAAGAATTTGGGAGAAGGTGAATATGATGGCGGAAGGAGGATCTCGGAATTGTTCCAAGAAATCTGATGATATATGTGGCGATGCCTGCGGTGAGGTAAAACTTTAATTTAATCTCTTTTTATTTTTTGGGGGGTCGTATGTATGGCATACAAAAATTGTGGGTTTGTTCCTCCCCTTTCTTTTTTTCTTTTCAAATTTCTTAAATGTGTTGTTTCGGTTTGGGAATTATGGTTTGCTTTTAGATTTTTTTAAACCAACAAATTTGATGAAAAATCAATGGAGGAATTTTATATTTTGGCTTTTGGGATGAGGAACATTTGAAATTTCCTTTGATTAGAGCACTTTTAAAACGTATTTTGTATCTTTTTGTGGGATTAGATCAAACTCTCTCATTTATAGAACTATTTCTGAGGATTATATCTGCGTGAAGAGATTTTAAGATCCTGTGATTCTTTGTTTGAATTATTTTGTGAATTTTGCTTATTTCTGTTTTTTCTACCGTTATACCGCATTTGATTAGAGTGGGATCTGAATAGAATTTCCTTTTCTCAATTTATTATTTGGCTCTTGTGCTTGAATTTTCGATTGTATTGTGGTTTGTTGGATGATGTTCATCAATCTATTGAAAGTTACTTGTGAACAATTAATTAGCTCTTTGAACTCCTTAAATATGTTCTAGGAAAAGTCAGACTCTTGCTTTTTTTGTAATTTGTGAGGTACAGATTGTTTACAAATTAGAACACACAATGGAGACAATGTAGCTGTGGAAATCGTCTCAAAAACATATGTTTTCTAATATGTTTGGTGTTTATAAAAACTGCAGGAATCAGGAAGGCCTTTGAGCTTGGCCAGATTGAGATGCATTTTGCGCGGGCTGGATTTCAAAGCATTGCTCTTTCTCTTCGTGTTGATCCCAACATGTGTCTTTGTTATATATGTCCATGGCCAGAAGATCACGTACTTTCTCAGACCGTTATGGGAGTCTCCGCCTAAGCCTTTCCACGAGAGACCTCACTACTATCATGAGAATGTGTCTATGGAGAATCTGTGTAAGCTTCACGGTTGGGGAATACGCGAGTATCCTAGACGTGTCTATGATGCAGTGCTGTTCAGCAATGAGGTTGACATCCTCAAGATGCGTTGGAAGGAGCTGTATCCGTATGTGACAGAGTTCGTCCTCCTTGAGTCGAACTCCACCTTCACTGGGCTGCCAAAGCCCTACCTCTTCTCAACTGTCCGTGATCAGTTCAAATTCGTTGAGCCGCGCTTAACTTATGGCCAAGTCCCAGGGAGATTCAAGAGAGGGGAAAACCCTTTCGTTGAAGAGGCATATCAGAGATACGCATTGGATTATCTTCTTAAACAAGCCGGGATTCAAGATGATGACTTGTTGATAATGTCGGATGTTGATGAGATCCCTAGTAGGCACACGATTAATCTCTTGAGGTGGTGTGATGACATACCCCTGATACTCCACCTTCGTCTCAAGAACTATCTATACTCGTTTGAGTTTTTCCTCGATAACAACAGCTGGAGGGCGTCTGTCCAAATATATCAGTCGGGCAAGACGAGATATGCTCACTATCGACAGTCTGATGAAATCTTGGCTGATGCAGGTTGGCATTGTAGCTTCTGCTTCAGACGTATCAGTGAATTCATATTCAAGATGAAAGCCTACAGCCACGTGGATCGAGTGAGATTCTCTCATTTTCTGAGCCCTAAAAGGATCCAGAAAGTGATCTGCAAAGGGGCTGATTTGTTTGACATGCTGCCTGAGGAGTATACGTTCAAGGAGATAATTGGGAAAATGGGGCCGATCCCACATTCCTACTCAGCTGTGCATCTCCCTGCATATCTTTTGGAGGTGGCCGATCAATACAAATTCCTTCTACCTGGGAATTGCATAAGAGAAAGAGAGAGTGGCTGAAACTACACGAACAAGGGGTGCATATCTTCTTGTACAGGTGGAAAAGCTCGACTCCCGGGTAAGGGTGTCCTTTAACCAAATTCATGGCTGCAGTGTGTTGTTTTATAACCATACTACATGTTCAGCCTACTTATATCGTTCTTGCCATTCGAGCTTTTGAGAAAACAAAAAATGGACATATCTTGGATTTCTAGATTGAGGTTTGTATATAATCGTTGTTAGACTTGATTTTCATGCTAACGGATAGCATCATGAGAAAAGAGACGGGCCCCGCTAGGAACTACTGTTGTAACTAGGGCGTTGCGTAATACATAAACGCACTGTGACTGTGCATTACGGCCCCCTTGAAGGCGGGGGGCTGGTTCATCGTTGTTGCTGGCCGTTTTTTGTCTTAGGAAAATTTTTGGTGTGAGCTAATATATTCATCTGCAGATTGTGAATCATGCTGTACTTTTTCATTTTGAATCTCTCAAAACTGTTTTTGGATTTCTAATGGAGATGTGATGTTTCAGCTCTTGAATTCTTGGGATCTTCTTGCTAATTATCTGCAACAGACGATTCTTGGTTTCGTGACAATGTTTGTTGATGCTAGTTTCTTGCTTACTCACATGGAACATTGTAAATGTTAATGAACTCAGAATTATATGGAATACAGAAAAAAAAAAAGTCAAATGAAACAAAGAATCTGACACCCTCAATAATCTATGATGTGTTTTGTCATTGTTCAAGGTTGGCATGCCCGAATATTTTTCCAAGAAATATAATCATTAATTGCCATTTGTCACTGATGTGCAGCTCATTACATTTGCTTTATTCAACAGTTGCAAATTTATAATTCAAATTAAAAGCTTATTATACGTCAAATCTTTGTGAATATATTATATAATTGACATAGGCTTGTTCATCAAGCTTCATGGTTAGAATCATTTTGTTTGTCCAGTATCTTCTATTTTATACTGTGTTTCACTTCTATTCCTATATCACCCCTTACACGAAATTGTGATTCACGTTTATCCATATTTGAAAATTGATAGTTATAATCGCGCTTGTCCACATGTACGATCACCATGCAAGATTCTTCCCAAGTGGTTAAATCATAATCTCAATTCAAAAACTTAAGCAGATAGGAATATCATATCAATTAACATTCTTATTTATATATTCATCATAAGCCTTCTTATTCTGTATAAATTATATCCCCTTCGTCCCATTTAAAGTGTCCAATTTTTTTAGGACACGGATATTTAGGAGAAATGTATAAAGTAGTTAAAGTGTTAAAAAATATGTAGAGTTCATATTTTTTGAGAGGATAATTATTTCCTAAAATAGAATGTGATATTTGTAATGGGACAATCCAAAAAATAAAATGAGACATTTTAAATGGGATGGAAGGGAGTAACTATTTGGACAAGATACAAAAATTGTATTCATTTCAACCCAATAACATGAAGATCGAATCATTTACATAATTAACTTTCACATTGAAAGCTCGAATTCGCACTTCGTACACAAAAAAAAAACATAAACTTCATCAACTTTAAAACTCATAACCTTACCGTCGTCTTCAGCATAAACTATCCTTCTGCACAAATTATGTTAGTACAAGGCAAGACCCAATTCATTTTTGCTCAAAAATATAATCGGAAGCTCAAAACTCAATTCATGTCAACCATTCAAAGCTCAAAAATATAGAGATGGAATCTTTATCACGGATGTTTCACATTCAAAGCTCGAACTTGGACTTATGTACAAGCATAAAAAACAAAAAACAAAAAACAAAAAACCTGTACAATTTCACCAACTTCAAAAAAGCTGACCTTAAATCAGACAATGCAGCAGAACAAAATACTTCAAAACTCTGACACAATCATACTGTCGACTTCCATATAAAACTGGCTTCTTCTGCACAAATTATGTTAGCATTTGAACAACAAACGATGCAAAATCCAATTTATTTTGTCCCAAATAACAGAAACCAAACCTCAAAACTCCCTTTTATTTACAAACAAAAACAAGTACAACATCACCATCAGATAATCATCATAAAAAATCTGTCTGAACAACAAGTTCAAAACTCCAACAATCTCAAATCAGACAACGCAGCAGAGCTAGCATGCTCCTCTCTATCCTTAAGAACAACATAATCATACCTCTCACCAGGACAGAACATCGAATACACAACACTGTAAAATATAAGCTCAATCGTCAACTCCAACGCAATGCTCAACCCCCACAAATTATAGCTAGTGATAGTCCTCAGCAAGAACATCCCCAACCTAGTAAACCCCACATAGATATAAAGCGCTAGCGCAAAACTCTCATAAGCCCTCTTGTACACCCACTTCTTCTCTTCCTTCTCATCGATCTTCGCGCTCACCACCACCTTATCAATAGACGGGCTCACGGGGAGCGTCATGATCACACAACAAATGAAATCGACAGCGTAGTAAGTCACTGTCCATAACCTGTAGCCGCTATTCGAGGGCCCCACTCCGTTGATCAGGACAAAGCAAGTGCTGCAAACAACTTGAAGTGCAGCGGTTATCGAAATTGCCCTAATCTGCAAATTCTGCAGATTAGGTCTAAAAAGTGACCATCCGGCCCTAATTAGCATGATCACATTAATAAACATAACATTTCTTGCAAAATAAATTATTAGCCACACAATCTTCCATGCATGGGGAGATCCGGTTTGCCTAATCCAATGCTGGCTGCATGCGTGGAAAAGGAGCTCGAACAATCTCAAGAAGAGTAAAAGGGCCATTAATTCGTGAATTTTTCTAACGAATTGTTTGTTTTTGTTGCAGTAATACGACCATGCGAGAAGGAAGGTGAGATACAAGAATGAGAAGAGGAAAAGGGTTGTTGGAAGATTGGAAAATTGTTCATCGATGTAATCGGGATTTCCGTTAGGTCTGACGTTGTAGGTTTCGAGATTTAGGGTCATGGAGATGGAGGAGTTCTTGGCGCAGTTTAGGAAGAAGATGAAGTATAAATCTGGGATAGTGACGAGGATGGTTTTGTTGAAGTGTTTGGAGTTTTCGTTGAAGGTGAAGATGGGAAAGACGAAGGGGTTGCCGATGATGCAGGTGTCTTTGAGGAGGGCCAACTCCATGGCCTGGCGGGCGGGAGAGGGGCCGTAGAAGCAGCCCATGAAGGAGAGGTGGGTGGGGTTGATGAAGGCGGAGTTGGTGGCGACGATGGAGACGGAGGAGACGGAGACGGAGATGAAGCCGGGGCTGTTGAAGCCGAAGTCTTCGAAGAGGATGAAGGGGCGGAGATCCGATTGGATTTTGAAGGTTTGGATCTCTGATCTTGCTGAGTGGAATGTGGTGAAGACGATGATGATGAGGAGGAGGAGAGACTGGAGGGCATGGCGGCGGGGGGAATTTTTCTTCTTGCATGATGGGTTGTTGAGATGCATGAGAAGCGGCGGAGGGCGGCAACGGAGATGTGGTTGCTTGGCGGAGATATTAATTGGAGGAGATTGAGCGATATTGTGAAATTACTTTGATTCATTACATTGATTTTTTCGTGGATAAATTGTTGAATCTTTTTTAGATTTTATTTTGCATTGTTTTAATAGGAAGTATGTCAATAAAATTTGCTGTTCTCGAAGTAAGCTGTATATTATTGTAATATATGAAGATTGATAAATGATTAGTGTAAAATTAATTTACTGATAATACATATATGGAATATAAACTTACAATTTATTGATAGAAGCACAGACCATATTCATCTAGTAGTATTGATTTAGATTGGAGAAGAGGAGTATTTATTTAAAGCTAGTAACTATTAAGCATTTTGTAATTGTTTCTTTAGGGGTTTGATTTTGTATTTGTTGATTAGATTTCACTATACCCAATATTGGAGTATATAATTAATTTTTAGCATTTAATTTGAATTTTTGTAAGTTAATAATTGATTATTCCATAATTCAGAAATATAATTTATAAAATTTCATTTTTTAGTAGTAATAATAATAATAATTAATGAGTGTATATTATATTGTGCTATTTTCATTCTTATAATAAATATTATTAAAATACTAAATTGAATAGTGGATAGATCTATAATATGAACCAACAATTAAGAAGCATAACATGTGACTCATGAGCATAAATCTTTCCCTTCAACCTCATCATGACTAGAGCCGGCAATATGAGCTCGGTCTGAAAAACCCGTCCGGGGTACTCGGGGTTTGGGCTTAAAAATTAAATGCCCGAAAAAAATCGGACCTAAAAAGTTCACCCGAGAAAAACCTCGGGCCTACGAGGCTTCGGGCCAAAAAGCTCGGGGTTTTGGACTAAAAAAGCCCACCCGATATTCTATTAAATATACATATTTATAATATTATTTATAATTATTTAATAATATTAATTATATTTTATATAATTATTTATTTTTTACAATTATAAATATTAATTTTATATATTAAAAAAATAAAAAAATGATCTAAAAAAAGTTCGCCCGTCCGGGGGTTGGTTTGGGCTTCATATCTTTAGGCCTAAAAAATTTTGGGCGGGCATGTCCAGCCCGGAAAAATGTAAAAGCCCGATGGGCACGGGGCTAGCCTGACCCGACCCACTACTTTGCCAGCTATAATCATGACACATGAAACTATTTTTTCCTATTATTAGAAGCATATTAAATACATAGATCATTTCAAAAATATTCTTAAAATTGCTATTTTGATCTTTATTATATATAAATAGTGTGTAACCCTTCAAAATTTGAAGGGAGTCATATTATATTATAATTTATAAATATAATCTATAATATTTTATTTTAAAATGATATTATTTCGATAATTTATTGCAAGAAATGTTAGAAAGATAATAAAATTATGATAGAAAAATATTAAGAGGGTGTATGTTCGATTTTTTCCCACCACTTTCTTTATCTTCAAGAAACCAAAATAATAAATTAAATGTATATTTAAAGCGTTAATAATAAATTATTTATTTAAATATAGAAAATGAAGTTATTTAAATATAATATTTCTCTAAAATATGGAAAATTAGCTATGCAATTACCACACAATAAGTCGAAAATTTCATAATACACCACTTTAGTTGTTATATCGTGCATCTAACTATCCCCGTCATAGATTAAATTTAGTCATCTTTAGCTAGTAATTCATGGGATTACAACGTATAATTGATTCATGGTTGAACACAAGTTTTGGTAGTTACTATCTTACGTCCAAAAGAGCTTAGCCATGTCTTTTGTTAATGGTCATAGAGAAACAAATTATATTTATGTGTATGGATTTGATATATAAATTGTATTACCATATAGTAGTGCCAACTAATTATCCAAGTCAAAGAGGTCATTAACAATCACTTGAACCCATCTAGAACGTATATACAAATACCTCCCCAAAACCTAATTAAAAAGTGACTTTACTATCCATTCTCATCTCAAACCTGTATAGTGATACTCATAATTAACCAAATACGTTTAAGTTTATAGCCATAAGTTGTTACAATAACCAGAACTAATCGTTCCCGTACCAATCTCATATAGCATAATCCAGTAATGACGCGAATTAAATATGTCATTTATTTAGATATAAAAATATTTTCAATCATCTGGACTTGTCTATAATGTATATACATGTTCCAGTCCAAAAATCGATCAAAAAGTGATTTAGTACTCGTTCTCATCCAAAATAGTATATTGATACTCATAATTTACTCGCACCTATTAAAATTTACAAATATAAATTAAACTATAATTGGTACTACTCGTTCACATACTAATCTCATATAGTGGTACCCGCTAATTATCTGAATTAAAAATATCATCTATTTAAATATAAAAATATTTTTAGCTATCTAGACCCGCCTAGAATGTATATATGTGCAATTTTCCCTAACTCGACATATTAAAGATTGACTATTAAAAAATAAAAAATTAATGAACGTATAAAATTTAAAATTATACAATCTATAAAATTCTTCTTGAATATATATATATATATGTATATATATGTCCCTAATTTCATACAAAGTGATTTTATTGCTCGCTTTCTTGACAATCTCACATGATAATGTCTGCTAATTACTAAAATTAAAGAGATAATATATGTAGGAATAAATATTTTCAACCACTTGAACCTTTCTATGATGTATATACATGTAATCCTCACAAACCTGATTAAAATTTGATTTTACTACATGTTATTTTCTCAAATCCGTATAGTATTACTCGTAATTATCAAAACTTGTTTAAATTTATAAGTTGTTATAATAATATTTATTTATATGAGCAAAAATTATTTTACCTTGTATTTATAGTCATAGTAAATATAATATAATATAATGACAATAATTGTTTATGTAACAACAATTAAATCTGTAACTCATGAACTTTTACATTTCTCTAGATCATTTGATAAATAAGGGTTCAGATGAAGAATCCACATTTATATTATTTTTCAATTAAAAACAAAAACATATCGTAGGGGCTTCAGCGAGACACTTCCACTTAAAATCAATAATAATCATTTAACTAACAATTAAATAATGAATTTTAATCTTTTATAGTAACCTGATTTTAGATCGTCCATATATTTGACATTATTTACATATTGCTCCATCATGGCTGCATTGTTTCAATAGTTAGCAATTAAATATTTAGAGAAGAATAAGAAATTGAAATGAAAACCATTTTACATGAAATTAAGAACCAAGAAAATTTGTTATGGACAAAATAAATTCTCTATGAAAGTTAATACATCACTGAGAAAATTACTAAATACAAGAATTCAAAATTTTCACCCAGGTTCGAATTCCATGAGAAGTGAAAAATTCTATTTTTTTAGATTCAATAACTTTCCCAACATATTCATCAATTTTCACAGTGAATTCATTAATTTTTGGTTTTTTTACGTTCTACGATAAAAATAGTTCTCACGTAATTCTCATATGTATGTATAAATATATATAATATGAACTTACGTGCAATCTGTTCAGATTCTATTAGCAGTTTGATCAATAAGCTTTTTCAATATGTGATTGATGCGTTATTCTATAATCCGTATGTCCAATTTTGTGCATATATATGTCCTAAATTTTGTGCAAAAGTGTAATTATCTAATCCATATTATTATATAGCTACAATCTATTAATATAATTATATATATCTGCAATCTTAGATCAGATAGCTATAATTTCAGATTCAATGATATGCATTACAAATAGCGGGATAAAAGTTTGTAAGTGTAGTATTACTTGCAATTATTAATTTATTGTTGTGAATTATAAACTTGAAATTAAAATGGCATAAAATTGAGAATTTATAAAATTAGAAATTCAAATGCCAAGTAAGATTGTATATGGATGAAGAGATAGGATTCTTTATCGAATTATAGAATTAATACATAGATAGATACTCATATCTTCATTTATATAGCTCTAGAATTAATAGGTACCCATATCTTTGTTTATATAGTTTTATTATGAGGTTCATCAATTAAATTACGATTATAAGAAATGTACAAGGTAGGAATGTGAGTAAACCATTTAATTTTGGAATTATTTATATTATATACAACAAAATCTAAAACCAATATTACACGACATGTATCAACTTAAGGAACAATAAAAACAAAACATATAATCATTGACGATAAAACAATAATATAACGCAAAGTTCAAAATAAATAAATAACAAAATTAGATTTTCCTTCTTGAAAAATGAAAAATAAAAATTCTCAAATTAGTGACATCAAGAATGTTCTCAACTCTTTTACAATTAGATATTTATCAAAGAGCTCAATCAAATCAAGATTACATCTTCAGTGTCATCTCTTCCAATTGTTGCTCTTCCACAAAAATAAATGAAAAAAATTCTTCTTCACCAGCCTTTTTTTCGCTCTGCAACAGTCTTCTTCGGTGGCCACATGAAGTAGTTTACTGCCGTTGCATCGTCAAGTTGGTTTGCCGGGGATGACATCCATATTGTGTATCTATATATAGATATAAATATACATTCATAATTTTGTGAAATTTTTAAATTGGCCATGATTTGCGCATTTAGATATATGTATATACTAATCAGTCTAACTTATTCATAAATTGAATTGAATAATTTACGGTAATTGCACAAATTGTGCTAATTGACCAAAATTGTTTTCTAACGCCATTAATAATATGACTTAAGGTTAATTAATCAATTAACATTTGACGATATAATCAACAATAAAATAAGCATAAAATAGAGAATTTAAAAAAAAAGTAAGAACTAAAAATCATCAAAATGCCACGTATGATTATGGATCAATATGGTGATAGAAATTTGTAACGCTGTATAGTATTAATAGAATTAACCCAAAATACATAATCAATCAAACAATTTGTATCGATATAAAACTATGATTGTATTTTTCTTTTTGTAAAGCTTAATCTATATAATCTAATTTTCTTTTGGTGGGACATAATTCAATTAATATATTTTAGTAATATCTAAACTGCAGATAGATAGGTTATCTATCACTTAGATATATAGTATATTCAATGATGATTATTTAATTATACATTGTGCAGTACGAGGATTATTTAATTCTTTTGAGCTTCACTGTTGGGTTGCCTTCTTTCAATACATTGACAATAATTGGAGAGCTTAATATACAAAATGAAAAACATTCCAAATTATGAATATCAAAACTCGAAGGAGATTAATATTTCTGTGATTGCATTTGCTTTCATTGCATTGTTTTCTTACTTGAATATTTGGATAATTTTACAGGCTAATAATTAAAAAAAAAATATTGGCGGAGTATGTAATTATTTCACACATATAATATTGCACAGTGTCATTTATAGCACTTCCAATATAAGCAAAAAAAAGATGGAATATATTACTTGGCTATCGTCAAATAGGTCCTTTTCTTTTCCACTTCTTGAATTCTTGAAATTTGGAGTTTGAAGCAATCAAAGTTGAACCCCCATTTACACTAATAATAATGTCTGTTGTATAAATTCAAATAACAGAGCACACACAAAATACAACATACAACATGAAATGAAATAGACTAATCTATGTTTAGTTTGGATTCCTTAAAATGAATTGGCAATATGTGAGAATATATACGCGCACACATATATACATATATATTGTGTGCGATTATATATAATAAGTAACTGTCCTAATTGTATATCATATATGGAATGCGATGATTAATTAACGTAAATGATGGAGAATTCATGATGAGACAATATATATGTATATATATTAATTTGAATTAAGAATGCATAAAATGTAGAATTTAGATAGATAAGAATGCAAAATACTAGTATGGTAATGCCACGTAGGATTGTGAATTGTTATAGGCTCTTCAGTACGCATCGAAGTATAGAATTAATAGAGGAATAATTATTCACACGTACAAAGCATAGTCCCAAGCAGAAGCAGTTAATTAAGAGGACTTCTATCTAATTTTTAAAAAGCCAAAAGCTTCACTTCTTTGACTCTTGCAACCAGTTGAGTGGGTCAATTGCTTTACGTGATAAAATACAAGAAGAAGTAGGTTGCTATTCCCATTCTAAAATTTATTATCATCTTGAAAAACTTGAAGAATTAATGAAGAATGATGTCGACCATTACCAAGATCTAGAACCATTGTCCTTGTCAATTAATCTGAAAATTTCTTTCCGTCCAAAATGTAGAAGCGGCAAAATCCCTGAATCCCAAAGTTGAATGTTTCATTATTTTTACTCGAAAATCTCATAGTTTTAGGTTGCTCTGTTGCCTGTTGGGGAGGTTTATAGGGTTGTAAAATGAGTCAACTATTAATAGATTTAAGATTGTGTCACCTTACGTGACTTCAATCGTTCATCGATCACTAGAATCTGGAAAAATATACAGAACTCTAGCAAGACAATTGAGAGAATATAGAAATGTTATTGATTCCAAAAGAGAATTCTGAATATTGTACACGATACCCTCACTCTCGCTGCATGCGTTCCTTCATATAGCTCAACTAACCCTCTAACTAACATCGTTATTCTCAACTAAAATAGTCCACGTGTCCAATTCTCATAGGATAGTAATTACATGGTTTTAGCTATTCTATGTTGTATTATGCCTCTCTGCATGCATCTTCTACGTGCTTCCATCTTCCGTTATTTCACCCTTCCACCGTAACAATACCTCCTCTTACAAACACGACTTGTCCTCAAGTCGTAAAGAGAGCCGGAATCGAGCCATCATGGACGGGTAATCCTCCCAAGAAGCTTCTTCTTGGGCAGATGGGACCACCGCACCAATACCTCCGTGCACGGGCTATTATTTTCTTGACAATCCTTCTTGCGAGAACCTTGATAGGGATCGATAACTGACTCCCATCGTCATCAAATTGGTAGTGTTGCAACCACGGTATTCCCACCATCGTCATGCGCTCAATAAGCAGACATGAAAAGCAGGATGGACCTTGGTGAAGGAGGTAGGCGCAATTCATAGGCCACCGACCCACGCGACGAACAATTTGGAATGGACCAAGATACCTCGGGCTCGGTTCCATGACTTATGCAACCGGAGTGAATGTTGTTTATAAGGTTTCAACTTAAGGTAGACCCAATCATTCACTTCAAATTAGCGGTGCGTTACGCGACGATTAAATGTAATACGCATCCGTTCTTGAGTCATCTGTAAGGCGTTTGAGTTGAATCTGGATGTCAAGTTTCTCACGAGCGGTAGCCTCGACTCCAATTACTTGAGGTCATGTATACGAATGCGATGCAATGGCGTGGGTTTGTACCCATATAAAGCTTCAAAAGGTGATATTTTGATAGTTGTATGGTGCAGTATTGTACGAGTGCGAGCCAACCAAGAATTCCACTTCTTTGGAGCATGACTGCACATACACCGTAGGTAAGTCTCAAACAACGATTAACGCTCGCTTTGACCATCGGTTTGAGGGTGGTAAGCGGTACTCATATGTTGTCGAATATCCAACATTTTCAGCTCACGCCAAAATAAGTGGTGAAAATCTTATCCCTATCCGAAACAATACTCACAGGCAGCCCATGGAGCTTATAAATGTTATCCAAGAACACTTGAGCACAAGAAGATGCCGTATAAGGATGCTTCAAACCGATGAAATGGGCATACTTAGTAAATCTGTCAACTATAACCCAGATTGTATCTTTATTGTTGGAAGAAGGTAAACCCTCAATGAAATCCATAGTAATCTGCTGCCAAGCCTGTGAGGGAACTGGTAAAGGTTGAATGAGACCCGGTGACCTTGTATTCTCATGCTTACTCGTTTGACACCGATGACAGCCCGCAATCAATTTCTGCACCTCGGTACGGAGGTCTGGCCAAAAAAACGTAGTCTTCACCCTCTGAAATGTGGCATTGACACCCGAATGACCCCCAAATCCTGAATCATGCATGTACTGTAAGACTCGAGCTCGAAGATCGCCCCTAGATCCAATGTATAATTTCCCTTTATACCTCAGCAAACCTCCATAATATGAAAAAATGAGAGATTATAAGGAAGCAAGATCGCATTCAATCAATGCATCCTGGCGTAGCATCATCCTCATAAGCGTATTATCTCTCCCATCCAAGCGGTGAACAAGTAGTTATAGCGTTCGGTTCACTGTTCGTCACCCTCCGTGATAAAGCATCGACCACCTTGTTCTCGGACCTCTCTTGTACTCAATTATGTAGTGAACCCCAAAAGTTTTGTGAGATACTTGTGCTGTATCCGTGTCGAAATTCGTTGTTCCAAGAGATATTTAAGACTTTGATGATCAGTCCGGATTACAAACTGATTATGGAGAAGGTAGGATCTCCATTTGTCAATTGCAAGCACTATAGCTAAAAACTCCTTTTCATATGTCGATAGACCTTTGTGCTTCGGTGCTAGAGCTTTACTTAGAAAAGCAATAGGGTGCTGTTCTTGCATTAACACGGCACCTATTCCATCGTAGCATGCATCTGTTTCCAAGATAAAGGGCAACTTAAAATTTGGGAGCTTCAATACAGGAGCCATTGACATAGCCTGTTTCAACTTGTCAAAAGCTATAGTTGATTCCTCATTCCAATGGAAGTTACCCTTCTTCGTAAGGTCAGTAAGAGGTCGGGCTATCACACCATAGTTCCTCACGAATTTCCTATAATAACCAGTGAGGCCTAAGAATCCTCTTAAGGCTTTAAGAGTTTTTGGCTTCGGCCACTCAAGCATGGCTTGAACTTTCTGTGGATCGGCAGCCACTCCTTCGCCACTTATAATATGCCCCAAGTAGTCCACCTGCTTCTGTCCAAAAATACACTTGGAAGCCTTTGCAAATAACTGATTAATCAACAACGTCTGAAACACAATCTCGAGATGTGACAAGTGTTCGACCATCGACTCGCTATATATCAATATATCATCGAAAAATACCAATACAAATTTTCCCAAATACGGTTTGAACACCGTATTCATTAATGCTTGAAATGTTGCCGGGGCATTCGTGAGTCCAAAAGGCATTACCTTAAACTCATATAACCCACTAGACGTGACAAAAGCCGTCTTGAATATGTCGTCTTCATTCATTCTTATCTGGTGATAACCAGCTCTCAAATCCACTTTTGAAAAGACGGTTGCATGCCCAAGTTCATCCAGCAAATCATCTATTAATGGAATGGGGAAATTATCCTTGATGGTTATGGAGTTGAGCTTTCGATAATCGATACAAAACCTCCATGATCCATCCTTCTTTTTTACTAGTAAAACGGGAGACGAGAAAGGACTCGTACTAGTCAGATAACACCGCTCCCAACATTTCTTGCACCAGTTTTTCAACTTCTAACCTCTGCAGATAGGGGTATTTGTAGGGTCTTTGTTTAAATTCTTGGGCGTCAGGTTTGAGAGGAATTTTATGGTTGTGGGATCGGTTTGGTGGCAGATTTATAGGTGGCTCAAAGATAGCGGGAACTTGGTAATTAAAGGTTGCACTTGGTGATGGTTTCTTTGTCCATCATGACCTTTTGTCTTCGATCATGCACAAGCTTGCCCAAGAAAGCTCCTTTTCCCTTCCTCCATGTCCTCTTGAATTGTTTGCCCGTAATCATCCTTAGTGTCATCTCTTGCTTCATTCCCTTCAACACCACATGCTTCCCTCTCTGTGGAAACTAATACTTTGCTCACGAAATTGAATATTCTGAGGACCCATTTGTTTTAACAAATCAACTCCAATCACCATGTCACAACCACCTAACCGCAATATCCTCATAGGTGTACTAAACTTGCAATTTCCCATTTCCCAATCTAATTTTGGGCACTTTGTATTGCATTCGAGCTTCCTCCATCTGCCACCGTAACCAACAAAGGTTGGTACACTCCATGTCGCATCCAAGTCTCTTAGCTGTGGAAATCAAAAACTGTGGGTGCTACCCGTGTCTATCAAAGCGTTATATGATGTTTTCCCACTCTCCCTTGCGCACTGATAGTATCCACTGCGGTTTGACGCAAGAGCACTTAATGATATCTCGCACATCATCCTCTACCTCCTCCTCTCGCTTGTAATACCGTTCGTGATCCTCATTTTCCCTTCACGATAATCACAAACAGACTTCTTACATTTATGTCCAACTTGATAAGGTTCTTATAATTAAAACATAATTTTCTTCTCCTCCTATCTTCTATTTCGCTGGTGTCAACCTCTTAAAGGTAGTAGGTGTTTGCTTAACCGAATGTCGCTATCTCCCACATTAGCGATTCTGATTTTTCCATCCTCCGTCCTGGTTTCGACTTACATGCTTGGGCCTCTCCCAAAGCCAACAATTGATTCTTTTCTTTGCTAATTTAATAGCATGTTCTAATCGTGGTTCAAACATTTCAACCACACTCGAAATCTCATCTTTTAAGCCCCTATATAGCACTTCACAAAGTAGTCCTCTTTTGACTCTATTCTCCACCGCCACAAAGGCTTTAAGTTCTTGAATTTTTCTCAGATAGGATGCAATATCTACAGTTTGTTTCAATTGATTAAACCTTGATATTAAGCTCTTCCCGTCAATCTCTGCAAACCTATCAATGATCAATTCCCCAAACTCTTTCCAAGATACATTCCCTCTCCCCTCAACATACTCAAGATACCACAAATCCAGACATCCTTCCATATACATGGCGGTTGTAAAAATCTTATCATAATCGTTCATAGGATTAATGACAAAATACTTGTTGCATTTCCTCAACCATTGCATGGGATTGTCACCATTAAACTTTGGAAAATCTAATTTAGGTAAACGACACCGGAGTTATGAGTGTGATGCGTCTTACCTTTCTCCTGAAATTTGATTCTCCTCACCGTGTTGTTTCTCCTTTCCTTGCCTCTGTCTCGATTCCTTCATTTTCACCGATCTATCCCCATCATTCTCTTCATCTCGTCCGAATTCCTCATCTCACGGTACGCATCTCCTCGAACCGAATTTGCATGGCGCGATCATCGATTTATTCATCTCAATCATTGTTCTTTGTATTAACGAGATCGCGCCTCTAAATCCGCTTACTCGACCTTCCATCCTTGTTTTGCGTGGCATACGATAAGCGTGAGCTAGCTCGATACCAATTGTCACCTTACGTGACTTCAATCGTTCATCGATCACTAGAATCTGGAAAATATACGTAACTCTAGCAAGACAATTGAGAGAATATAGAAATGTTATTGATTCCAAAAGAGAATTCGAATATTGTACACGATACCCTCACTCATTGCATCGTTCCTTCATATAGCTCAACTAACCTCTAACTAACATCGATTATTCTCAACTAAAATAGTCCACGTGTCCAATTCTCATAGGATAGTAATTACATGGTTTTAGCTATTCTATGCTGTTTGTATTATGCCTCCTCCGCATGCATCTTCTACGTGCTTCCATCTTCGTTATTTCACCCTTCCACCGTAATGATTGATTCGTTTGTTATCAAGTTAAACATGGTTATATTGAAAATTTTAGATTTATTCGAAACCCTAAACAAGCTAGTCAAGCTTTAAATACTTAGTAAATATGTAGCGCAGGTATTTATGTATTTATCTAATACTTACTTACTGTAAGAAATTGAATAAAAATTATAAAATAAATTTATTAAAAATTCGTTGAAGTTCACATATTCATTCATGCAACATAAGTAAAGGAAGATCATGTAATATAATTTCAAAGTATGAAGGATGAGATCCACACCTCCCCCTCCCCCTACAACAAAAAAGTACTCCTCCCTTCTCCAATTTTCTTTTTGTAAATCTTCGACATGAGTTTTAATTAAAGTTGCTGAATGTATTATGAGTGAAATAAGGGTCTTACATTAGTATAGTATTAAATTAATTAGTGGTAGACCATAAGTGATAAATGCGTAAATAAGTAGTATAGTTTTGTTGAAGTTAAAAATGATGGATAATGATTGGTCATGAATGGTAAAAAATGTAAATAAGAAATATTGTTGAGAGTAACAATTAAAGAGCATTATGTGTAATAGTGTTCATAAATAAAATCAGAAGAAGTTTGAGAGACGTATAAAATAAAATAAAATTAGAAATCAAATTGAGGGATGAAGTTAGTATATAATTTCAAGTTTTAATTTTATAAATATAAAAGCGCCCAAGTACGTAGAGGTCGCAGTCACATCTAACAACACTCTATCTATGAGGTAGCGATAGCAGGTATAAAAACAAAAGTTATTCGATCCAATAAATAAAAGTTTTAGATTAGATTCAGTTTTCTAGTATTTAATCAAATTTCATTGCATCAACATATGACTATGAGCATTGAAAATAAAATAAAAAATAGACCGAGTTCAGAATCTTTATACTAGAGTTAGTTGAGAGTTAAATAGTGATACACAGTAACATATCTCAATTTTATCCATACACGGCTATAATTTCATTACAGAATATTGAATACACATTTGACATAATCGTATGCTTATTATATTTCTCCAAATCCCTAACGGCTCTGTAACAAACATTCAAAGTTCCGACCAATCACCTCTGACTTTATCAAATCAAACCTTAAAAACTCCCACAAAAAGGCTATTCTTCGACCCCACCCATATTCCCAGCCGTTATCAAATATTCAAACTACGCCATTCACATTTTATGTCAACCGTTGTTCGAACTCAATCCCCCAAGAAATGAATGATACAACAGAGATCGTTGGAGGGCCGATTTCGAACGGCTCGTTAAAGAGAAAGCGACCGCTCAAGATCGAGATCCCAGCTGTGTTGTCTGAGATTCCTGTCGATGTGTTTAAGGAATCCGGCGATGATCCTGTGTGCTTTGCTGATTCTGGGGTTGGTGTTTATTCGTTAAAGGGTAAGAAGAAGTTCATGGAAGATTCGTACAAGGTTTTTGCTTCTGCAAACGGTGATAAGGTAGTTGTAAAAATCGGTTCTTGTTTTGTGTTTTTTTCTCTTGTTTCTTTTCATGTATGAGAAAGTTAGATTATTGGTGCGAGGAGAGTTGGGGTTTGTTGGGATTTTGGTGGCATGTACATTCTTGCTGTTTTGTGTGTGTGTATGTGTGTGTGTGAACCTTTGGAAAGTGATGGTGTTTTGAAATTTAAAGATTATTTGGTCTGTGTTCTTGTTTCTTTTTATGTGTGAGGAAGTGAGGTGATGCTGTGGTGAGAGTTGACGTTTGTTGGGATTTAGGTGGCTTGTACATTTCTTGCTGTTCTTGTGTGTGTGTAGGCAGAAAAAATCCGTGGTGGGAGCTGTGTGTATTTTATATATTTCAAGTTCAAAATTTCGAAAAGCCAGTTTTATCTGGGGTCGGTTTAGTGATGTGGGCTTTTACACATCGTCTCACACAAAATGCCGACCGTTTAAAGATTTTATAAGAATGAAAAGCAAAAAAAAAAATTGGTTGGTTGTAGGGGCTTATGCCCCTACCCAGCTCCCATGTAGCTCCGTCACTCTGTGTGTGTGTGTGTGTGATTTTGGAAAGTGATAAGTGTTTTGAAATGTAGAGATTCTTTGGGGTGTATGATGGGCATGGAGGAAGCAAGGCTGCAGCATTTGTGGCAGATAATCTGCATCTAAAGATTTTTGAAATGTTAGAAAGTATTTCAGAAAATAAAGAAAAAGAAGCAGCATGTAAGGCGGGGTATTTGAAAACAGATGAGGAATTCTTGAAACAGGTAACTTTTTTTCAAAGGAAAAGTTGATGAATTTCAGCACAAAACCTTTTAGTCGTGACACCAATAATTTGTCAAAATTTGATGGAAAAAATTCTATCTTTTCCCTAAAATTGCAGGGGTTGGGTAGTGGTGCTTGTTGTGTCACTGCACTCATTGATGGGAGGGAAATGGTGGTTTCGAACTTGGGCGATTGCAGAGCAGTTCTGTGTATGGGAGGTGGATCGGCAGAAGCTCTAACGACGGACCACAGACCAGCGCAAGAAGAGGAGCGAAGACGAATAGAGGATAAGGTACTTCCACTTCTCAAACCTGAGGCCTTTTGATCATATGTACAAACTGAGATGAATCTTGAACTGAATTTTATCTTCTTTGATGATCATATAAAAAAATAGGGTGGATATGTGGAGATTCATCGTGGGACATGGAGAGTTCATGGCACACTTGCGGTTTCTAGAAGCATCGGAGATGCTCATCTCAAAGACTGGGTGATGGCCGAGCCCGATACGAAGGTTATACATTTGGATACGGATATGAAGTACCTCGTCTTAGCATCTGATGGTCTTTGGGAAGAGGTGAGTGAAAATCGCAATTTTTATGCATTTCTGCAAGAATGAGGCTTATTTTGCGTTGTGAATGATGATAGGTGAGCAACGAAGAAGCAGTAGACATTGTGATGCTGTCGTGTTCAAGTGGGAAGAAACAACAGATACGCAGCCCCAGTGGCCGGAAAATGGCCAACATAAGACAGAGAGGAGGTGCAGACGAGCGCTGTGGTGAGGATAGAAGCCCTCCGGCCAAGTGCAGGAGAGTACCAGTGGTGAAGCAGATGAAGATGAAGACTCGTTTCCCAGGTAACGAGAACAGAGTCTTGAACGAGAGACGGCTTCTGGCTGCGTGCAAGAAGCTTGCTGATCTTGCTGTTGATAGGGGTAGTTTGGATGACATAACTGTGATGATAATTGATTTGAACCATTAAAACATAAATCCTTAGTAGTTGCTAATGCTGATGATTGTAGATTCTAAGTAGCTTCTGATATATACCATAAATGCGTTTCTTTCGACAAATTTAAGTTTCATGCTTCATACACATTCACATCCACTAAAAGAAAAACAAAATGCAAGATTAGGCTGCAAGAATTCTGGAATTTTATTCATCGTGAAACAATGTCTGAAATTTCAAGAACACAGCTACTTCCTTGAGGTGTTCATCTTATTACAGGCAAACTTCAACGGGACAGGAGGGTCAGAAAATGCACCACCAACAATTTGGTCGAAGACCCACCTGTTGGCTGCCTCGGTGAAGTGTGTCCCATCCCAACTGATCCTCATCGAAGGATTCTTGCAAGAAACAGCAAGAACTGTCTCTGTCCCATTGATAACCTTCTTGCTCCCACATTTCACAAACCTATTGTAGTTGTATTTCCCTCCACGGCCACAGCAAGCAACGAATGGATTCTCAAACCCTACCATTTTACATCAACAAGAGTGAAACATGAAAAATGTCAGATTCCTCATCAGAAACAAACAGCAGAAATAAGTTTAAAACTTATACCTAATTTCTTTGCTTGGATGATGAGAGAATACTTAACAGCATAGACATCCACATATGTGATTACAGCTGCAGGAAGCTCGTCCCTCAGCTGCAAGACAAGCTCTTTCAGCCTGAGGTTGAAATACTGTGAAACATCATTGTATGGAGACGAGCACCCATGTTTGTCAATCTGTGCTGCAGTGACCAAGAACCTGTCCATGACATACGGCAAGCAGCCAACTGGCCCCGTGTTGTGTATCCAGAATGTTCTTCCCCCTTGGCTGTAAATCAGCTGCTTACCAACAGCAGCATTTACATCTGTCAACGATGCTTAAAGATTATTAACCGTAGGAGGGTTAAGGTTGTTTGATTACCTTGATTGCATCGGTGAATTGGGCTAATACATCAGGAACATAAGCCTTGACTTCCTCAGTGGATAAGTTGAGTTTGTAACCAGCAGTGAGATCGTTCTGGCCTATGTCGAAGGTATATAAAGCCCGAGAGAAATATTCCTTCTCAGGCAGCAGGTTCTGAAATAATCCTTCAATGGCAAAATGTAGTTAATGTGTAGTAAAATTATCAAGTTCCGGAATAATCACAGACAAGACATCAATTTTGAATTAAGCTCCATTTTTCAGCATACTTACCTCCCTCAGAAAATCCCTTGTTTTACCTCAAAAAGGAAAATGGAGACAATGCAATCCCCACAACAACATAGTGCTTTGTTTCAGGTTGTATCTTGAAATAATCATAGATAAGAACATCAATTTTGAATTAAGCTCCATTTTTCCGCACACTCCTCATTCTCTCTCTCTCAGAGAAAATCCCTTGTTTTACATTTAAAAGGAGACTAGAGACATGGCAAAAACTTCCCTACAAAATATAATGCTGTGTATCAATTTGTCTTTAAGTAATCATAGACAAGAACATCAATTTTAACACAAGCTCCATTCTTCAGTAAACCTCTCTCTCTCAAACACACACAAAATCCCTTTGTTTTACCTCAAAATTTAGTAGTAAAGATCAAACAAGAAGAGAACAAATGATCAGTATCAAATCCATGAATGGAAAAGGTGCAGAATGAATAATATATACAAATAATGATACCTTTTTTTCGAAAATTTTGTGATCTTGTTAGAAAATCGGAGAATTGAAGGTGTTGAACATCAAGGGAGATGGGACTATACCCACTCTGCCAAATGGTTGTATTCTGACGCCTAATCGTCGATCCAGCAGTTGCAAAATTACATCCATGGCTGAAATTCGCTCCAACCGAATCCAGAAAAGCACTCAGATAAGGTAATCCCAGACCTTCAGCTGCAACAAAACTAGACTAAATATACTGGAGCACCCAAGAGAGAGAGAGAGAGAGAGAGACCTATGAAATCGATTAGAAGGCGGCCGTCGCAGTAGCGGCCGGCCGGTGAGTGGAAGAATGTGTCTCCGTTGGGAGGAGGAGCTTGGCCGAACGCCGCCGAGAGGCCGCCGGTGTCGGAATTGGAGTCACCGAAGTTGAAGATGGCGGGAAAGTTGCAGTTGCTGAAGCCAAGTGTTGAAGTTAGCAGAACTAGTGCAGTTATTAGTAATGTGAAGATTTTGAACTCCATCTTTTAGCAACTGAAGCTACATTGAGATTTGGTATAAAAAAGAAAATGAAAGTAGAAAGGTTGTTGCATAGATGCAAGTATGGATGGCAATTGGCCGGATCTGGACCGGATCTGGCTCGGTCTAGATCCAAATCCGATTTTTTTTCTTTAGTGGGATCCGATCAGGATCCATGGGCCCAAAAAATTAGATCAGGATCCGGATCCATAAGATCCATAAGATCCACAGGTCCGGGTCTGCACAGGATCCATATGTTTTCGCTTCTAAAATAAATTTTAATCAACTATAATTCACAGTAACACCATAATAATCTAAATACATAATAATACTATAATAATTATATAAAATTTCTACAATTATCACTATTTTGGAAGACGTTAGTTACAAATTTACTATAAAGTAGGAAGTAACAAACAACTCGATCGTCGGTGGTGTAAGTGACGCGACCCGCCGTGAATGTCGATAGATACATAATTGAGAGTAAATGAAATGAAATTTGGAATATATTTGTTTTGGAATAATTTGAAAAAGAAAATTGAAGAGTTTTAAGTTGGGGTTATATATTTAATTATAATAAAATAAATATATATATATATATAAATAAATATATATATATATATATATATATATATATATATATATAACTAAATGGATTTTGGAATGGGAAATTGAGAATGATGGCTAGACGCAGGAATAGAAATTATTTAGGTTAACTAATTTAATTATAATAAAATAATATATACATATAATTGGCGGGTCCACGGGCCGGATCTGGGTCTTAAAACCTAAACTCCAGATCCAGATCCGAAATATTGATATATGTTCCAGATTCGGTCCAGATCCGTCGGGTACAAATTTTTGAGGATCCAGATCCTTAAAAATGGATCTGGATCCACGGATCTGGACCGGGTCCTGGATCCGTTGCCATCCCTAGATGCAAGAAAGAAACAGATGCAGATGTCTTTTTTCTCAGGAAAAGGATAAAATACGTTTTTAGCGTGAAACAAGCTGATTTATTGTTTTAGCACGACTATTTAAATAAAGATTATAAAGTGGTTTAAAAAATAAAAAAATAAGTAGAGTTTGTCATGATCAGGCAGAGAAGACAGCTGAAGCTGAGCTGCGTACGTATCAAGGGAAGCAGCATACACGGAGACACCAACAACAGAAAGCAGTTATGATTAGTGCCACGTCAGTAACCATGTAACAGAATTAGTTGGGAAGAAGTTAATTAGCTGCATAGGATGTCAGTTAGCCTGATTGTATAAATAATGAAAGAGCGCATGTTGCAAAACTATTCTGGGAATGAAATATATTTTGAGTTCGTTATTCATCTGTATTTCCTCTCAGCACACGAGCACTACTCCAAGATTACACCACAATCCACATTAGCATTCTAAAATTGTGTGAGACTCACGCGTCCGCTGACAATTGGTATCAGAGCGCAACTGTGCATGCTGAAGCACAATACAAGAAATTCTAAAATGGAGGGAATGGTAGAAAGTTTGGAAGCTCATGTAGGATTTGTATATATAGAAAGCAGTTTTGGTTGAGCTTGTATACAATGTTTCTGTTACACTATTACAATCTCCTATCTGAATTGATTACTTGATTGCATATATCGTGTGTCCCTTATCTCATATAAGTTAGATCATACGATGTGTAGAAGATCACGTAAGTCCGTATGATTGGTCGCTTAATGAGATATAAAAGAATCACTGGTGAGACAACTTGAGGACGAGTTGTCGGTATAGGTTCTGGTATAGATAAGAAGTTACTTGACTTGGTTGCTTGTTCTATCTTTGATGCGTCTCGACGTATTGATGGATCGATGAGATGAGTTCTTCTATCTGAACGTCGTGAAGAACCTAGATCTCGGTGACTTACGATGATTTAAACCTCGATAAGGTATTAGGTGAGTATGAATTGCTACCATCACTTTGACTTGTTATGGGTGAGGATTATATGTTCTAACCCAATATTCTTCGCATCTTGGGTGGTGGCAGTGCTTGTATGTCATGCTAGTTATCTGTATCGAGTTACCATATCCATTTAGGATGATGACGTCCCCTTAAAGAGTTCAAAATGTTTATTGTACTAAACCCTGCAGGTTGAGTTAGCTCAAGTACAATAATAAGGTTGAGTGGTACTATTTAAGGAATTAAAGATATTAATTATTTTAAGCATTCATAATGCTCTAAATAATTAATGGACGTGCGATATCTTAAATACGGGGATTCGTAATGTCTAAGTGCAAACCCGACTCACCTTCGGTAATAAAGGGGTAAGTCAGCATTTATTCTCTAGTGGCATGAATGAATGTTTATAAATTAATTTATGTTCTGGGCTGAACATAAGATAATTAATTTATTTGAGGCCCATCTTTATTCCTTGCATTTGATCCCTGGGCTGGCCCATCCAGGCCCGTAACTACTGATGGAAATCGGCGCCCAACACCCCTCTATGGTAATGATTTTATTCTCTTTATCCTATAAGGATATTATTATATTTATGGGATATGCATGGATCATTTCCTTATGGGATTATGGTAATGCATTATAAATATAAGGTAAGAGATAAAGTCTAGGTTAATCCTCAATAATCTAATCTATAATTTTCGAGAATCCCATTGTTCTTGGGAGAGATTTTCGAAAATCATATAGAGGGATCGGGTGATTTCCTGTAGCATTCTCCATAGATTATCCTCACTCGATATTGGAGATTGGGCAACCGGGATACAGTCCAGAAGATCAAAGCACGAGTCTCGATCCGTTCATCTTGATCCACCTCGACAGATTCAATGGTAAACACGAAAACCCCTACGTGTTGCAATTAATTATATAGGTGCATGCTAGGTATATAATCAATGTATGGTGAATTAAACATCCAAGATAGATCCCGGGAGAGGTCAAAATCGATTTCCCTACAATTGGTATCGAGCACGGGATCGATATCTTGGCTCTGTTGGATTAATTCACGTTTGATTATTACGTGCGCAATTAATTAATTGTTGGATCATCGTTCATCGTGACTCGCTTTATTTTTTTGTCGGATTTTGTTTTTCACCACGAGAAAACCGTGGTTAGATTAGATTTATTTTCTATAAATCTTATCCGTAAAAGAAGAACGAAGAACGAGACGACGGGAGTTCATCGGCAAAAGGTCGCCGCGGCGTGGGCGATGGCGCGCTTAGCGCGCGCACGGCGCTTCGCGGACACGCCGCGCGCGACGGCAGGGCGGCGGCGACGCGGGCGGCATGGCTCGGCGGCCGGGGGCGCGGGCTCGCGCTTGCAGACGGAGGCCTCGGCACCACTGGCGCCGGTGCGCGCTCGGCGGCGCTCGTCGCAGGTCGCGGCCGTCTTCCCGTTCGCTAGGCGGCATGCACAACGCGTGGGCGCGCGGCGACGGGCGCGCGTTGTCGCACGAGATCCCGTCGACCGCGCGCGCGGTGCCAGCGCGTGCGGTAGCGAACGCGAGCATGGCCACGCACGCATGCTTAACGGGTCGCAGTCGCTATAGCGACCGCGAGGCAGCCCGCGAGGAGAACGCGTGGCGACGCGCGAGAGTGGGACGGCGGCAGTGTGCTGGGCGCGCGCATGGGCTGTGCCCTAGCGCGCGGCCCTGCCCATTTTGGGCCAACCCGGCCCAAACCCGGCCCAGACCCGATTTTTCGGCCCAAACCTATTTTTTGGCCCGAATTCATTTTGACGAATCCAGTCCGTGCCCGTCCACGCGAGGCCCGTTTTTCAAAGTTTATGAACATCTGTACTTTGCAATTCTATGTAATAGATTAGGCAAGAAAGTGCAGGTTCCACGAGTGGGCCACGATGAATGTTTTATTTTACTTTAATCGTTCATAGCATGTCGTGGATGTTTAAATTATCGAAGCATGCTATGTATGTTTAAATTACGTGAGACAAACATATTATATGTTTCGTGATTGGATGCGCATAGTAAGCATGCTAGGTTTATCGCGTTTTCAAACATATTTTAGAATTACTGAGCATGTTTTACATGTTGAGTTCTATAGAAAAGCATGCTAGGATTACGTGATCTCGCATGGACAAACCTTTTGAACAAAAGACTAAGCAAGCAACCCGACAAATTAATTTTTAAAATTAAAATGTCAAGACCTCCACTTTTTGATCTCTAAACAAAGTGAGACGATGATGAGTAAATGTCCACGTGGCGTGGCTTGCTTGCCTTGTTTATCATAAGTTTGTTAGATGAGATTTCTAAATAAAACATTTTAAATCTATTGAGAAGTGGGAGTTTCATGTGTAAACGTCCACACGCGTGGCTTGCATGTGCGATTTTCATAAGTTCTCTAGAGATGGATTTAAAATGAGATAACAAAGGAATTTGGATTGGAAGCGGTATGGTCCTAGTGAGTATGCCAATTCTAAGAATTCATTTTCTGCTGTTAAAATAGTGGTCATTGTTTAGACATCACCTCAAGTACAACTTCCCACGAAGTCCCTTCTTGTGATAGTAATGTGGTCTAGTAAGGTCCAATCGTTAATTTCATTTGTCATAAGGATAAGTTGACATGGATTGAAATTAAACGACTAAAAGGTATATTTTAGTCTGATCGAGGGGTTCATGTGTAAACGTCCACACGCGTGGCTTGCATGTGGGATTCCTTGGGCGATTGGATGTTTCAATTAATATTGTTTTATCAAAAGGTTACAATATAATTGTTACAAATTATGTGCGATCGTATGCTTATATGTTTTACATTATCTTTTCAGATATGTCTCTTACACCGATTATCAATATGCTATCACAAAATCCCTTATCCGGTCCGAATTTTATCGAATGAAAACGAAACATGGAATATGTTCTTATCGCTGAAGAACACATGTTTGTTCTCACTACTCCTAAACCCGATGCCCTTACTGACGCATCGACTAATGAGCAACGAGAGTCAAGCAGACTTTGGCATAAGTCGAACAATATGGCAAAATGCTATATGATGACTTCTATATCCAAAGGCTTGCAGCTGCAGCATCATTCGATGGTAGACGCGATTGAAATATGGTCAAGTCTCGAGAGTAAGTTTGGGCAATCGGATCGGACAGTCCGCTTCCACATAATGAGAGAAATCTTGGCGTGTAAGATGGAAGAAGGAAGTTCGGTTCATGATCATGTCTCCCACATGACTCATCTCATGGATAGTCTTGATCTTAGCGTGAATGCGATCATGAGCAAGACCGAGTATACACTTAGTCAGTTGCTTAATGATCTCGTGGTTGCGTAAGGAGTTATGGGAAAATGAGCACATGCCCTTGCTAGCACATCTAGGAGCCCAAATTTTATGTTGCAAAATGGAAAAAGAAAAAGGGGCACCAAAGGTGGTAGAGGCAAGGGAAATAGTGGGAGTAATGGGAGCAAGAACATGCACGCCACCGAGGCTTAAAGAAGCCAAAGGAGAGGGCAAGTGTTTCAAGTGCGGCAGGCGGGCATTGGAAGGCCAAGTGCCCTATGCTCAAGCTCAAGGTATGCCATTTGCTTTAGTAACGGAAACATGTTTAGCGACTTGTTCTACTCATTCATGGGTAGTAGATACAGCTGTCGATCATGTTTGTTACACCTGCGGGGTTCCTGCGGACAAGGAGCTGCATGATGGCGAGATAACGATCTCCATGGACAACGGCGAAAGTCTAGGCCGTTGCGGTCGGAGATGTTACTTTATGTTTTGATTCAACAGTTTTAGTTTTAAAAGGCGTTTTGTATGTGCTTGAATTTGGTGGAACCTTGTTTCTATTTCAAATTATTTATTCATGGATATTCGTTATTTTGATAGTGGTGTTTCTATCATAAGAAATGACGGTTATCGTGTTGGCACATTATATAATTCGCTTTATACTATTTTCGCCAAACATAATACCTATAACTATGTTGCATCATCTACAAACCTTAAAAAGAAAGTTTTCTTCGCAAGAAGACACCACATTTCTCGGCATCTTAGATTAGGTCACATCAATCTAAATAGGATCCAAAGGCGGCTAAGAATGAAGCGTTGGGTAATCTAACGATTACTCGCTCCCGATCTGCGAATCTTGTATAGAAGGTAAGATGTCGACCGGACCTTCAAAGCGAAGGGTTATAGAGTCAAAGAAGTGTTGGAGCTAGTCCATTCTGACCTGTGTGGACCGATGTCCACACAAGCTCGTGGAGGGTACGAGTATTTTGTTACTTTCATTGACGATTACTCAAGGTACGGATATGTATACCTGCTTCACCGCAAGTCTGAATGCTTTGAGAAATTCAAAGAGTTTAAGGCGGAAGTGGAGATGAAGCTTGGTAAAAGTATCAAGTCACTGCGATCTGATCGCGGTGGCGAATACCTCAGTAACGAGTTTATGGACTATCTAGTTAAGTGTGGGATTACCTCCCAACAAGACTACACCGGGCACACCACAGCAAAATGGTGTGTCAGAGCGAAGAAATAGGACTCTTTTGGAAATGGTTAGATCAATGATGGGTTATGCAACATTGCCTATTTCGTTCTGGGGGTATGCCTTAGAAACGACAAAGATACTTGCTAAATCTAGTACCATCAAGTCGATCGAAAAGACCCATTTCGAGTTGTGGTTTGGGCGAACCTAGTTTAAGCCACATAAGGATATGGGCGATCAAAGCACATGTGCTGAACAAGAAGACTGACAAGTTGGAGGCTAGATCCGACGCAAGGCTGTTTATTGGCTATCCTAGATTGACGAAAGGTGGTTTATTCTATAGTCCTAAGGATCAGAAGGTCATTATTAGCACTAATGCCCGATTCTTAGAAGAGGATTATATGAAAAATCATAAATCCAAAGTTGAAATCATTCTTTAGGAATTAGAAGATGATCGTATTCCACCACCGATTAAGCTAAAGGTATGAGATGTCGTGTCTAGTGGGAGGGATCGACACCAGGTACTTCAAGAAATTGAAGTGGGTCGAGTTCCACTGGAGATACCGACCGTACAAGTGGCTCCTATCCAGCAAGTTGTGCAAGATAGAGAACCACAAGTTACTGCACCCATCGTTGCCATTGTGCCAGTAGTGCCTCGTCGTAGTGGGAGGGTTGTTCGTCAACCCGAGCGATTTATGTTCATGGGTGAATCTTCGGATTTAGTCCCGGGAAACGAACAGGCAATAATCGACCCATAGACATACAGCGAGGCGATACAAGACATTGATGCAAGATCATGGCACACCGCTATGGACTTAGAAATTGAGTCCATAACAGCTATGGATGTATACGAAAAGACACCTCTACCAGATGGCAAGGAAGCCATAGGTAGTAAGTGGGTATACAAGAGGAAGAGATTCGGATGGAGAGGTTTCGCTTTTAAAGTCGGGGCTTGTGGCGAAAGGGTACACTCAGATTGAGGGCATCGATTTCGATGAGACCTTTTCGCCTGTAGCAATGCTCAAGTCCATCAGAATTCTTCTAGCCATAGCAGCCCACTTGAACCTTGAGGTTTGGCAAATGGATGTGAAAACCGATTTTCTAAACGGTTACCTTGAGGAAGGTAGAGACATCTATATGCAGCAACCCGAAGGTTATGTGGTGAAGGGTGAAGATCATCTAGTATGGAAGCTTAAGAAGTCCATTTATGGGCTTAAGCAAGCCTCACGATCCTGGAACTTACGCTTTGACGAGATGGTAAAGTCCTATGGATTTACCCAGTTGCCTAGCGAGAGTTGTGTGTATCGTTTAGATGTCAACGGTGATGTGGTATTTCTTGCACTTTATGTAGATGACATTCTTCTAGTTGGCAACAATGTGAAGTTGTTATCAGACGTAAAGAGTTGGTTATCCGATCAGTTTCAAATGAAAGACTTAGGAGATGCGTACATTCTTGGGATCAAGGTTTACCGAGATCGCAAGAGGAAAATGTTGAGCTTATCTCGGGCGCCTTACATTGATCTTGTGATTACTCGTTTTAGTATGCGCACCGCCAAGAAAGGATTGCTACCTTCGGACATGGCGTTCCTTTATCTAAGGAGCGATCACCTATGACCGCAGCGAGATAGAGGAAATGAGACAAGTTCCACGCTCCGCCGTAGGAAGTCTCATGTACGCAATGCTATGTACGAGGCCGATATCGCTATGCGGTAAGCATAGTAGCTAGATATCAGTCTAACCCTGGACAAGCTCATTGGACTGTAGTAAAGCATATACTCATGTACCTGAAAATGACTCGAGATTATAGGCTAGTTTACCATGCAGATAGTCTAATGCCTTTGGGTTACACAGACTCGGATTTCCAAGCTGACCGTGATGAGAAAAAGTCTACCTCAGGCTATGTGTTTACCTTGGGAGGTGGAGCCGTATCTCAAGTGAAGGCAAAGCGGCGATGCATTGGGGACTCTACCATGGAAGCCGAATATGTAGCCGCCTTGAGGTCGCTAAGGAGGCTATATGGTTCAAGAACTATCTCATGGATCTAGGTGTGGTACTGGTTTGCCCAAGAGTATCATAGTTTCATCGTGATAACTCAGTGCGATGGCAAACTCGAAGGAACCACGGACCCACAAGCGACCAAACACATAGAGAGAAATTACCATGTCATACGAGAAATCGTGAGACGAGGGGACGTGCTGATTGAAAAGATTGATACAACGGATAACCTAGCGGATCCATTCAGAAAGAGCCTGCCGCAAAAAGTCTACGAAGTGCACGTTCGAGGACTTGGATTGCGCTTGATGGCACCCACTTAGAAAGAAAACTTTTGTATAAGTGGGAGAAGCAAAGTGATGGTTTTATTTGTAATAGCTAGTAGAGAGACACATTGTATACTAAAAGTTTGCTTTAGTATAAGTGGGAGATTGTTGGATTTGTATACTGAAAGCAGTTTTGGTTGAGCTTGTATACAATGTTTCATGTTACCACTATTACAATCTCCTATCTGAAATGATTACTTGATTGCATATATCTGTGTCCCCTTATCTCATATATAAGTTAGATCATACAGTGTGTAGAAGATCATAGAAGTCTGTATGATTGGTGAAGCTTAATGAGATATAAAAAGATTCACAGCTGAGACAACTTGAGGACGAGTTTTCGGTATAGGCTGCGGTATAGATAAGAAGTTACTTGACTTGGTTGCTTGTCTATGCTGGTAGGTCTCTGACGTATTGATGGATCACAGTGAGATGAGTTCTTCTATCTGAATGTCGTGAAGAACCTAGATCTCGGTGACTTACGATGATTTAAACCTCGATAAGGTATTAGGTGAGTATGAGTTGCTACCATCACTTTGACTTGTTATGGGTGAGGGTTATATGTTCTAACCCAATATTCTCCGCATCTTAGGTGGTGGCAGTGCTTGTATGTCATGCTAGTTATCTCAGATCGAGTCACCGTATCCGTTTAGGATGATGACGTCCCTTAAGGAGCTCAAAGGTTTATTGTACTAAACCCCGCAGTTGAGTTAGCTCAAGTACAATAATAAGGTTGAGTGGTACTACTTAAGGAATTAAAGATATTAATTATTTTAAGCATTCATAATGCTCTAAATAATTAATGGACGTGCGATATCTTAAATACGGGGATTCGTAATGTCTAAGTGCAAGCCCGACTCATCTTCGGTAATAAAGGGGTAAGTCAGCATTTATTCTCTAGTGGCATGAATGAATGTTTATAAATTAATTTATGTTCGGGTCGAACATAAGATAATTAATTTATTTGAGGCCCATCTTTATTCCTTGCATTTGGGTCGGCCCATCCAGCCTCAGAATCATCGATGGAAATGGCGCCCAACACCCTCTATGGTAATGATTTTATTCTCTTTATCCTATAAAGATATTATTATATTTATGGGATATGCATGGATCCTTTCCTTATGGGATTATGGTAATGCATTATAAATATAAATTAAGAGATAATGTCTAGGTTAATCCTCAATTATCTAATCTATAATTTTCGAGAATCCCATTGTTCTTGGGAGAGATTTTTGAAAATCATATAGAGGGATCGGGTGATTTCCTGTAGCATTCTCCATAGATTATCCTCACCGATATTGGAGATTGGGCAACCGGATACGATCCGTAAGATCAAAGCACGAGTCTCGATCCGCTCATCCCGATCCACCTCGACAGATTCAAAGGTAAACACGAGAAAACCCCTACGTGTTGCAATTAATTATATAGGTGCATGCTAGGTATATAATCAATGTATGGTAAATTAAACATCCAAGATAGATCCTCGGGAGAGGGTCAAAATCAGTTTTCCCTACAGCTCAGTTGACTCAGATGCGATAGCAACAAACGGAGATGAACCAAATGGTGATGGTAACTATCCAGCAGCAATTTGAAGCGTTGAGAAAGGAGATGAGACCAGATGCTAAGCAAAAGGAGGTCGAGCAACGTAATGAAGGAGAATCTTCGACGGGAAGAAATGATTCTGGTCAAGGTAACTCATCTCAAACTCGACTTAGAGGACCAAAAATAGAATTCCCCAAATTCTTGGGTGAAAAACCGCGACAGTGGATTAGGAAATGTGACAAGTATTTCCTCTTTAATCCAATGTCCGATGCTGAGAAATTGATCACCGCGGGTATGCATATGGAAGGAGTGGCTGATAATTGATATCTGGAATATATTGAGGGTAGAGATGATTTGAATTGGAAGGAGTTCACGCATCTAATCACTGACAGATTTTTGAATATAGAATGAAGAAATCTGGTGGCGCAGTTCAATAAACTCAAACAAGAAACGGATGTTATGAGTTACACTACCAAGTTTGAGGAGTTGAAGGCATTCATGGCAAGCAACAACAAAAACTTGACTGAAGAATATTTTGTGCAGAGCTATCTAAGTGGTTTGAAGGACGAGGTGGAAAGAATGGTAGAAATGTTCTATCCAAAAACGCTCAGCTCCACCGTGCAGCTAGCCATGAAATAAGAACTGTTAATCAGCTCGTTGGGAAGAGGTCCAAAGCAATTCAGTAAACCAATGTTGACTGGGGGTGAGAGCGGCTGGAAGAAACACCAAGAAGATACAACAAGTAGAGGTATGAATCAGACCAACTCTCAAAGATCAAACACATTCAAAAAACTGACTCCAGAAGAGATAGACAGAAGGAAGAAGAAGAATCTATGTTTTAACTGCGACGAACCATGCAGCCTTGGGCATAAATGCAAGAAAATTTTCACTATAATCTGTGAAACTGAAGCAATAGAAGAAGCGTAAACGAAGTTAACACTGGAAGACGGAGGAAAGGAGGAAGAAGATTATCAGATCTCAGTGCATGCGTTAGCAGGACAAGTGGTTGTGGACACTATCAAACTGGAAGGCAAAATTGGGAAACACAGGATGGCGATATTAATCGATACAGGAAGCACGCATAGTTTCTTGGATACTATCACGGCTAAAAAGATAGGATGCGAAGTTGAATACACCAATCCACTCCAAGTAACAGTGGCTGATGGAGATAGGCTTTTGTGCAACTAAGTTGGGAAATGGGACAATGTAGGTTCAAATCAGCAGTACGCATATTAAAGTTGGGCGACTTTGATATGGTGATAGGGGTGGATTTTCTTAGACAGCTGGGACCGATCACCTTTAATTTTGATGATCAAAGTATTAACTTTCAAAAGGGAGGCAAAACAGTAACATTGAAAGGGATATCACCCGAAATGTCATTAACTATGATGACGGGGAAACAGTTTGAGAAAGCGTGTAGAAAGAATCGAGGAGTTCTATTTGGGTGCATTTGTATGATAAGCGCAGAGGAAGTGATCCAAGGAAGCAAGACACCCCGCAATACAACCACTTGTAGAAGAATATCTACACATATTCGAGCCTCCAGTAGATCTGCCACCTGCAAGAACTTATGATCATCACATCGAGTTGAAGTCGGACATGATTCCCTTCAAGCAAAAACCATATAGGTATCCCTATGTACAAAGGTTGGAGATAGAGAAACTGGTCCATGAAATGTTGAAAACAGACGTGATACAGCCTAGTAGCAGCCCCTTCTCTTCTCCAGTATTGCTAGTCAAGAAAAAAGATGTGACGTGGCGTTTTTGTGTGGACTACAGAAAATTAAATTCGATGACCATCAAGGATAATTTTCCTATTCCATTAATAGATGATCTATTGGATGAATTGGGAAAGGCTGCTATTTTTTCTAAAGTGGATTTGCGTGTAGGTTACCATCAAATAAGGATGGCGAACACAGACGTCAACAAAACTGCCTTCGTGACTACAAGTGGGTTGTACGAGTTCAAGGTTATGCCCTTCGGTCTTACTAACGCACCAGCCACATTTCAAGCATTGATGAACTCAGTCTTCAAGCCATTCCTCAGTAAGTTTGTCTTGGTCTTCTTCGATGATATATTAATATATAGCTCGGATATGGAGACACACATACGACACTTGAGAGAGGTATTCCAGATTCTAGCAGAGAACAAATTATATGCCAAGGCATCTAAATGCTCTTTTGGACAGAATCAAGTAGAATACTTGGGGCACATTATCAGTATACAAGGAGTCTCGGCTGATTCGAGTAAGGTTCAAGCTATGACAACATGGCCGAAGCAAAAAACACTCAAAGCATTGAGCGAATTCTTGGGGTTAACAGGCTATTACAGAAAATTTGTGCGACACTATGGAATATTGGCTAAACCACTGACAGATATGACTAAAAAGGATAAGTTCATGTGGTCAGTAGAATCGGATGAAGTTTCGAGAAATTGAAGCAGGCTATGGTAAGTGCCCCGGTGTTAAAATTACCCGACTTCTCAAAATCTTTTATACTGGAAACAGACGATTGCTATGGAGGAATTGGAGCGGTACTAATGCAAGATGCTCATCCCCTTGCGTTTATTAGCAAAGCTCTTGCCCATAAACACTTGGGGTTGTCAATATACGAAAAGGAGTTCTTAGCCATCGTGCACGCAATAGAGAAGTGGAGGTCGTATTTGTTGCATAACAGGTTTATTTTCCGAACGGATCATCAAAGTCTGAAATATTTGTTGGAACAAAAAATTTCAACTCATGTGAAACATAAGTATTTGACCAAATTGTTGGGTTTTGATTATATGATTGAATATAAGAAATGGATTAATAACTGTGTTGCGGATGCTCTATCACGAGGGGATCTGGAAGAGGGAAGATGCGCGGCTATCACCATATTTAAGCCAGCATGGATGGGTGAAATTCAGTTGAGCTATGTGGGGGATCCACGCGCAGAAGAGGCAATACCCGAGGGCTGCACCGTGCCTTATAATATGTCATTTTTCTCTTATTTGGATGGTCTGCTGAAGTATAAGGGGAAGTTGTACATTGGAGCAACAAGAGTCATAAGACATAAGATCGTGCAGTTCATGCATTCTTCGGGATATGGAGGACACTTGGGTGTAAACGCAACATATCAACGGATTAAATCCATATTTTGGTGGCCAGAAATGAGACACGAAATTCAGGAGTTAGTCACATCTTGCCACATGTGCCAACTTAGTAAACACGAAACTTCACGAATGTCGGGGCTACTGCAACCTCTACCCATACCAACACAAGCATGGCAGCATATAACAATGGATTTCATAGAAGGGCTTCCGCAGTCAAAAGGGAAAAATTCACTATGGGTGGTAGTGGATCGCTATACAAAATATGCACATTTTACTGCACTGAGCCACCCTTATACTGCCTCTTCTGTTGCTCAATTCTTTCTTGATAATATTTATAAGCTGCATGGACTGCCATTGAGCATTATATCGGACAGAGATCGGATATTCACGAGTTCATTTTGAAAGGAACTCTTCTCAACTTTGGGAGTACAACAACACTTGAGCACGGCATACCACCCTCAGACGGACGGCCAAAACGAGCGGGTTAATCAATGTCTTGAGAAGTATCTCCGGTGTATGTGCAATCATAATCCGAAGAAATGGGCGCAATGGATTCCTTTAGCAGAATTTTGGTACAATACATCGTACCACACTTCAATTGCGACGACACCTTTTCATGCGTTATATGGGTATGTACCAATCCCTTTGGCCCTGTCAACCTACACTCAACCACAAGTCATTGGAGTAGAATCGACTATTGCAGAAAAGCAAGAGATTCAAAGTCAGTTAAAAAAATGGTTGCACAAGGCATAGAACACTATGAAGGCTTATGCAGAACGGAAGAGAAGTTTTCGGGAATTTCAGGTTCAAGATTGGGTTTACTTGAAATTAAAACCATACAGGCAGACATCGTTTTGATCACATCATGCATGGAAACTTAGCCCACGGTATGTGGGGCCATTCCAGATTATGGAACGAATTGGTTCAGTGGCCTATCGTCTCCATCTCCCGCAGACATCTAAACTACACCCAGTGTTCCATGTCAGCCAGCTTAAAAAGAGTGTGTACGCAAAGGAAGCAGCATACACGAAGACGCCACCAACCGAAAGCATTTATGATTAGTGCCACGTCAGTAGCCATGTAACATAATTAGTTGGGAAGAAGTTAGTTAGCTGCATGGGAAGTTAGTTAGTCGGTTAGCCTGATTGTATCAATAATGAAAGAACGCATGTTGCAAAACTATTCTGGGAATGAAATATATTTTGAGTTCGTTATTCATCTGTATTTCTTCTCAGCACACGAGCACTACTCCAAGATTACACCACAATCCACATTAGCTTTCTAAAATTGTGTGAGACTCGCGCGTCCGCTAACAGAGTTCACATATTTTGAAAATATAATTATTTAAGAAAAAATTAATCAAATTAGGTGAGATAATTCAAAAAAGAATACGAGTCAGTTCGATAGAATGGAGAGAATATATGCTAATAATAATAATAATAGTATATTAAATTGTTGTCTATAACATCAAATACTGTTGTTGAATTAGGCATCCTAATCAATGTTGAGCTTGCCTTTTCTGTTGTCTAGTCTGTTGTCTAGTAGTAATAGTATTAGTAGGGTTAATTATAATTTATAGTTTAATTTTGAACATTTTTGATTTTTGATTTTTTTTAAATAACCTGAATTTTAAGAAATACACTAATTTATGACTTGAATTTTTTTTCGATATTGAAATAATTGAAATAGTGACTGGGACGGTTACATAATTTGAGATGGATTTTCTATTTGTACGTGCACATACGAAACGATGTCGTTTTGATCCAAGTCATTAAAAAAATGAGGTGGTTATCGTTTCTCCATTTCTCCCACATCTTCCTTCCTTCCCCTTTTTCCCAACCCTAGATTTTCCCCGTATCAACCATGCTTTAAGCAAAATCAACCGTGCTTAACCTCCAAGTTCTAATTTTTATCCCTTTTTAGCTCTAATTCATTGACGAATCTTGATTGGTTGTGCCACCTCCAAGCTCGACGATTCGTCAACGATGGCTCTATGCCGGGAGCGGTGCATTTTCCTCAATGAAGCTATACGACATTCATTCACCTTCATCGAGGCTCACATGGCGTATCTCCATTCTCTCAAGGAGGTCTTCCTTTTTACCTCTTGTCTCACTCCGACTCAAGTTTGCATCTGCACTTCCACTCGTGGATGATTTTAAGGATGACGATGGCTCCAACCTGAAGTCCCTGTAACATCAGCTCGTCGGTCCACCACAATGTGTGGAGAGGGAGAGGGAGAGGGGATAAAAAAGGATATCAGATGTCGCATAGGGATAGAGGAGCGGGAAGGCTGGTGTTCAATGGCGAGCTTGTTGGCACAATGGATGCAACGATGTAGAGGGAGACCTCATTGGCGGTGCAGTATAAGGATGCCTCACCTTTGTCACACACGAAATAGAAGATCTTAATTGGATCAACCAAATGGGGAGAGAGAGAGGAAATAGGTCGGGGCGTTGAAGTTGGGTGAGATAAAGAGAGAATCACATAAAAAATTCATTGTTTTTTTAATGACTTAAATCAAAACATCGGTCGTTTCAAATGCCTATGTGAAAAAAATTCACTTCAAATGATGTTGTTGTCATAGTCATCATTTCAGTATTAAAAAAAAAGTTCGGGTCATAAGATAGTTAAATTCAAGATATTTAAGAAAAAGTTGAAAGTTAAGGTCATTGAAGGACGTCGTTTACCACCAAATAATTCATGTAATCCTGCTAAGAATCAAGAATAGTGTAGCAATAAGCAGAGTCGAACCACAGAGAATAGGTTACTGAATTCAATTTCCTAAAAATCGAATTTAGTGTAGCTACCACGCCTTAAATTGGATAGAATAAGAATTAACTACGAAAACAATTTAAAATAACTCAAACAAATAAGAAATCAATCAAGATAAAAGAGATTTGGTTCGAATAAATTCACACTAGTTACTATCTCTGATCATCGACGTAAATATATACTCCATCTGTCCCATTTAAAATATCTCACTTTTTTTTTGGGGTTGTCCCATTACAAATGTCTCATTCTATTTTATGAAATAATTATCCCTTCAAAAAGTGTGGACCCTACCCACTTTTTAACAATTTAATTACTTTATACATGTATCCTAAATACCCGTGCCCAAAAGAAATGAGACACTTTAAGCGGGGCATGGGTATTAATTCTCATAGACCAACCAATTATAGGGTAGTGAATGCAGCGGACATACCCCAATTCCTACGTGCTTTATCGATAATTAGCAAGAAACGATGAACTAATTATTTTTCTTATCAAAACACAACCTAGTTGGAAACGATAAACCTAGATTTAATGTTCTAATACCTTTAAGAATTGAAGGAATCCAATTTAGACAAATTATCCAAGATCGCAAGTAATAATTTGTCCATCAATATATTCCTCACTACTAATACGATAGTCTTGCCACTAACTAGCCCTATTCCAATAATTATAGATTTGGGGAATCAATTGACACTAATCTTTATTAACCTAAGGTGAGCAGGCTTAAAAAAATCATATTAAACTCTCTACTCAGGGAACAAATCAAAATCCAATTGAATTAATTAAGCAACAAATTAGATCTCACATATATTGAACTAGTATTTTATTATTCTAACCAAATCAAGAAATTTAGCTACTCATAATATTAAAATTAAACAGAACATATACATAAGGCATAATTACTAATCTACTGAAACAAATTAAAACAGAAATTTATCACCGTAAATTTGATGTAAAAAGATATGTCAATGTACTACATCACGAATAGTCAAAAAATAAAATATGAAACTTGTCTTCTGCAATTACTTGAGAACAAAAAGTAAAAACTAATCTCCTCCTCACCAAAACTGTCAACTCCAATAATCAAGAAATAAAATATTAAAGAATTCCTAATGCTTTTCTCCTCAAAAACCGCTAGATCCCTTCATTGCCAAGGTAAAAGATAATATTAAAGAATTTCTAATTCCCTTCTTTATTGCTAACTCACGTCCAGACACCCCTTTTATGGCTAAGGTCAAATAAAAATTAAAGAAATTCCTAATCTAATCTCCATCAAGCCGCTGCCAGCATCCTTGGATAATGTCAATCCTTAATTTTCATCTAATCCATGTTGTCGTCTTCTAGAGTTTATGGGTCAATACAAAACCCAAATCTTTTTAGTTTGATCCTTCATCTTTTGGGATTTTCTATATTTTGTACCAAAATTCTCTTTGTTTGCTTCTTTCTTTGACTCGATTTCCTCAACATCAATCTCTTTATATTTTTTCTGCGCAAAAGGACATTTAAAATGCAGTTTAAATCCAATAAAGCACATACTAATTCAATAAATATGAACAACAAAATACATACATCAGTAATAAATTAACAAAGGTTCAAAATTGAGGTCATAAACTATAATTAAATCATAATATTATATTAGGTGTACATTTTGTGTGTGTATGAAAGGTGAGGATGTAAATCTGTGTTTTGACTAGAGTTAGCATCTTTCGAACCGTATAATATTTATTTCACTAGTGCATGTCAGTAGGATATCTTTTATCTCTAGCTAGAATAGCGATCATGTTGTTAACGCTGCTATTGAATTCACAAAAGTTAAATCAAGACAGCAATTTAGATGCAAATCGGTATAATCGATCAGATTTAGCATCTCAACATTATTTCACTGCACAAATGCATATCATTTGCCAGCAGGGCATTCAAGATTTTTAATTTCTTGGGGATTGACTTAAAAAAATTCAAATGGGGATTCGGCTGAACGAGGCAATGTTGACTTTGACCTAATCCTAGAGACAGCAAATTTAAAATGTTTTGATTTATAAAAACAAAACTGCTTTTAAGTCCATTTTTCCTGCTGATCTTGAATTTTTTTTGTGTTTTTTCCACTACATCAGCATCAAGAATTTGCTACTAACGTATGAACTTGGACAGTCACTAATAAAGAAAACAACTCATCACATCAATCTAACACTAGGAAAGGCCTAATTCCATTCCTCTACAACAAAGAAACAACTCAAAACATATCAATGAAAACAATACAGGAAGGCCTAATGCCATTTTCAGCTGCTTCTTTTACACGCGGATTCAAGTGAAAGCGGAGGATCTGAAAAGAAGCCATCCACGATCTGATCAAAGATCCATTTACTAGCCGCTTCAGTGAAGTGGATCCCGTCCCAACTGAACCAAACAGACGGATCCTTGCACGACTTGGCAAGAACGACCTCTGTCCCGTTCACAATGGCCTTGCTCCCACATCTACCAAACCTGCTGTAGTTATACTTCCCTCCGTAGCCACAGCAGGCTCGGAATGGATCCTCGAATCCTGCCATTTTTCATTGCATGAACGAGCTTTAAGATAACGTGATAAAGCCTCAAACAAGAGCATGTTTTAGTACTATCAAGAAAACGAAAGAAGGAAACTCACCTAGTTCCTTTGCCTGGCTGATGAGAGCATATTTGACTGAGTAAATATCAACATATGTAATTGCAGCAAGAGGGAGCTCCTTCCTCAACTGCACCACCGTTTCGCGTAGTTTAAGGTTGAAATACTGTGAAACCTCGTTGTCTGGGATCAGACAACCATAGCTATCAACTTCTGGTGTTGTAGCAGCTAGAGCATCAATCACATATGTGAAACAACCTAATGGTGCTGTGTTGTGTATCCAGAAAGATCTTCCACCTAAACTGTATATTTGCTGCCTCACAAACAACATTCCAGTCAAAACCTTAATTTTGCCAAAACAAGTAAGAAAGAAAAATATTTTCATACCTTAATCACAGAGGAAAACTGTCCTACCATATCAGGAACTTGTGCCTTGACTTCTTCTCTAGTCAAGTTGAGATCATAGCCAGCAGTGATGTCGTTCTGGCCTATGTCGAACGTGTACAACGCCCGAGAGAAGTAATCCTTCTCCGGCAGCAAGTCCAATAACAACCCTTCATAGTAGTGAATTTGTAAAATAAGGCAAAAACACAGACAATCCAACAAGTTCATACATGGAAACTTGCTAAAATACGCACCTTTTTCTCTAATAACTTGTGATCTTGTCGCAAAATCCGAGTACTCGACATGCTGCACGTCGAGGGAGATCGGACTGTACCCTCCCTTGGAAAGGGATAAGTTCTGAGGCCTAATGGTTGATGCGTAAGTTGCAAAGTTAGCTCCATGGCTGAAGTTCGAGCCAACAGAATCAAGATAAGCACTGAGATAAGGCAAACCCAGACTCTCAGCTGTAGCAAAACATAACACAAACATATAATAGTTACAAGAATCAAGAAAATAAGAACATAGTAATAGCAGAAAAATTCACAAACCTATGAAATCTATGATGAGACGGCCGTCGCTGTAACGGCCAGCAGGGGCGTGGAAGAATGTTTCTCCATAGGGAGGAGGAGCTTGACCGAATGCTGCAGAGAAACCTCCGGTGTCTGAATTCGAGTCGCCAAAGTTGAAAATGGCTGGAAAGTTGCAGCTGTTTGAGCCAAGAACTGAGTTTGGCAGAAGAAGTATCTTGGCTATTAGCAGGAAATGCAAAACACAAACCTGAAACTCCATGAAATCTAAGATAGTTTACGAAAAGATTCTCAGAATGTTTGAAGCTGAAAATTTTACATTTATTGGAATTATTGAGGCCAAAGACTAGTCAGCGATAAGGTTTTTCTATTTATAATCATGTCACGAGTGAGAAACTGGGAAAAGTAAACAGCTCACCAACTTTATCATTGACTAGTCTTCTGCTGAGATCCATTTTAATTAATAGCACTGTTTGTGCATTATTAACAATGTTGCAACATATATTGTTGAATTTTGGCTTAATATTTTGCTGCACATTAACTACATATTTCTGTACCATTTTAAGTATAAAGTTTCTGAGTGTTGATTTAATGAAAATGAAGTTCATCTTAGTCCATTTTTGGCTGCTGAAGCTCTACTACTCTGTGATTCTTTATGGATGCATCTCTTAAATCTTTTAAGTGTTTTCAGCTTATGCACAAGATCATCAATGCTCGAATTTACTACTGAATTCTGAAAATTTGACATGGTTTTGTTGATTCACTATGTTAAGAAAAGTCTTGTAATTTTGAATGAAAAATTTATTTCTGAATTTTCTGTTACAACTGAAACTGAAGACGGCGTGCTTTATGCAGCAGCACTAAGCACAGGCGCAGTTACAAGCTCCAATACATAGCATTCAATAACTCAGATATCGAAATGTAGGAAGGCCTAATGCCATTTCAGCTGCCTCTGTTACATGCGGATTCAAGAGAAACCAGAGGATCTGAAAACGAACCGTTTGCGATCTGATCAAAGATCCACTTATTGCCTGCTTCTGTGAAGTGAACTCCGTCCCAATTGATCCAGACGGACGGATCCTTGCACGACTTGGCAAGAACGACCTCTGTCCCGTTCACAACTGTCTTGTTCCCACATCTAGCAAACCTGCTGTAGTTGTACTTCCCTCCATAGCCACAGCAAACTTGGAATGGATCCTTGAATCCTGCCATTTTCATTGCAAAAACGAGCTTTACAATAACGCGGTAAATCTTAAATGAGCATATTTTAGTACTACCAAGAAAAAAGGAAGCTCACCTAGTTTCTTTGCCTGGCTGATGAGAGCATACTTGGCTGAGTAAATATCAACATATGTTATTGCAGCAAGAGGGAGCTCCTTCCTCAGCTGCAACACTGCTTCGTGTAGTTTAAGGTTGAAATACTGCGAAGCCTCGTTGTATGGGATCAAACAACCATATCTATCAACCTCTGGTGTTGTAGCTGCTTGAGCATCGATGACATATGTCAAACAACCTAATGGTGATGTGTTGTGTATCCAGAATGATCTTCCTCCTAAACTGTATATTTGCTGCCTCACAGACAATATTCACTTATGTTAAGCTACTCAAACCTTAAATTTTCCAAAACAAGGAAGTAAATGTTCACACCTTAATGACAGAGGAAAACTGTCCTAACATATCAGGAACTTGTGCCTTGACTTCCTCTGTGGTGAAGTTGAGATCATAGCCAGCAGTGAGATCGTTCTGGCCTATGTCGAACGTGTACAGCGCCTGAGAGAAGTAGCCCTTCTCCGGCATCAAGCTACGGAAGAACCCTTCAAAGTAATGAAGCTAATATGAGGCAAAAAAATATACAAATACAATCATACATGGATTTGCAAAAATAGGCACCTTTGTTTCTAACAACTTGTGATCTTGTCACGAAATCCGAATACTCAACGTGCTGCACGTCGAGGGAGATCGGACTATACCCTCCACTGAAAAGGGATAAGTTTTGACGCCTTATAGTTGCAGCAGCAGTTGCAAAATTAGCTCCATGGCTGAAGTTTGAGCCAACAGAATCAAGGAAAGCACTGAGATAAGGCACTCCTAGACTCTCAGCTGTAAATATAAGTTGTCAACACAAACATCTATTTCAAGAATCAAGAAAATGCATACTTAGTAAATAACAGAAAACTTACATACCTATAAAATCTATGATGAGACGGCCATCGCTGTTGCGGCCAGCCGGGGCGTGGAAGAATGTTTCTCCATAGGGAGGAGGAACTTGGCCAAATGCTGCAGAGAAACCGCCGGTGTCTGAATTCGAGTCACCAAAGTTGAAAATGGCTGGAAATTTGCAGCTGTTTGAGCCAAGAACTGAGCTTGGGGTTAGTATATGAGCTATGAGCAGGAAACGCAATGTAAAAACCTTAAACTCCATGTATTCTGAGGTGGTTTATGATGAGACTACTGAATTATTGGATTTATAGAAGTAGATAGAACTTGTGAGTTCTTAGGTTATATGCCGTGAGAAATTGGAATAATAGACGGATGCACATCTTGTCAAATTTGACTAGCTTCTTGCTGAGTTGCATAGGCTGCTTGAACACGGAAGAAGCCTCCAGAAGAGAGATGTACGTCTCACTGCCCAACGTACACGGTGAGACGCACACCTATTTCTATTTCACCAGATTTAGCATATACTCCATGAAAGATTATTTTGGAATAATTGGTAAGTGAGCACTCTGTTTGTATGTCGTTTTGACAGTACCGCAACAAATAAAATTCTTTCACTCATCCAATTCGTTGAATCAAATGAAAAATTGCTAGCAGCCATATTTACATACAAAGTAATCTAAAATGCCCCTTTCATTTCCACAAAGAAACTGAGTTTTCATCGTTACAATGCTCAATATCTCCTCATCTACCAAACATATATGTCTAATTTCAAACATTGCTAACCTAAAAAAGTAACAAGAAAGACGTAGACGAAGCACAGCAGCTCCATTTCAACTATTTTTAGCATCGGAGATATAAGGAAATGGGAAAAAAAGTGCCTGTAAAAGTAAGAATCATCAAATATAAGGAAAAGTGAGAGTTGAAACATAGGATTAAGACAGAAAAAAGTGTAATATGTTCCGAGGTAAAAACAGAGTAAGACCAAAAACCAGGATAGGGTTATGCATTACAATGACCCTTTTTCGAGAAGATGGAAATTTGATCCCACTACAAAAAAAAAAATAGAAAAAAAGGGGGAAATGAGAATTTTACACATCATCAAGATGCAACAACAATAATGCAAGACTCGTATGTTGTCAGAATTTAGTAAATTCCAGCTCCAGTCCTCACAGCAAAAATCATGAATGATGAATTGGGGGTGCCAATGTATTATTGCATCTAAACTAGTCAGAGAGCACGCAAAAGACAAGCGGAAATATCGAATCCTAGGAGAACCCGGTCCGGGAATTCACCACCTCGATCCTGACCTGCCAGATGACACAAGCACAACGATCAATCATGTGTTATATATTACCAGAAACGATATTATAGGGGAATTTTGTATGCTTTCTCACGGGTTTCTGCCCTAACCCGTTAATCATCTGAAATATGTGCCACATAGAGTTCATACTTCAGCAAAAGTGAAAAGAAATTACAAGAAAGTGTCGGAAGATCCTTAGTCTGAAGAGTAGAAACCATGGTAGCATAGAATTTCCTGATTATCATAGAGAACTATAAAGTCTGGACAACTGTTTCAGACTTTCAGGCATTATCGACTTACCAATGCAAGTCCCTATGCAATCCACCGTGTAAAGCTAGTAAATCTAATAAATATATCTATGCAAGTGAGAATCAGAAAACAGGAAAAAGAAAAATCCTTTATCCAAGGCATGTTTCCAACCAAAGAACTCGAAGTGAGGTATAGATATCCAAAAGGACTATATGAGTCCTGCTAAAGTTACCAGTTGAAATAACAGACTCGAATGATTTTTGAATGAGGCCCCTTCTCTTACTCATGACTGCGAATAGCTATTTAATAAAAGCTAGAGATCACTAGGAAGTAGGAACCAATTTCATCAATCCACATCAACAAAAGGCAAACTATCGAGAAGCTTCAAAAGGTTTATAGTAGTCAGAGCTGTCTCACTTGGACTGCAAGTGCAGGAGAAAATATGAAGTAAAGAAAAATTTAACGCTGCCGGTACCTGTCGACATCTCTGCTACCAGAAAATCCTCTGCTTCCACTTCCTTGAAAATATCTTCTGTCGTCGCTTGGTCTCGCCCATGAATGCACAGAGCCCCGTGAACGAGGCCTCTCATTGCCATCCAGACCTCTAGGCTCTTGATATGCTCCATCTGTGAAAGAAGATCTCTGAGAATAGGATGATCTGGTCTCTTCATAGGCTCCCTGCCTTGAACGGGGTCTTTCATGAAACCCATGAGGATCTTCATATGCCCCAGGTCGAGAAGGAGGTCTCTCAGCAAAGCCAGCTCTTGAATCCTCATAGGCACCTGGACGAGATGGAGGTCTCTCTTGATACCCTGCTCTAGGTTCCTCATATTGTCCAGGCGCAGAAGGAGGTCGATCATGAAAGCCTGATCTACCCTCATATACTCCGGTTCGAGAAGGAGGTCTATCATTAAAGCCAGCACCCCGAACAGCTCCAGGGCTTTGCCTCTCAAAATTTCTCTGACTATAGCGAACTTTGTCATCCAATTGAGAGACCAGAAGTTCTAAATCCTGCTCCTTTTTATGTATTAGATCTTGCACACCAGCTTGTTCTTCACCGGATTTTTGCAGCAATTCCTTTTTCAGTTGCTCAATTTCTTCCTTCAAATTCTTCTCTTCTTCTGTCTCAGGCCTGCAAATGCCATCTCTTCAGCTAAAACAAAAGTATCTTATACCCATGCTAGAGCTTTATTACTTCAATTTTTTTTCAGTATCACTGCAGGTGAAAGATAACTCCGATTTTGCCAATCTAGATAAAGAACCAATTTATCCAGTCTAATACTGTCTCAAGAGAATGAATTAAAAGATACAAGAAACATTTTTAAACTATTAAAGTTAATAGCACAACAACACCTTCTCCTATATCAAGTACACAATGAAGAACATAAAACAGTAAGTACCATTACAGCAGAATATACCCAGTGGTGTTGCCAATCAGAACATGATGCAAGAGTTTAAACAGCAATGTGATACCTTAAGGGAAGCCTCTGCATTCATCTAAACTAAAGAAATAACTTCGGCTTAACCAAATGAATCAAGAAATAACTTCGGCTAAACTAAATTAATCCATTTACAGCCGCACACCTATAGGCCTCTTCTTTGCAACTAAGTTCCATACCTTCAATTGACAATCTGGAACAATTGCCATTTTTATGTTACCTTGAACCATAGAATTGCAACAGTTACTACATAATAGAGTCTCAAAAATCACCTAAGACCCTTGAACCTATAGCCCAAACTTCCATCTTTAGTCCCATCCACCACTAGCTCATATCTCTGCCTTACTCTATAAATCAATCAAATTGGATTGATATTGAACTTCTAATTCCTTAAGAACAGAAAACCAAACAAATGTTTGGCCACATCTCCACTTAGTTTACAAAATCCTTCTAGCTTTGCACTTTTGTATGACCAATCTAACAACTGGCATTGTCAGCTTGGAGTTTATGTTATAAATGCTCTAACAGAATATAGATTTACTATGGGTTTCAAGATTTATAGTAGGTTTTTACAGAAATAACATTAATACAGATAAATAAACTGCTGAAGTTCACTTCTTCAACATAAAGACACTTGACAAGCATCTTTTTATTTGTTCCGTTTCTCATTGCATTCATATGTAAATTTATTTCATTACACATTACCACAATTATAATTAATAACTAAATCAAAATACGACAACTAAACTCTAAAGGGCTTAAAGATACTCATACTCCTAACGGCTGCATCGTTGCAATAGCTTTAAATGTATATTAAATTCCTATCTTTTACTAAAGTCCCAAATTCTCAATAAGATGCAACCAATTTATTTCCAAATTTTTACATTTACTCATAATTTCTACCAGATGTAGATGAATATATCAATAAACCAATTTGTCTGTGAAAAAGATCAAAAGTGTTGTCAATTCCTCTATGATCCAAAACAACAGAGACCATATCATCCTCCAAATTTTTTCTTTCATCCTCCAAATATTATCCTTGTTCAATAAAACCCTTAAATTGTCCCAAACCCAGTAGCCTTCTCCATCAACAAAACCCTGTCTTTAAAAAAAATCAAGAATAACTACAAAAATCGCAACAATTTCTATGCTAGAACTTATCACACACTAAGTAATAAAGCATATGCATGTCATCACAGGCCAGAAAGTACACATTCCCAAAAATGAAATGACAGTAACAAAATGCATTGCACCACTAATGACTACCTGTCCACACGTCGATCCAACTTAAGATCAATCTTCTTCCAATCCAGGCCCTTCTCCTCCAGCAGAACTTCTCTAGGTTTGGCTTCCCCAAATGGATTCACTTTCGGTTTTTGCCTCACTAAAACTTCACCAGTTCCTGCCAATGCAGGTGAGGCCTCCGACCTGCTAGACTGCGGAGTCTCAGGCCTACTCGAGTGCGAACTTGTGGGCCTACTCCCACCACTAACTGAGTGTTTCTTCTCCGCAACCTCCAAGTCCAGCTTCTTCCAATCCAACCCTTTCTCAGCCAGCACTTCCTCCCTCGGCCTCGCCGCCCCAAAAGGATTCGGCTTGTTAACCTTCACCGCCTCTGCACCCTCAATTTTCGGAGAACTCAAACTCAAGCTGGGATTTTGCTCACCCCGAGTCCAGCGATCTGCCTCGGGCTTGGAGAATCCAGACCCGAAGCTCTCATTACGGGTCCAACGATCAGTCTCGGGCCTCGAGAAGCCCGAGCCAAAGCTCGAAGATCTAGCCTGCGGCTGTGGCTGTGGCTGTGAAACAGGCTTCTTCATAGAAGCCCAGTTGTCCACTTCATCGGCCCGGGATGCACCGCCGCTTCCCCCAAGTGAGCTGTACTTACCAGCGGTCCGGGCTTCACGCGAATCGTGATCGGGTAGGGTTTGCTTCTTCATCGACGCCCAATTATCGACCTCATCAGCTCGTGAAGGCTGATCGAAGTCAGAAACCCTAGATTGCTGCGACGGCTCCCTCCGCCCATCATCCTCAAACCCATAAGATCTCCGACCCTCATACTCCCGCCGGCCCGTACTAGGCCCGCCGGATCCCGCCCGCGACCCGTAATTGGAAAACCCCCCGCCCAATCTCCCGTACTGCATTTCCTCCGCCGACCGCTCCTTCGGCCCCGTTGGGAGGCTGAGCATTTCCTCCGGCGTCAGTCCGCGGCCCTGAGATGGCATAACCCTGAATTCTTGGAGGGTCATCTTGGTCTTTTTCTTCTGCTTGGCGGTGCTCACGCCTTCCTTCAGGCTAGGGAAGCTCGCCGCGGGCGCCGCCGAAACGGCGGCGGCGGCCTTCTCCTCGGCCTCCCGCTGCTCGGCCTCCTCCCGCTCGGCCTCGGCCGCCCAGGCGCCGATTCCCCATGGAGATTTCGACATTTCTCCAAAGATCTCTCGCAATTAAATGTGAAAATTATTTATTTCCTTTTTTTCTCGTTCCCCCAAAATTTTGCGAGTTTGAAATATAGAAAGAGGAGAGATAAATAAAACTTGGATTAAATCTTCTCGTGTAGATGCCGGGTCTCCAATCGGGGCTCCGACTCCGGATCCGATCTGAATCACAACCAAAATTCCATGAAATTTTCAGAAAATATTTTGAGAAAAATAATTATATATATACGTATATTAGGAGTTAAAAAAAAAGGGGAAACGATGCACGCCGCTCCAACGCGAGAATGTGGAGGCGCGTGGATCACGCTCCAACGTGGGAGTTGGTGAGGCCAGTTCTTTGGTAGGGCTCTGGACGAAGCAGATTTTAGGGTGCCCGCATGAATTTGTGACGTGTAGGGACCTGAATGGTTGGGACCTTCAACTGTGCCCTTGGAAATATAATATTATACCTTTTGTTGCAAATCCACACGGACCGCGAATCAGAATATCGGCTCGTTTTTTTAATTAATTTTTAAAGAAATGATATTTACATCGCAAATTGTAGAGCCTATTGCAAATGTAACAACCCTCTAATCCTAAGTACGGATTAACGAGGACTGAAACTTGGAATCAGTAATTATAGAATATTTAAAACGAATTAATCAAAGGATTATAGAACGAACATCAAACGAACTACGAAGTTCAACCTTTATATACAAGGCACACGTAATTACATATAGAAAGGGTTACCAATTCTTAATCAAAAGGATTCACTAGTTTGAATGGATTTAACTGTCAATATCAAGACACAACATAACATTCAAAATTTTGCAATGAAAGCGTGAATACGTATACGACGATGTGTATTCAGGTGTCAATAAACATATTAATAACAAAAGTACTCCAACCGCTCAACATCTCATCATCATCATCTTCACCAACCGCACATTTAAAAACAAACATGCGGTCGAGTATAAGAATGCACTCGGTGGACTCATGCCAAAACAGTTTATCAAATTTAAATTACTCTATCCCATCACAAGAATAATACTTAGGTTTTAATTTGCAATACTGTCTTACTAAATATTTTCTATCATTTTCTATAAAGATTAAATCGCCAAACATTTTCCTTGTATGTATGATCCATATCTTATCCCATATATCTCAATAATTCCATCAATTCACCTCATAACCATTTCTCAGATCGAGAGGAGGCCTCCTCTCACGAACGCCTGACCGCCGAGCACTCTTTCAAAGACACAAATCACAAAATAGTGCACAAAATCCTTGCCACTCCCAAGACACGGGATACTTAATTCTCGATCATCCTTGTGGGTACTTACAAGGATACGAATTCAAACAATTCATCAGTTGGGAGCTACCCAACAACATTCACAATTCGAATATGGATAGGATACATACATAAAACATAAACAGTTTTGGGCAGGTAATTAAATAAACCAGTTCATCATCATTTCTTGCGAATAAAGCATCGTAAATAAAACGTTTGATCTTTTGAGTAGAGTAAAGCCCACCTGGACTATCGTTCGTCGATTATCAAAATACGATCCCTTTTTCACGTCTTGCTCACGTTCACGCTCCCACCTTACGTAAACTATGTTCAAGATGCTTTGCACGTTTTCGAGAATATCAAAGTTTAATAAACTTTGATAACTTATTCATTAAACTTTACTTTTCATTTCAAACGTTATTTAATATAACGTTTAGTCAAAAACATAGTACACTATGTTTAATAAATTCTAAAATTCCTATTATTATTCTTGATTAAAATGATTTAAAATCCTTATTTTCAACACTATAGCTCACTACTATATGCTATAATTTTCAAACTTGTTCCAAAATTTCTCTAATTTCATATAGTGTATTATTTTACACTAGGATCATTAATATGTATTACTATTACTATAGAAAATTGGAACACCACCTATATCAATACTATAGGCCTCGGTTATTTTTAATAAAATAGCTATATATATCCAAAATTCTAATAAATTCCAACATCACCTAATTAATACTCTAGATCATTAATATGCTATCATAACACTTAAATAAATTTTGTACATCAAGATACACAACTTAGTCATTTTCGGCCCTTTTGAAAAATGTAACAAATGATTTTATTTTTTTTTAAATTTCCAAATAATCACCAAGAACTCCTACAACATCATATATCAATAATCCATTTTCAAAACAACACTTAGAAATTTCGATCATCAACAAATAAATTATACAACATGCTTAGCTTAAGACATAAATCATCAATATAAACTCCTAAGCATATGTAACATAATCACTAAGCATATAAACATGCTAGCATAATTTTTCACTAAATACACATGCTTGGATATTATAATCGAACCATCGAAAATTTAAAAACTTAATGTATAATCGAAGCTCGTTCGATATCTAACCTCTTTATCGGTTTGGATTTAGTGCTCAAGGATTTTTGATCAAGCCTTTGTAAAGAACAAAAGAAAAACTCTCTCAACTTTTCCAAGAACAAACTCACGGTAATGTTGGTTTTAGGAGAGAGAATTGTGTTTGAAATGTGATACTATTACTTAAGCAAAATGATTAATATCCTTGTACTCAAATCTATCCCTCTCTCTCGGTTTTCCTCACTCACAACACAATACACAAGCCTAATTAACTTTATGACTCACCAAAATATTATGTCACCACTCTTACACATAGTTACTACATGGAATCAAATTTTCTTGAACAATTCAATTCAATGACTTTGGATCAAAGTTGCCGTCGGTTCCCTATCTTTTGCATGCAAGACATTTTATTTTATTTGATGACACACCAATTAATACATCATCACTTTAACCCAAAGTAACTATACTTACACATTTTGAAAGAAACAATTAATTTCCTTGACTTTGGTACACTTCACCGTCGACTACCTCTCTCATTTCACAAAGGGAAGCCTTTGAAATTGCTTTATACTATACACATAAAATATCTACACTCTTAAACATGCAATACATCATCAAATGTGTTTTAATTAATTCATCCTACCTCATTAGTCAACAAAATACGGCTCCCATACTAAGTGAAAGGCTTCCACTTGATTTACTTTTAATTCACTTGATTAGAGTGTGCAAATATCCCACTTGATGTATTAATCTACACAACACAACAAGAATAGGTAAATTGTTCACGTAACAAATGCTATCCAAAATTGGGCACGGCAATTTTGGAATTATAAAAGCCAAAATTTGATTTTCATGCTAGAAGTATTTATATATATCATAGATGATAAATTATATCATAGAAAAATTTATTAGAATTAATCCATGGGTGAAAAACCCTAATTCTCGATTCTATGGTTTTTCGAGAATCAACATATGTTCAAATATTATTCCAAAATTTTCTAGCATTATTATAATGCTAAATAATATTCTAATTACATAAAATAATCATAGAAATTTAAATATCATAATTCCTTGATCATTAGACTTGATTCTCAAGTCATCACTAAACGTTAACGTTTGAAACGTCTCAAAACGCTAATTATCGACTCATCTTAAAATGGTCGTAATAGAGTCGTAATCACTTTATTAAATCATTCCAATAATAATGAAATTAAATTCTAAGCTCATACACTTAGAAAATATCACGAATATTTAATTATCGATACATAATCGACGTTGAAATAATACTGTTGAAATAAGTTACATAATCGTATTTCTCAATTCACATTCATTTGTGAATAATACATAGGAATTTATTATTCCCCAATAATCGAAATCATTATTCGATAATTTATTAATCAATTTCTCATAATAAAACTCTAATTTACGAAATTAATATCGTAATTAGGCTTTTAAATAATCGGGGTATTACATTCCACCCCCCTTAAAGAAATTTCATCCCGAAATTTACATACCTCAGAAAAGATCGGGTATTTTTCTTTCATTGCCTCCTCAAGCTCCCACGTGGTTTCCTCTTGCTCATGATGTTTCCACAGCACTTTGACTAGTGGAATCGACTTGTTTCTCAATTGCTGAACCTTGTGGTCTAGAATGGCCGTAGGTTCTTCATTATAACTCATATCTGGATTGAGGATCACGTCGTCTTGATGGATTACATGCTTCGGGTCGTACACGTACTTTCTGAGTTGTGATACGTGAAAAACATTGTGTACGTTTCCCAAATTTAGCGGAAGAGCCAACCTATAGGCGACTGGGCCTATTCTTTCTAGGATTTCATAAGGTCCTATAAAACGGGGTCTTAATTTTCCCTTTACTCCAAACCTTATAATCCCTTTAGATAGAGACCTTCAAAAGACTTTATCTCCATTTTCAAAATGTAGCTCGGATCTTGGCGTATCGGTAAGACTTGCTCTATCTTGAGCTTCTTGTATCCTTTGCTAATTTCATGGACGATCTCAATCATTTCGCTTATCGCGTCAGGCCCTAAGATTCTTCTCTCACCCACTTCATCCCAATAAAGCGGTGATCGACATTTTCTTCCATATAAAGCTTCGTACGGGGCCATATTGATCGTCGCTTGATAACTATTATTGTAGGCAAATTCGATGAGGGGTAAAACCTCTTCCCATTTTGCACCTTGATCCAACACTACTGTCCTCAACATATCTTCGAGTGTTTGGATCGTCCTTTCCGATTGTCCATCGGTCTGAGGGTGAAAAGCTGTGCTGAAGTTTAACTTCGTGCCCAATTTCTTTTGTAAGCTAGTCCAGAATCTTGAAGTAAATTTCGAATCTCTATCAGATGTGATAGTTTTCGGTACTCCATGCAGGAGTACAATTTCTTTTATATACAGTTGGGCTAGCTTATCAGATCCGTGAGTAATCTGAATTGGCAGAAAATGTGCACATTTGGTGAGTCTGTCCACTACTACCCATATAACAGTGTTCCCTCTCCTTGACTTTGGTAAACCTGTTCCGACCAAATTGTTCTACTTAGTCGCTCGCAATAGCACGAGGTCCCTATAGCGTGGTAAGGTCGACCCAAGTCGAATCTCTCGAGGAAGACTTAACAGGGCTTATGATGTGTTACGATAAAAGCAATAAATCTAAATCCTAAACTTGATTTGGGGTGATGATTAACTAAGATTAACATGAAAATTAAACACGCAAACGATTCAACGATTGTTCAAAGCAGTTCAAACGCACAGGAATTCTTCAAGAATGTGAGATAAACTAGGGTATTAGGGTTCTTCGCCTTGATTAATCGATTATTGCTTGATCAAGAAATCTACCTATTCATGCAATATTCAAACCTCAATCCAAACACTCGACTTTCGTTCCGTGGATTAAACCTAGGTTATCAAATTTCACAAATACATAAACTACTAGAGTCCCGTTTCCGGTAACCTCTAATCCAATCTATTCCTATGATGCAACGTATCTATCTCTCGATAATACACGAAACATACAAATAAAATAGTGATTAATCAATTACCAAATTCCTATCATGCACGTATCTATCTCTCGATAATACACGAAACATAAATAATTCAATAGAGATCAATCACTCAACAATAAACCCTAGGTTTCAATTGGTATTCTCAATCAAACAAATCATCAATCAATCAATTTGAATCACCCAACCCTAGAAAGGAATTAGTTCATGCTCGTCTCACGATTCAAACAATTAAAATCGATAGAAATCATTATCCAACAATCAAATGAAGAAAATCGAATAACAAGTCTTACAATCAGAATGTCGTTGATGGATTTCTCCAATCAAATGTCTTGAATCAATCCCAAATGCAAAGAATTACTTGGAAAATAATTCAGAAAATATTCGCGTGAGACAAAGCTCTCAAAAGAACTGACGGAAATAAAATATGAAGAACTAGGTTTTTCGTTAAAACGATTTATAGTCCGAAATTTTTCAATACGGACGCGATGCAGCACGGACGCGACGCATACGGACGCGAGGAGTTTCTGAGTCGACAACCAGTAGCGGACGGACGGAGCCAGCGCGGACTCGCCAAGGTATCGGAGACACGTCCATGCCCGTATTTGGATGTCAGCGCCGGACGTGGTTGGCGGGCGAGCGCCTGGAGTTACAGCCGTCGGACGGTGGCGAAATATGCGGAGGTTGCGCGAAGTCACAAAGAACGGATGGAGTTGGCGCTGGGTCCCGCTGGTGCTGGGTACCCAGCGCCGGACGGCATGCGGAGCGGGCGAGGCAGGGAACGCACGCGGGAGTGAAAGCGCTGGAGTGGGCGCTCGGGTGGGCCGGCGCCGGGGCGCGGGCTGGCGGAAGGTGAGCTCGCGCTCAACCCGAGCGCGAGGGAATTTGATTTAACGTGGCGCCGAGCGAGCGCGCTGGGTGGCGTGTGCGGTGTGTGCGGGCGGCGCGCGGCGCGCGCGCCATGCGACGGTGCCGTGTGTGACTTTGGTCGTTCGACCCGTTCTCCTTCGTCTGAACTCCGATTTATGCACGGTTTTCGCCTACGAACTCCTGTCGAGATGCTCTTCATTATACATGATCCTTGGCAGATTCAATTCATCCTATTTTATGCCGTTTTTCTACAAAACATCAAAACGAGCGAAGTAAGTTCGAATCGACAAATATTAATCAAACCAACGGCATAAATAGGACAAACCACAGAAAATGACACATAAAACAATACCAAAAATCAACACAAATTCATACTAAACAAAACCCGTAACAAAATCCATAGCTATGTCTTCCCACTTCCACTCGGGTATTCCCAAAGGCTGTAGTTTTCCGTAAGGACGTTGGTATAATGCTTTTACTTGTTGACAAGCAAGACAACGCTCTACAAAAGAGGCTATGTCTCTTTTCATACCTTCCCACCAGAACTTTTTCTTTAAATCTTGGTACATTTTAGTACTGCCTGGATGGGCTGTATAAGGTGTGTCATGAGCCTCACTCATGATTTCATTCCGAAGATTGTTGTTGTCTGGGATACACAACCTTCCTCCAAATAATAAAGCATTATCTGGTGCTTCTTGAAAATTCTTCAGTCCTTCCGTCCTTACTTTGGCTCTTGCTTTTTCTAACTTTTCCTCCATCCTTTGTCCTTCAAGGATTCTTTTCCTTAAGTCAGACGTCAATGTGAGTGTAGCAATACGACTCTTGATCGTCTCTGGTTATTCAATCAATTCGATCTTCATCCTTTCAAACTCCTCAACGAGTTTTTCTTCTTTTGTGAAGAGACATCCCAACTTGTTTTGACTCTTACGACTTAAGGCATCGGCTACAACGTTTGCCTTGCCCGGGTGATAGTTTATACCACAGTCGTAGTCCTTTACCAATTCGAGCCATCTTCTTTGTCTCATGTTCAGATCTCTCTGCTCGAAAAAATATTTCAAACTTTTATGATCAGTAAAGATTTCACATCTCACTCCGTAGAGATGATGTCTCCATATTTTCAGTGCATGTACAATCGCGCGGATCCAGATCATGAGTTGGGTAGTTTAGTTCATGTGGTCTAAGTTGCCGTGATGCGTAGGCTATTACTTTTCCCTCCTGCATCAACACACAACCCAGATCGTTCTTAGAAGCATCAGTATAAACTACATATTCTTTGTCTGCTTCTGGAACTGCTAGTACTGGTGCACTTGTCAACTTTTCCTTAAGCGTTTGGAAATTCGCCTCACATTCTTCAGTCCAAGTGAATTTAATCCCTTTTCTGAGTAGTTGGGTTATTGGTCTTGCTATCTTTGAGAATCCTTCAATGAATCTCCGATAGTAACCCGCCAATCCCAAGAAACTTCTAATTTCGTTTTGTGTCCTTGGCGATTTCCATTCTGCACTGCTTCTACTTTGGCTGGATCTACCTTAATTCCTTCAAACCGATACAATGTGTCCAAGGAACATTACTTCCTTTAGCTAAAATTCACATTTGCTAAACTTAGCAAAAGTTGTTCATCTCTCAAAGATTGTAGTCTGCTCGAGGTGTTCTTGTGTTCTTCTTCATTCTTTGAATAGATGAGGATGTCATCTATGAAGACTAAGACAACTGTCTAAGTATGGGTGGAACACCCTATTCATGAGATCCATGAATCTGCAGCGCATTAGTCAATCCGAATGGCACAACTATAAATTCATAGTGGCCGATCTCGCTCGGCGATCTTTGACACATCTTCGAGCCGCACTTTAAGTTGGTGATAGCGACTTGAGATCGATTTTGAGAACACGCTAGCTCCTCTTAGGTGATCAAACAAGTCATCTATCCTGGAAGTGGATACTTGTTTTTGAGCGTCATTTTGTTCGATTCCGTAATCTATACACATCCTCAAGGATCCATCCTTTTCTTAACAAATAACACCGGTGCCCCAAGCGAAACACTAGGTCCGATAAAACCTAGGTCCAATGACTCTTGGATTTGGATTTTCAATTCTTCCAGTTCCTTTGGAGCCATTCGATGCGGTGCCTTCGACCTTTGGAGCCGATCCGGGTTCCAAGTCAATGGTAAACTCTAATTTTCTATCGGAGGTAATCTGGTAGATTTTCGAGAAAACATCTCGCAAACTCTCGTACAATCTCTACATCTTGACTTTTATCATTGTTCGATCGTCTCCATTCAAGTAAACAAGAAATGCATGGCATCCCTTCTGTTTATCATACTTCTGGCCTTCAATGCTGATATAATTGAGATTTTCTTCCCCATGTTGATTCCATGGAAATGCATAGCTTCTTGTCCAAGAAAATGGAACGAAATTTTCCTTTCCTTGCATAGAATCGTGGAATGGTTTTCACCAACCAATCCATCCCTAAAATTATATCTACATCGCCCATGGGTATTATGTTCGGGTTATTCGCGAACTCTAAGTGATCCTAAGTTCAACTCAGGTTCGAGCAAATATGCGAATGATCATAATCCCTCCTATGGGTGTGAGATTCTCATATCTGATTTGCTTTCTCGGATCTAAGTTCCAACATATCGACACGTGTTCTTGCTATAAAGGAATACGATGCACCGATCGAACAAAAGTATAACGGTATGTTGAGAAGATTTCCCATACCGTCGGGTTTCACAGTTCATTCATTTGCCTCGGTGTAGAGCATACGCCTAGCTTGAGCATTTGAGGGTGACAGGCGCTGTCTCTGTTGATTTTCTTTGTGGCTGCTCTTTGTTGGCGTTCTTCTTGATTACGCCGCCGTGGTGGTTGTCGTTCTTTGTTGATGTTGAGGTTGTTGCCATTGTTGTTGTGGTGGTATTCTTTCTTGGTGAAATTTGAAACCGAATAATACACGAGGGTTGGGCATTGCCGGTGATTTGGCCTTCCCACCGTCCCCGTCGTATCCCAGCAACTATTTGCGTAATGCCCCTTCATTCCGCACTTAAAGCAATTTACCAAATGGCAAACTCCTTTGTGAAACTTTTGGCACTTCGGGCAAGGGAGAGCCCTTGTCTGCTCTTGTGGTCCTCCCACTGGAGGGGAAAAGTATGGCCTTTTCCATCCCTGCCACCGAGGCGCCATATTTTCTCGCCACGGTCGCTTATTATTTTGATTTCCAAAACCTTCCCGGTTATTATTACTGGCATTTCCTTCCCATCTCTTCTTTCCCTTGTCTATGGTATTTTGCGTCTGAGTGTGTGATGGTTTTTCTTCTGGCATAGTCGCTTCAATATCTAAAGCTCGCCCAAGAGCTTCAGTGTAAGTCAAGTCTCCATGACTGGCGAGAGACATTCTTATCTCTGACCTCAGTCCTGACCTAAATTTTTCCGACATCTTTATATCCGTGCTCACTTGGTCGGGAGCATATCTTGACATATCGCAAAAGGTGCGATCATAGTCTGTCACATACATCTTCTCATGTTTCAAGTTGAAAAATTCAATTTCCTTCTTCTTCCTGTAACTCTTTGGAATGTATTTTTCATACATCTCTTCTTTGAAATCTTCCCAGGTAAACTCGCCCATTTGTCCCGGTGCTAAAATTTTCCTTCTGGCTTCCCACCAGAAGTCAGCAGGTCCTGTCAGTTGAAAGGTTATACAGGACAGTCTCTCTTGCGATGTACATCGTAGGAAATCAAAAATCCTTTCCATAGCCCTTATCCACTGCTCTGCATCGTCCGGGCTTCCCTTTCCATTAAAGGTAGGAGGGTTCTGTCTAAGAAAAAGTTCTTCTACCCTACGATCAGGTGGAGGTGGGGATGGTTGCGGTATTGCTTCTTCTGCTTCGGGTTGGGGAACTCTACCCCTTCCCCTACCTCTGCCTCTTCCTCTCCCTACCATTCTCATTCCTTGCTCAGGATCCCTTCTAGGCGACATTCTGTTATATAAAACATATAATTAACATCGCATATCATGATCGCAATTTAATCATATATAAAATCATCATATAATCTTATCATGAACACTTTAATCAAAACCATTCATCCTTGTTATGCACATTCTTGCCGCAAAAGACCATTTCAGGGTCATATATATATCAGAAAATTGTGCCTTAAGAATGGCTGTTATGTACAAGCAGCCAACACAAAAGGAAGTCGTGTACATATTGGCTTACATAATATTACAAAATACTAAGCTTGTCTTTTCACTAACTTACTTTACTAAGCACGCCACACATACAATCGCAAATATTTACACAAATTTACATCCATAATCATAGTCTAAAGTCATCACCCATCCTCTTTGGGATCCTAGGATCTCCTCATCATCGAATCATTATCCGAATCGTCATCCGAGTCGTCCTCCCGTGCTGCGCACCCGGAGGTCCAGCCCATCATCCCCGATAGCATGGATGTCGCGTATCGGGCTGAAGTCTTCACGTGCGTCTGACACTCTCATCCTAGCTGTCTGACGATATGGTTCTGTCGGAGGTGGCGGCGGCATCATCGGTGGCAAGATCGGGAGCGGTGGTCGCATGGGGTGTCCAATCGACAGGGGAGGAAACACTGGCATCCCTAATGCCCTAGGTCGAGATGCTCTCTCCACCTCTGCGAGCCTGCCCTCATCCTCCATAAACCTGGGTATCACTGGGTCCACTCGTCTCGGAAACTCTGTGTACAGCCACTCAGGCGACTCATCGGGCCATGTGTACTCCTTTGGAGGGAGGTAGGGTCCCCTCGGTGCTGCTCCATAGACACCGAAGACGTAACTCAAGTGACTAACGAATCTCGGTAGATCCGCAATCAGGTCATAATCACCGCCTGCACGGTAGATGTAATCACCCGACACTCTCGTGCGTAATCCTCCCAATCGTAGGATAACCGGGTCAATAGGCGCTTAACGCTATCAAAGTCTGTCATGCCGTACTCATGGGCTTCCTTCCAATGACGAAGGTAATGCATCAGGTATTCTCCAAAGCTGTCACCACAGCACATTGCATATGTACGGTATGCGTGGATCACTTCCGCTGGCGTAGCTCTCGGCCCTAACCTTCTCTTCGGCATGCGACGAATCCTTGCCATCTGTCATAGACATCACTAGCATAAGACAACTAAATAAAGATATCCGTTACACAGATAAAAATAACTTAACGCGTCTGTTAAGAAAATAGGATAAACTGGACAGGTCTTTAAAGCAGATAAACAATCCAAACACATCTGATAAACAGATAAATGTTATACGGAAATGTTCTCGTACACACGCACGTTGTAGCTTTCTTACCATACTAGGAAGCTTACTATCTAGTAGCATTCAACATTCTTATCATACTACAAAATTCATGTCCTAAAATAAACCACGAGCTAACTTTCACTGGCTCTTGTGAAATCTGGTGATGGAAACAGGGGTTCAGTCCTTCATAAGAAATATATCACAGTGCGTTAGGAGTACGTAGGCGAAAACCGTGCACAAATCGGAGTTCAAACGAAGGAGAACGGACCAAAACAAAATCACTGCGAAGCAGTTCGCCCTTCCGAGGTGAACTGTCCGAGGTGGACTGTACTGACTCTCGTGAATTCTGGAGAAGGAATCAGGGGTTCGGTCCTTCATAAGAAATATATTACAGTGTGTTAGGAGTACGTAGGCGAAAACCGTTCGTAATTCGGAGTTCAAACGAAGGAGAGCGGGTCAAAACAAAATCACTGCGCAGTGCAGTTTTGCCCGAAGCCGAGGTGAAATTTCGAGGTGCCGAGGTGAGGTGCCGAAATGACGAGAACTTGATACCGAAGTGACGAGGTCGAGGTTGACGAGGTGGAAGTCACCGAGGTGAACTCTGACGAAGTCAACGTCGACGAGGTGGGGTGCCTAACGAAGTCGATTTAACTGAACCAGCGAACTCGGTTGAAAGCCGAACCAAGCCGAGGAACCGATGGCCGACGAACCGAAGTTGACGAACTCAGCTGAAAGCTGACGAAGTGGAATTCGCCGAGGTGAAAGTTTGATGAAGTCAACGCTGACGAGGTGAAACTCGCCAAAGTGAAAGTTGACGAAGTCAACACTGACGAAGTGGAATTCGCCGAGGTGAAAGTTGACGAAGTCAACAACGACCAGTGGAATTCGCCGAGGTGAAAGTTGACGAAGTCAACACTGACGAAGTGGAATTCGCCGAGGTGAAAGTTGACGAAGTCAACGTCGACGAGGTGAGCTGACGAGGTGACGAGGTCAAATGCCTTAGTTTTTATTTTGAGCTCTCCGCCTAGCTCAAATGCCTTAGCTTTTATTTTGAGCTCTCCGCCTAGCTCAAATGCCTTAGCTTTTATTTTGAGCTCTCCGCCTAGCTCAATGCCTTAGCTTTTATTTTGCATGACATTCTGAGGTCGTCATGCTTTCCGAGGTCGGCACTTCGAGGTCGTTTTTTTTTTTAAGCTTTTAACCTTCTAATCCCATAATGGAATGAAGTTCTTCAAATCCATTTTTGATTTCGTTCTCGCAATGGGATAAAATTCGTACATTCGTACTTCTATGTTCTTTCGTAACTCGTGAACATGCTTCTTATTTCGTCTATGTTCCTTTTGGGACAACATAAACATTAATCATAAACAATCATAAGAATTGAACATAAAATTTCAAAAAAATGACGAACATAGTTCGTTTTAAACATACGCATCTCTTTGCGAAAAAAAAAAAAAATTCAACCAATCAACCATGGCCATTCACGTTCATTCCCGAACATACTAACTCATTTCATCCTTTTTCACCATGTATCACTGCCATTCTCAACCTTTCCCATTTTCTCCCATTTCATAACGTTTATCAAAAATTTCCATTGATTTCAAATCAATGACATAAATTCAAACTTCTCGTTTTCAAAACTGAGAAAATCATTAACATGGAACACATCAAATCCTTTAAGTTTTCCTTAAATATGCAGTCCCATACCTGCATATTGTGGGAATCCTTTGAGCCTCCCTCGAATATGCAGTCCCATACCTACATATTCTTGGAATCTCTTTTCAAAACTTTTGAGAAGAATACACTTTCACTTTAACTCTTGCATTTCAAACTTGAGAAGAATCATTTACCTTATCCCGGTTGAGCTTGATGTGATGGAGTGTTGAGCATATTCAGCTGATCTCTAGAAGTCTAGTGACTCAATCTAGACTCAACTTTTGAAAGAAAGTTTAGGGTTCATAGAGCGAACCGCTCGATACCACTTTTGTATCCTCCTCAACCCTAAGCACGGATTAACGAGGACCTGGAACTTGGAACGAGAATTATAGAATATTTAAAAGAATTAATCAAAGGATTATAGAACAAACATCAAACGAACTACGAAGTTCAACCCTTATATACAAGGCACACGTAATTACATATAGAAAGGGTTACCAATTCTTAATCAAAAGGATTCACTAGTCTGAATGGATTTAACTGTCAATATCAAGACACAACATAACATTCAAAATTTTGCAGCGGAAAGCATGTGAATACACATATGACGATGTGTATTCAAGGTGTCAATAAACATATTAATAACAAAAGTACTCCAACTGCTCAACACCTCCCCATCATCATCTTCAGCTCAACCTGCACATTTAAAAATAAACATGTAGGGCTGAGTACAAGAATGCACTCAGTGGACTCATGCCAAAACAGTTTATCAAATTTAAATTACTCTGCCCCATCACAGTAACACACGAGGTTTTAATTTGCAATACTCGTGCTTACTAAATATTTTCTATCATTTTCTATAAAGATTCGTCTGGTCAAACATTTTCCTTGTATGTATGATCCATATCCTATCACATATATCTCAATAATTCCATCAATTCACCTCATAACCATTTCCCTTGCGTCGGAGAGGAGGCCTCCTCTCATGAACGCCGTGACCGGCCGAGCACCCTTTCAGCACACAGTCACAAAATAGTGCACAAAATCCTTGCCACTCCGGCACATGATACGAATTCTCGATCATCCTTGTGGGTACTTACAAGGATACGAATTCAAACAATTCATCAGTTGGGAGCTACCCAACAACATTCACAATTCGAATATGGATAGGATACATACATAAAACATAAACAGTTTTGGGCAGGTAATTAAATAAACCAGTTCATCATCATTTCTTGCGAATAAAGCATCGTAAATAAAACGCTTGATCTTTTGAGTAGAGTAAAGCCCACCTGGACTGTCGTTCGTCGATTATCAAAATACGATCCCTTTTTCACGTCTTGCTCACATTCACGTTCACGTTCACGTCCCACCTTTACGTAAACTATGTTCAGTACTTTGGCACGTTTTTCGAGAATATCAAAGTTTAATAAACTTTGATAACTTATTCATTAAACTTTACTTTTCATTTCAAACGTTATTTAATATAACGTTTCGTCTTAAACATAGTACACTATGTTTAATAAATTCTCGAAAATTCCTATTATTATTCTTGATTAAAAAGGATTTAAAAATCCTTATTTTCAACACTATAGCTCACGGCTATATGCTATAATTTTCAAACTTGTTCCAAAAATTTCTCTAATTTCATATAGTGTATTATTTTACACTAGGATCATTAATATGTATTACTATTACTATAGAAAAATTGGAACACCACCTATATCAATACTATAGGCCTCGGTTATTTTTAATAAAAATAGCTATATATATCCAAAAATTCTAATAAATTCCAACATCACCTAATTAATACCCTAGATCATTAATATGCTATCATAACACTTAAATAAATTTTGTACATCAAGATACACAACTTAGTCATTTTCGGCCCTTTTGAAAAATGTAAGAAATGATTTTTTTTTTAAAATTTCCAAATAATCACCAAGAACTCCTACAACATCATATATCAATAATCTATTTTCAAAACAACACTTAGAAATTTCGATCATCAACAAATAAATTATACAACATGCTTAGCTTTAGAAATAAATCATCAATATAAACTCCTAAGCATATGTAACATAATCACTAAGCATATAAACATGCTAGCATAATTTTTCACTAAATACACATGCTTGGATATTATAATCGAACCATCGAAAATTTAAAACTTAATGTATAATCGAAGCTCGTTCGATATCTAACCTCTTTATCGGTTTGGATTTAGTGCTCAAGGATTTTTGATCAAGCCTTTGTAAAGAACAAAGAAAACTCTCTCAACTTTTCCAAGAACAAGCTCACGGTAATGTTGGTTTTAGGAGAGAATTGTGTTTGAAATGTGATACTATTACTTAAGCAAAATGATTAATATCCTTGTACTCAAATCTATCCTCTCTCGGTTTTCCTCACTCACAACACAATACACAAGCCTAATTAACTTTATGACTCACCAAAATATTATGTCACCACTCTTACACATAGTTACTACATGGAATCAAATTTTCTTGAACAATTCAATTCAATGACTTTGGATCAAAGTTGCCGTCGGTTCCCTATCTTTTGCATGCAAGACATTTTATTTTATTTGATGACACACCAATTAATACATCATCACTTTAACCCAAAGTAACTATACTTACACATTTTGAAAGAAACAATTAATTTCCTTGACTTTGGTACACTTCACCGTTGACTACCTCTCTCATTTCACAAAGGGAAGCCTTTGAAATTGCTTTATACTATACACGTAAAATATCTACACTCTTAAACATGCAATACATCATCAAAGGTGTTTTAATTAATTCATCCTACCTCATTAGTCAACAAAATACGGCTCCCATACTAAGTGAAAGGCTTCCACTTGATTTACTTTTAATTCACTTGATTAGAGTGTACAAATATCCCACTTGATGTATTAATCTACACAACACAACAAGAATAGGTAAATTGTTCGCGTAACAAATGCTATCCAAAATTGGGCACGACAATTTTGGAATTATAAAAGCCAAAATTTGATTTTCATGCTAGAAGTATTTATATATATCATAGATGATAAATTATATCATAGGAAAATTTATTAGAATTAATCCATGGGTGAAAAACCCTAATTCTCGATTCTATGGTTTTTCGAGAATCAACATATGTTCAAATATTATTCCAAAATTTTCTAGCATTATTATAATGCTAAATAATATTCTAATTACATAAAATAATCATAGGAATTTAAATATCATAATTCCTTGATCATTAGACTTGATTCTCAAGTCATCACTAAACGTTAACGTTTGAAACGTCTCAAAACGCTAATTATCGACTCATCTTAAAATGGTCGTAATAGAGTCGTAATCACTTTATTAAATCATTCCAATAATAATGGAATTAAATTCTAAGCTCATACACTTAGAAAATATCACGAATATTTAATTATCGATACATAATCGACGTTGAAATAATACTGTTGAAATATGTTACATAATCGTATTTCTCAATTCACATTCATTTGTGAATAATACATAGGAATTTATTATTCCCCAATAATCTAAATCATTATTCGATAATTTATTAATCAATTTCTCATAATAAAACTCTAATTTACGAAATTAATATTGTAATTAGGCTTAATCGGGTATTACAGCAAATCAGCTCCAAAAATGTTAAATAATAATCCAACATTTTAATTGGTAGCAAATTCATATCTTCTAATTTATTCATATGAATTTGAAATTTGATCTAGATATCCATTTGAAGTCAAAATCCAAAATTAATTGAGAGATTTTGAAATCTATTGCTTGAGTTCTCTCCTAGTGTTGTCAATTTTGTCGTTAGGTTTACAAAATTGCAACTCGAACCATAGAAAAGCTTTAATTCCATTGTACTAATTCATGACTCGATCACTTAGTTGTCAAACATTCGGCAACAAAATTGATAACATGTGATGACAACCTAAATAATGGATTTCAAAATCTCTCAATCAATTTTTTTCTATGTCGGGTAGATATCTAAATCTCAATTTCATACTCGTACAAAAAATTAAATGAACAAATTTGCTATAAATCGAAAGATAATTATTATTGAAACGCATAAAATTTAGATCTAATTTACAATAAGGCAAAAATTTGAGATTTAAATAGCAATTCTCTAGTTTTAGAGGCACCAATTTCCGGCAAAATGGATACAATGTGTTTTAAGATAAACTTTTCCACAACAATATCATATTGTTGGATTCGTTTTGATGAAAAGTAGATTGCTATTCGTTTTTAAATGGAAAAAATGATTTTTAGAATCGTAATTAATATAATTTAAACTTTTGAGAAACATTATAATTTAATTTAGAGTTGGTTTCATGTGTGTTCGGCCGCATTGTTTGCGTATAGGAACCATGTAATTAAACAACAATGGTTAAATATAACCAGCGTTCTTTTTTAGTACAACAATAGTGGTTTTTAGTAGTAATTAGTGTGTGTAAGATGTGAGCATACGCATGAAATATTTGTTTTTAATTTAATAGGTGTTGTATGGTTGTAAGGTCATCTAAAATTAGTGATTTTCTTGAATACACTTGAACTTAAAAAGTTTTTTGGACTAGTTAAATTCACAATATATTCTTGATTAAGACAAGACCATAGAAACTTCACCATCATATAACCTCAAAAATCTTGTGGTGGTGGATTTCAACTAATTCTTTTTTCTCTCTTATTTCATCACGATTTAGGAATTCTAAAATGTTAGTGAAATGGACAGCTTTTCTTGTCTTTTCCACTTTTGCAGAAACAAAAACACATTTCCCCTATTGGTGTCAATTTGACTTGGAAATATGCCCAAATCCAATATGCTGGAAATTAGACGTCTTCAGCTAGTACATAGGTTTGTCAATAGTCAAATTTTATCTAAATCAGAATCAATAAATAAATTTTGATTCTAATTATAAAATCGACCCATTAAATATCGAACCATCAAAATATAGGTTTGAGTCGGATAATTACTCAAATGCTAAAATGGTTATCAATTTAAATTTAAATGATTTTTTTCATAATTTAATAAAAAATGATAGTTAATAAGTAATAGAGTACTAAAATACATTAGACAAGCCCATAGTATAGGGAAAAAAATATCGGGTACCCGAAACGACTGGGTCGAATCTAGATTGATCCGTGTTTGAGCAGATTTAGAACAAGAACCGAAACCATTATTAATAGGCTTTGAGCGATTTTGAGTCGATCCAAATAAAATTCGTCTATTGACAAGTTACCTAGTGGGTTGCCTCCTACTTGAAAGATTATGTTTCCTGAATCGAGCTACTCAAATTACACCTATCTTGTGTACGTGGCTCAATTTCTTATACTTTCGATTGTTGTAGATGGAAAGCTTCATTAGCTACTCAGGTTACACCTATCTTGTATATGTGTCTTATGCTTCGACTAACATAGATGGAAGTTGATGTTTTTGTTACGGATAAGATTGGCATCTTAGGAAACAAAAAATTGTATATGCAGTGAGATGGCACCAAACATGTTAGAATTCGAAATCTTCCTTGATCCACATCAAAAGATACGAACAATTACAACATTACATCATATCATTCAATGAGCGCCCCAGACGGCAACTGCAAGATCCCAAGGCGACAAGAATATAGCAGCATTACAAAACACATTCAAGATTCATCAAGAAAACTACCTACTTCAACAAAAACACATTTTTTTCTGATCTAACATAACCGAATCTATAGCACTGTTATTTCTATGTATAACAAAATTTCCCTCATTTTTCATTCATTTCATCATTTGATCACATCATCTATATATCTTGATTCAAGCCCTTCACCAAACAAACGCCATTTCCTCTGCCTCCAACCATACTACGATGCATAACAAGACCTTCCCCATCACAAATACGTGACTTAGTAAGTTTACCCTCGAGTAGCTGAGACGAGCAAGGCATTGGAGGCCGTCTGCACACAACTGCTGCACCGAATCAGCTGTGGAACACGTAGAACTACCCGTCCACCGGCAAGTAGATGCTCATGCACCCCTTGCGACAAGGAGCCCTAGCTTAGCTCGTGGACTGCTACTCCACGGGGCAACTGCAGAATTCAAAGTAGTTCATAGCTATCGTAAGATCGAAATCTCCAAACTGTAGAAATGAATCTTGTTTTTGCAATTGTTAATGTATATTTCGAGCCATAAAAATCAAGAAAGTTGGATTAGGATATGGGACCTATCATAAAATAGACATTTCATGTCTATTAGTATATATTGAAATGATACAGCATCTTTCGGTCCTAACCCACCACCATCATCATCAAACAAGTAGGACTAAAAACAATAGTCCCTCCACTTTTTGGTCTTCCTAAATTATTGCATCAAATACGACTGGATCTTCAAGAAAAGATATTTTAGTCATGGGGTCTAAACTCTCTCTCTCTCTCTCTCTCTCCATAATTACCTTCTATGGGATCATAGAAGTCCCTAATGAGCTCAGTCAGTCAAAACAGGATATTTTCACAAAAATCTCTCTCTCTCTCTCTCTCATATACAGAGAACAACACAATCAAGACAAACCAATGAGACTCATACATTCAACTTCACCAAGACCAAAAGCAACGACCATCCAAATCTAGAAGTAAACACCATCAAAAGTGAAGAAAAGTGCAAGTTCTTGCAAGATAGGAAAATTTCAAACCTGAGTTTGATTACAACAAATAAATGAAGAAACATGTTCCAGTTCTCCTCTACTCCTTTCCTCAACCAAAACCTTAGTCCTCCTCTGCATACTCATCAACACATTGTTCCACGCATTGACCCTCGAATTCCCTCTGCTGGGCAACCCGACATTCATCGCCACCAAATCGTCACTCTTCACGCTCAAAACCTCCTCGGCCGCCGCGCCGTCGAGGACCCAAATCAGGCAAGAACAGAACCCCTTCGTGATCTCGGAATCACTATCAACTCTGAACCTCATCGCCCCATCCCCATCCATGATCGCTTCCAGCCAAACCTGGGTCGTGCAGCCCAACACGCGATTCTCCTGAATCCTGGAAGATTCATCGAATGGGGGCAGAATCGCGGCGTAGTGCAGCAGCCTCTTCACTCTGTCGATCGGCGCCGGCAGAGACCGGAATTCAAAACCTAACCTCTGCACCTTCTCCGACACGCTTGAGGATGGTTGTACCTTGGCGTAACGGTCGATTGTTACGCAGGAGAGCGGAAAGGTTGGATTTTTCGACGTGGGAACGAAGGAAAATCTCGAAATTGGAGGCTTTTTGGAGATGGGTCTTTGCGGATTGAGATGCATGTGTGAGCGGCCTGCGTTCATGAAATTTACTGGGTTTGTGAACAAGAATGGTGGAGATGGAGAAAGGTGTGTTCTTGCTATCGAAGATCCCATTTTCTGTGTGGGCTTTCTCAGAGTGTTGACCGTTGGCAGACGGAGAAGTTAGTTGACAGAAAGACAGAAAGATCCTTGAACTGCGGAATTGCTTTCAGTCGGATAGAGAGAGAGAGAGAGATTTGCAGGGATGATTCGGTGATTAATTATACTTCCGTTTCCAACAAACAAGGCGGCAAAATATGAACAAAGCACAAACAATTATGGAATATTCTTTCAAAAAAATATTTATAGAATATAGATAACCATAGTCTATTTTAGATTTGGTGACATAAGTTTGCTATGGGTCTTGAAAATGACCTTATATGCAAGACAGCTATTATTGTTGATAGACTACCACACTAATCGTCAGGAAAAATGATGGAGGACTTTTCTTTTATTTTTTTTATGCTATACTTTGATTTAGTCAAAGGACAATATTCAATTGAGTTCCATGATTTTCGTGGCTGCATTTGATTTTTTAATTTTTTATTTCGAAATTGTTATTTAATATAATAAATAAACGTATTGAATAAAGTTATGTGTGCATATAAACATGTGTAAAATTTTATGCATACCGGGGCGTTTAATGAAATAATTTTATTTTATGTGAGGAAGATGTTTAACTAGACAAATACGAGTGTGAGTCACACGACAACAATATGCAAAAGAATCTATAAGGTGGACTAAAATTAATATTTTTATGCATAATCATCAGGTGTATTCTAAGATATTTTGTTCAATGTCATCTATATCGCATGATTACATCAAAATATGTATGGATAAATAATATCACACAAAAACTCTTGTACATCACACGGACAAACAAAAATATTATTATTCTTAAGAAAAATATTATTTACATTCAAAAAATATATCATTAATTTTTTACCCTATGATTAGAAAGCATCATTTATATTAAAAAAATATCATTTTCATTGAATAAAAATATTATCTACATATGCAAACATCCATACAAGAGACCATCTAATAATATTAAGTCTAGAAATGTTTATGAGCTTGACTAACATTGTTGCGTCAAAGCTTCTTATTAAAATAATCATAAGAAAAGGCATGCAAGAAAAGAGCATTAACTTTCATGAAAATGGGTTGTTAAAAAAAAAACTTTCATGACGACCGGGGGTTTATTTTCTAAATTTGTGATGTAATAAAAGAATAATGACGGAGTAAAGAAAAAATATTTCTTCCAATTACAGGAAAAGTTCCTTCTATATTACCTTCTCTTATTCATTTAATAAACTATGATAGTTCAATCTCACCAATTCAACATATCTAACTGCCCACTCTTATTTTAAATTGTAGACTTGGAGCTTGGCCATGCACTTTATTTGCTTTAATATTTTTGTCGAACTAATAAGATTCTTTTTTGGCTTTTTGAATATTCCCTTAATCATGCCAAGCGCAAATCCTTTGAAAAAGTGAAATAATTGTAACAGCTGCGTCACTGCATACCACATACTCAATTTCAAAAGTGGCAAGCAAAAATATTTAATATTGACTTCCTTTGCTAGGTATAGAGACAGTCCACCATATGCACATACACAATATAGTGCTTATTTTCTTTGATTTTTTGAATGAGCTGTTACTTATTGGCAAAGGCGAAGCCGAGCAGCCCCGCTGATCGCATTTAGACTACACACTGTATTTTAAACTAGACTTTTATAATATACAAATATATTCTCATTAGTCTAAACTTTTGAATACATTAGTGCAATTTTTATTATCCATTTTTAAAATCCTAGCCAGACTTCTGAATAAATTAGTGTAATATCGATCATCCATTCTTAAAATCCTAGCTTTGCATATGCTTAGACTCATGCTTTCAGAATTCGACCCCATTTCGGCCACCTACGAAAATTCAAGAAATAGACATGAGAAAGTGGATTTTTGCAATTTTCACATTTGACTGGCAAGATTTCTGCTGCATTCATGACTGCAAAATCACATTTTACACATGACAAATAACTATCTAAATTGATGAAATATTCAATCAAAAATTGTAGTGTATCTCTGATCCCAATAGGGCAAAAATCTCAAGCCCCGGTGAGATTATAATGTGCAGGAAGAGGCCTCTAAATCATGTTTTTGCAGAAGCATTTCAAGAAAATTTTAAGAGCATTATATTTCGACAAAAGCAGAAGCAAGCGCTTGCAGATCTTAAAATCAAGAACTATATGAGGATAAATGAATGTGGACGCAGACAGCAACGAAAATCATAGTTCAAAACTTCATACAAAACTTTATGTATTTTACCAAACAAACCTGGAGTGAGCCATGGCTCCACAAGTTCGTGTCACTGATGAGGAAAACCTTGTACGATGAGAGATAGTGATATAATTAAACGAAGATGATTATAGGAAGGGCGGTATAGCACTTATTACATCAGGATTTATTGTATAAAATCCTTCCTATAATCATACATTATTGCCTGTTTAGAATTAAAAATGAATTCTGTGCTTACATCTCCGGCTTTGGGATGCCAATGCAACTCATTAGAGCTGTGATCGGAGGTTCGAAAGAAAAATTAAAATCCTGCCTACCTGTATGGATCTGACCACTGCTCGATCCCACTATCTAGATGCTCGTCTAACAAGAAGCACGCCAGATGCTTGAGGAGCTGCAATGGTTCTTCACCTTCCTTGACTATCTGGAAACATGTTAAAAAGGCAAACTCAAGAACTTAGCTACTGCAAAATATATTACCATCAAGCATGTGCATGGAAACTATGAGATGGCACTGCTAAAGGACTGATGGTATTGGGTGACAAACTCCACCTGATTTGCTAGTTTCCGTATATATACATGTATGTTACCAATTAGCATGCATCATATATGCACTAACTAATTTTGCATAATAGTTCTTATTTAACATCAACATGTCTTCCAAATGTTTAATATACTGTATTGAAGTCATCATGAACTATGGCCCACTAAAGCTACCCAAAATTTGACCTTATCCCAGGATTACTTTAAGAAATCTTCAACCCCCGAAAACTCTTTCCTACTTTCTCAGCCAAAATTATCAGCCAAGAGAAAAGGTTAACCTTCTTCAGCATGGGAGCCTGCTAAGGAGAAAGGAGAAGTTGTCGAATGTTTAAAAAAGGAAGAATTTGCAAGATAACACACTAAAGGAATCCAAAGCCCAATTCCGTACATTCTGTGTCTCAAATCTCAGTATCTCCAAGTTTAATGAAGTTCCATGACAAAGGGGACTCCAGAGTTGAGACCAGTGAAGGAAGCAACCACTAAGAAGATGAGAAATGCAAAGGAAGGATATAACACTGCGAAAGGGCCTCCGCCCTGCACTCGTGACTCTCCAAACTTCATTTATGTCCAGCCCTGACTTACATTCTGCTGATTGATTGAAGAAACATAGTTCTAACACCTAATCCTGCATCCTATCCATTTTTTTGGAAATATTTGCTCATTACTTTGCCCTTAAAGAGATTATATAAAACTTTTCTTGTTGAAAGTTTATTGTAGATTCTATATATTAGAGATTTATATAGATAATATAAATTTCACATTGTACATGCATTTTAGATAATCTCTCTTATTTAAATTATGCAAATAATTCACAATTCATTTTCATTACAGGCATACCTTTCTCAATCTCACATACACACATCTACAATTCTGGCGCATTAAGAAAGTAGTATCCTGAATATTTAAGCACTTAGGAAGTTTAAAGTAGTAGACTCCCATATAGAAACTCTAGATTCTGTTTGCATATCCTGCCATATTGTGATTAATAGAGCACTGCTTTCCTAGTTTAAAATGGAGAGTATAAACCACAAAAGTCCGATATGCCATTTAGATTGTTCACATAAGATCTCATTCAAACAAATGGGGATTTAAAATAATCATCTATCTGGTTGCTATTATCAGGATTCATCACCCATGTGTATATGTAAATTTTGCAGCCTATCATGATCAACATACGTACATTCAAGTTTTGAAGTGGAATATGTACCTTGACTAGAGCACCTATGCTGTAGCCCTCCTCAAGGAGAAGATTCTGACCAATTGTTTCCGAGTGAATTTGATTATCTTCATAATTGCAGCTGTACCCGATCATCTAACTATGACTTCCCTTCGATGTCCCATTACGCCCTATCCACACATACAAAGAATCAAGGAATTTTGAGCCAGAAAGTTCTGCAGGAAAAGAAGTATAATATAAACTGATCTAGAACCGAAAATGCCCTGATACATGTTCAATTTATGCAGATATTAGTCATATCACATGAAATGCCATACTTCTTTTCACCTGGTGATGTGATTGGACAGTCATCATCAGCAGCATGGCCATTTGCATCTCGAATTGGCTCATCCTTTTCAATTTCCAGAGAGACGGCAGGATGGAGGTTTTCACAGTCAACATCCTTCCCCGCATCATCTTCCAAGTATCTTGGCAAGTTTTCTGAAATATGAGACTCCTCATCAATGGAAGGCAAAATCATTCGCGAAGGAAGACTGCTACCTCTACGCTCTGCAAGGGAGGGCAAACTTTGTCCAGAGGTTGAACATAGACCAGCTGCTCTCGAAGCATGACAAGGAAAGGTTGCTTCTCCTGATAGAGGAGAAGTCAAGTTATCATGTAAAGATGTACTTTCAACTACACAACGAAGACCTTCCTTCGTCGGACCGCTTTTACTAGAATCATTCTCACTCGATTCAAGTGTGTGAGGTGATGGTTGAGCAGATACAAGCGATAAGTCAGACCAATTAGATGAAGAGGGTGAGAAGCTAAATGAACTTGAATAATCAGATGTCGAAGGTGAGATTGACGGCGACGTTGAATTCGATTTTGGTTTACTAAAGAATGAAGAAAAAGAATCCACCAAATTGAATGACGGAGATTCCACGAGAGAAGTATCAGGACCTAGGCTGCTGGTTACACAAGAAGCAAATGAATCCTCAGAATCAGTCTGGATACTCAAAGACCTCGAAATATCAGCAGACGAGACCGTGTCTTTAGCTGAACAAGTATCTATTGCTTCCAGTGTATCACATCTCTGTGAGACACCAGAATCTGATTTAGATAAGGTGGAAAATTCCTTCATAATACCATCAGCAAACTTACTTCTTAATCTGTTCCAACCATTCTCTCTGGAAGGAAGGCACGTCTCGGATCCTGCTTCAGATGATGGACAAGGTGGTACAACCCCACCAGCAAGTGCCCTGAGGAAGATTTCAAAATCTATATCATACTCATCAAGTTTCCTTTGATGCAGACACGGAACGATAGTAGCCATGTCGGACCCTGCAGAGAGTCCCTTTTCCTCCACAGACTTCACATGACAGCCTTCAGCCAGACCTTTTCTATGGCTAAAAGCACTCCAAAATTCAAGCGTCTCTTCACATTCTTTGATGATTACAACTGGACCCTTAACCCTCTCGTAACGAATAATTTGGGAAGCAGCTGTCCTCGCATTGTCAGACATCACTGAAGAGCAGTGCTTCCCTATCCAGATATATAAAGCAGAAGGAATGTGAATTATGAATGCTCCACGGGAATCAAGCCTGTCGGCACCTGCTTCACATAACATTTTCGGTACAAGATGAAGGGGGTCGTACGGCGAGTGAGGTGCCATACGATACATTCTAAGAACAGAACTCGGGCTAGCAGGCAGAGCGTGTACACGCTTCTGGCATTGTAAAAGTTGACAAGCAAATCCCACATTCGGATTAGTCACTCCTCGAGCCGCTTTGACGTGCTGGAAAGCATCATCGAAACTCTGTCTTTCTTTCCACATAAGATATGCAATGACCAATGAGGTTGATCGAGATACCCCATGACAACAGTGGACAAGGACACGCCCACCTTGTTCATGAATATCTTCAAAGTAATCGAACACATCATACAGTATACTAGTAATATCCTCAGACGGACTGTCCTGCAGCCAAAGTGTCTTATACACAAGCTCATTCCTGAAATATTCAGGGCAAACGAACCCAACACAGTTGAGCACATGAGTAATCCCTCTCTGGCGGAGGATCTCACGGTTCTTGGCAATCACATCACTTCCCAAATATATATGATCTAAAATCCTTGAGCACTCCTTGTCAAAAAACGCAAGCTTGTCCTTCCTGCATTCAAACTCTCTTGGAGGTAGATCAGAAGTCGAGGTTCCACGGGGTGTTTTTGATCCAGGCCTTGCACCCGGAGTCGAAGGATTAGGCCATACGCCAAGATCATCGGACCCTGCTCTCGGCCATTCTTCAACGCTTGGTCGGACAATAGAAAGAGGCTGAAGCGGCGGCAAACAAGCCCGCGCCTTGCTGTTCCATTGCGGGTTAGAATTTGATTTCCTCGGTGGACGCTCAGTCCATGAGACCGACCTCGAGAAGGTCTTCCAACTAACACTGGATCCCTGATCTTTGTCTTCTTCCCTTAACATTTCAAAATCTAAGCTGCCACACCAAAATCAAGCCTAAAATTACAATATTACATGAGCCCAACCCCATCTCGCACTTCCAGAAAGAAACCCCAAATTGTATTTCCAGATTCCCACAAGGAACGTCAAATAGGGGCCATGAACCCTCCAAGAGGATAAAAGTTTTCACAGATTTCCCAATTCAGTTAAACTCCACAACAATAATTCATAGAAGAAACACATAGAAATAAAAGCATCACATACTCAACAATTAATAACTACAATCTCCAATAATCCATCCAATTTCTCTAACCTAAACCCCTCACAAAAAAGATATATCCCTTCTTCCACTTGGCATAAGTGACAGAAGACAAATCAAACACAAAGTGCGACCCAGTAGAAAACCCACTACACATAGCTTTCAGGGACCGAAAAAAAATGAAACAGAACAGCCAAAAACCGAGGGGGGAAATTGGATTCAACGAAAACCCATTTGGGCTGAAATACTAAAGAATAACTAGAAGTTGCAAAGAGGCATCAATAAGTAAAAATAAAATAGATTGAAAAGGAAACTTACATGAACTAGTGAATTGGTCGCTGGGCATGAGCAGCAGACATTTGATTACTGCGAAGTGAGAAATGGAGATTCTTTCTCTTATTGTTATTATTATAATTTAAAAAGGGACAGAAAATTATAAAAGATCCGTTCAACAAAGGGTGGTGTTTTTCAAGAGAGAGAGAGCGATGGGGGAAGAGAGAGAGACGCAGCGCAGGTAAGCCAAAGAAAGAGAGAAGATTACAGGTTGGCAAATACATAGATCTGGAACATAAGTCGCCAAATGCCACGTCATCATTATGACCCTTTAAGATTTTGATAAGTCACATAATGAATGTGAGATGGAATATCAAAATATTTCAATGTTTCAAAAATGTGGCCTCAATATTATTTAATTGTAATAAAGATATTAGTAGACGTTTTTCATTTGGAAAATATTGATTTAAGATTGAAAAGAGGCTAACTATGATTTGGTTGGGGGGGCGATCATTCTGTTTAATTTTGTATAAAACGAAAAATGTTATTGTTTTATTGTCAAAAGGAGAATTTCAGTTTTCCTTATGCATTAGATGAAATAGTGTCGTTTTAACCGATGTGGCAATTAAACAGTTCAGTCTCTTGCACGACATATAATAAGTATCTTGGTAGCGGTAAATATGGTTGATATTTGTTAATTACAATTATAAAATGTTGGGTATAAAATTGCACCCTTTAAAATGTAAGGACATTCAGATATTTCACCTAAGCGTTATGACATCATCTGATAATTTTCTTAAAAAATTAAAGTAATCAACTTATATGTTGAAATAAATGAAAGTTTTTTAATCAAAAGAATTTAAATGAACTCCATAACATAAATATATATCCTATAATATATTTTTATGAATTTTGCGGTAATTATAGATGAATATGTATATATACTCACACGTAGTATGTACATCGTAAATGAAAGGTTACAAGTTGCGATAAAGGAAAAGGAAAATAAAATAAAATAAAATAGTGAGTCACGTTCGACCTTCCCCATGTCAAATATCGTTTACAATGTGCTGAAAATCAATAGTGACATCCAATGATGATTTTATATAAGAATAATGATATTTTTACATACTATGTACATACGTAATATCCTTTTATTTTGAATCGAACCGGTTCAAGTTTTTTCAATCGATTTTTTAATTAATTATATTACAGGATGTCTAATATGCTATTTTCATATTTTAAGTATTTTTTTTCTTTCATTCATTTATTCACGTTTTTTAGGACTATATCCTAACTAATTCTCTTAAATTTTGTTAGGATACGTTTAATAGATTTGCATCAAAATTAAAATGGAATGATCGTGCATTTTTTTGCTTGTTTTTTTTTTTATAACTTTTCTTTAATAATCGTGCATAATTGTTTGGCTGTAATTTATTTCTGTTGTTTATATTCTTTCACAACTTATTTACTTGAATAATTTGTGGTACATATTTTTTAAACAACTTTTTATTTCTTTTATTATTTGTTTGCTTTGTGAACCTTTTCTTAAAATATTATTTTGGAAAAAATTATATATCTTTATAATAAAAAAAATATAAATCCTAGTTAAAATATGAACTAAGTGATATAATTGTTTACCATAATGTTCCATTAATTAATAAATGTAGTTACATTGTAAAAAATTGCTCAATTATAAAACCATAAATTAACAACAATCAAACATAATGAATTTGTATAATAGTCATAATAGTGACAACATTGTTTAATCATTTGGTATAATATTATACTATAGTATTAAAATTATAAGATAATAGTGTAATTGATGGTATATAGTATTAAAATTATAAGATAATAGTGTAAATGATGGTATTTATTCGGGAATTGGTACACTATAGTATTTAAATTATAAAATAATAGTGACAATGTTTGATCATTTGGTATAATACTATACTATAATATTAAAATTATAAGATAATAGTGTAATTGATGATATTTATTCAGAAATCGGTATATTATAGTATTTAAATTATAAGATAATAGTGTAATTGATGTTATTTAGTCGAAAAAACAGTATACTATAGTTTTAAAATTATAAGATACTAGTATAATTGTATGATTTGTTATCATATGTTTATCACATTGTTCCATTATTCCCTAATTGTAGTTATGTAGTATAAAATTGCTCAACTATAAATAGCAACTATAAAATTGATGTCACTATAAAATTATAAGATAATAGATTAACGACAATCGAACACAATGAACCTGTATAATAGCAAAAATATGTGTGTCTAGTGACAACATTGTTCAATCATTTAGTATACAATAATATTAAATTTATAATATTTTATTGAAATTGATGGTTATTCGATCAAATTGTTCTTTTAAGTCGCTCGTAATAGTACGATGACCTTATAGAGCAGTAAGGTCGACCCAAGTCGAATCTCTCGAGTAAGGCTTAACAGGGCTACGGTTATATGTTAAACACGAAAACAGAAAAGAAATACTAACGTCCTAAAATAAGGGGATCTGTCACAGAACGGACGAAAACAGGAAATAAAATAAAGCAGGTAAAACGGATGCACTTGGACAACAAGAGGAATTGGCAGATACACGAAATTGGAGACGGTGTTCTAGGGTTCAAATCTATCTTCGCTATTAATTAATCAAGGACCGGTACACAATGCATAAAACACCCACACCTCTCACCTAGCGTTCAACAATAACTATCTCTCGACCACGTCAATGTTAGACTCGAACTTAATGGCGGAGGATCTCTCGATCAAACCTCCATCAACTACAAAGGATATTTAACTACAAATGCACACGATAGCAAAAACCCTATCCATATATATTAATTACTCAACAACAAATCAATCTCTCGATAACGTTCGTTGTCAAACTTATATTTAACAATAAATCTGCTCTCGCATAACTTCATAATCAAACATAAGCACATAATCAATCTACACTATTCTTTCGAACACCATATATGAAGATCATGAAATAATCAATTTATCCGGATAAAAAATCATAAATTATCAACAAAATAATCACGATTCAAGACAAGAACAATCCAATATTTATTTCCCAACAAATCAATAATTTATCTTATGGTAGAAATTATTCTCATATCAATTACATAGACATAATGAAAACGAGAAAAACTTACAAACCATTCATAGATAAATTCGTCTTCCAAAAATCCGGAATCGCACAATCCAATTGTTAATCCAAAATGCAAGAATTAAATGGAAAGGAAAAGAAAAAGAAAGGAGAAAGAAAAGGGAGAAGAAATCTGTGCGTGTGCGTGAGTGTGTATTCGATCGCTACGGTTCTTCTTCTTTTTATAAACCTGAAAAAGCCCACGAAAAATTACGTTGAACTGGGCCCAAAAAGCACGTCCAGCGCCGGACGGGATGAAATCGGCGCTGGAAGTAGCTCTCTGGACGTCTTAGGAATAGTACCCCAGCACCGGCTTCGACGCGTCCGGCGCTTGGGGTACTTCTTTGGAAAGGTTCCGAGTGAGTACCCCAGCGTCGGACGGGAGTGAGTCCGACGCTGGATGCGCGGGGAGCAAGGTCAGTTGCTTGAGGCGAGGCGCTGCGTGTAGGAGTTGAGGCATGCGCTGCAAGCGGAGCGCTGGACTTGGGAGCGGTCGTGGAGGGGGGGGGGCAAGATTAGCTGCTTCGCAACGGGCATTACGGCTAGCGCGCACGTTGGCTTGGAGGCGTGTGGATGGAGTGCCGGACGCGTGAGGTGCGGCCGTGGTCGCGTTGCGGCCAGCGCTGGAGTGGGCGCGGCGTGTGGGGCGCGCGCTTGGGCGTGCCAGCCGGACTTGATCAGCGTCTGTGCATCTGCGACTTCATTGTTCGCTCGTTCTCTCGTTCGAACTCCGAATTACGATCCGTTTGCGCCTATGGACTCCTATCGAGATGCTCTTTAAAATTGTAAAATTTTCACATCCATCCTTGTCATATCCATTTCTTCCTATTTAACGTCGTTTTTCTACAAAACATCGAAACAAACGAAATAAGTCTGAATCGATAAATACGTGTCAAAACAACAGCAAAAATAGAACAAACCCTGAGAAACGACATGCATAAAACTAAGAAGAATAAGCACGAATTCATACTAAACAACTCCTCCACACTTAAACCTTTGCTTGTCCTCAGGCAAACATTATCACCACGACACGAGAAAATAAATCGAGAAAACAAATATTCAATTGGATCATACCACGACATCACGTCATCCTAGATTTTATAAATCGATACACTTCTTATAATAAATTAATAATTGATTGAGTATGCAGCTTAATCCAAGCAAATCATAAATCTGATCTACATGTATTTAATAATCGAATAGCCAACTCATATAAACATCTTGCATAAAACATCTCATTTTCAACATACTAAACAACTTTCAATACCAGATGTGACGACTAAAGGAGGATTATAGGACAATATTCATTAAGTCAAACCTTCGAGTTGAAAACCCGAGTATCCTAATGTGGTTTTCCATGCTCATCACTTTTGAGCTTCCATTCGAGAAGCAACATGGAGCGAGAGGAGTAGAGCCCCTTATTCCAACCTTAAGCTCACTTATTCAATCTATCAACAACTTATTCCAACTCTTTCATTTTTATTTTTTTATAATAATCTTTTCATATTTTCATAATTTTTTTTTCTGAGATAAGACACGCAAGGGGACCATATAAATAACAACGACAATCAACCACACATATCACTTCATCACAATTTACATTGACGTGTCCCACATCAACAATTATCAAGCCAAGTCACGTATCGATAAGATTTACTAGAAATCAATTCGGACATGCATACCCAATCAAATCATACTCACTCAACTCTACTCGTATACTAGACGATAAAGCATACTCAAATCCAAACAAAAGGTACAAAATGGAGGACGAAACACCCAAACAAATACAAGTCACATGCAAACACACAAAGACGGCAAGCACGCCTCCACACTTTAGACAAAAGCCAAAAAGGTAAAATGTAGAAATGAACTTCCCGGAAATTGGGAAAGCAAGTCAACTAGGTACGGCGGTGACGACGTCCAGTGGATTGAGTGTTCATGATATGAAACTCGCCACAATTCTCATCTCACTTATTAAAAACCTGAAAAGAAAAAGAACAAAACAAATAAAAACAAATAAACTCATATGTTGCCTCTCCCGCAGCGCTCGTTTCAATGGCACGAGCTCCACCAATGAAAAACAGACTATCCATAATCCTTCACCTGCAGGAATATTATCTCAACCAGAGCATCAGTATTAATAATGTAAGCACAAAGGACAGTCAAGATAGCAAATAATATATTACTTAAACTTAAATCAAACATCATATTCTTCAAAGAAAGATAGATAACCTCAACTCCTGAAGCACAATACTTTGGTGAATTAGGATGTTGAAAAATTACAGATGCCACCTCACCTCTCCTCATCCTTCAACTGGTTCGGGAAGATATCATGTTGTTCATATTTAGTCTCGGCTTGATGAAACCTTGACTCTTCACTTTCATCATCTGTCATGATTCTCTCATCAACTTCATCATCTTCAAAGAATATGACACAAGAAGTCTGCTCCAGTTGACTCGACATCTCCTCCACACTTTGGTTGTGAACCAATTCTTCCACTGTCCTGACTAACTGACTGGCTTGGATCATTACACGTTCGATAGATGCTTCCAACATTTCGAACCTTTGTTGACTCGTCTGTATGAAAGACATCAGTGTGTCTTCCAATGTTGGCTTCACTAGCCGACTCGACTGAATGAAATCTGCAATGTATCCTCCAATGTCGGCTTCACCGATTGACTCTCCTGAATGAAAACATGTAATGTATCCTCCAATGTCGGTTTCACCGACGGACTCGCCTGAATGAAAGCCTGCAATGTATCCTCCAATGTCGGCTTCACCGGCTGACTCGCCTGAATGAAAGCCTGCAATGTATCTTCCAATGTCGGCTTCATCGGATGTTGCTGGAACAAGAGGTCCTGACTATATGAAGAACTCTGAGGATGCCTCCAGTAGGGATCATAGGCTTGATGCTCACAGCCTGACGGGTATCCCTCAAAATACTCGAATTGGGCTCCTTCTTCATAAGAAGAATTTGCCCAATACGACGAGCTTTCCTCCTCCAGGCCTATCTAACCATATTCGTATCGCCGGTAACCCTGCATTAACGGACACCAACTACAAAAACAAGATCACACGCACCTGTTGGAGAAAATAGTAACAAAGAAAAAGAAATAAATAAAAAGAAGAAGCCCGAGAGAAGAAACAGAAAAATAAAAGGAAACAAGGAAAACAAAGCAACACAAAACACAAAGCCTAAAGCCTTCCCCGGCAACGGCGCCAAAATTTGTTGCGACCAAATTGTTCTTTTAAGTCGCTCGTAATAGTACGAGGTCCTTATAGAGCAGTAAGGTCGACCCAAGTCGAATCTCTCGAAGAAGGCTTAACAGGCTACGGTTCTATGTCAAACACGAAAACAGAAAAGAAATACTAACGTCCTAAAATAAGGGGATCTGTCACAGAACGGACGAAAATAGGAAATAAAATAAAGCAGGTAAAACGGATGCACTTGGACAACAAGAGGAATTGACAGATACACGAAATTGGAGACGGTGTTCTAGGGTTCAAATCTATCTTCGCTATTAATTAATCAAGGACCGGTACACAATGCATAAAACACCCACACCTCTCACCTAGCGTTCAACAATAACTATCTCTCGACCACGTCAATGTTAGACTCGAACTTAATGGCGGAGGATCTCTCGATCAAACCTCCATCAACTACAAAGGATATTTAACTACAAATGCACACGATAGCAAAAACCCTATCCATATATATTAATTACTTAACAACAAATCAATCTCTCGATCACGTTCGTTGTCAAACTTATATTTAACAATAAATCTGCTCTCGCATAACTTCATAATCAAACATAAGCACATAATCAATCTACACTATTCTTTCGAACACCATGTATGAAGATCATGAAATAATCAATTTATCCGGGTAAAAAATCACAAATCATCAACACAATAATCACGATTCAAGACAAGAACAATCCAATATTTATTTCCCAACAAATCGATAATTTATCTCATGGTAGAAATTATTCTCATATCAATTACATAGACATAATGAAAACGAGAAAAACTTACAAACCATTCATAGATAAATTCGTCTTCAAAAAATTCGGAATCGCACAATCCAATTGTTAATCCAAAATGCAAGAATTAAATGGAAAGGAAAAGAAAAAGAAAGGAGAAAGAAAAGGGAGAAGAAATATGCGTGTGCATGAGTGTGTATTCGATCATGCGGTTGTTCTTCTTTTATAAACTGAAAAGCCCACGAAAAATTACATTGAACGGGCCCAAAAGCACGTCCAATACGGACGGACGAAATCGATGCTAGAAGTAGCTCTACGGACGTCTTAGAGCAAGTAACCCAGTAGCAAGCTCCGCGTCCGTGGCTTAAGTCTCTCTCCGAAAGGTTTCGAGTGAGTACCCCGCGGACGGGAGTGAATCCGATCTTTGGGTGGGGGCAGGTCACTACTTGGGCAAGCCCGGTGTTGCGTCGCAGCCGGAAATCAGCTTGAGGCGTCCGCCGCAGTGAGCGCCGGACTTAGCGGGGGCATGGTCACCGCCGCAGCAGGCGTTGCGGCACGCGCGTTGGCGTGGAGGCGTGTGGATGGAGTGCCGGATGCGTGAGGTGCGGTCGTGGTCGCATTGCAGCCAGCGCTGGAGTGGGCGCGGTGTGTGGGCGTCGTGTTGGGGCATGCCGGCCGGGACGCGCGCGATGCGCGCGCGTGCTCGACTTTGCGGGTTTGCTCCGTTCTCTCTCGTCCGAACTCCGAATTGCGATCTGTTTGCGCTTATGGACTCCATCGAGATGCTCTTTAACATTGTAAACTTTTCACATCCATCCTTGTCATATCCATTTCGTCATATTTAACGCCATTTTTCTACAAAACATCGAAACAAACGAAATAAGTCTGAATCGATAAATACGAGTCAAAACAACAGCAAAAATAGAACAAACCCCGAGAAACGACATGCATAAAACTAAGAAGAATAAGCACAAATTCATACTAAACAATTATTCAACAATTGATAGATGTCACTATAATTATATGATTTGTTGTCATACATTTACCACATTGTTCTGTTATTTCAATTTTGCACTTAGAAGTTTTACGAACAATTATAATTACAAATCCCTAAACCCTTATATTTTTTTTATAATCAACATTTAAAATACAATTAATATTATAATAGACATTTAATATTGTTTTTTAAAAATCACAATCAAATATATATATATATATATATATATATATGATTACCGTTTATATATTCTGATTTTTTATGGATTTCAATTATATTTTACCTAAATTAAAGGGAAAAGAAATCGTGCATATCATATTCCCGAAAATATAGGGATGTTAACATATTTATTCATAAATTAACGTAAAGGTTATATATGTAAAATATAATTCAATTAAAGGAATTAATTAATACAATTCTGAAATTAATAAAAAATTATAAAAAAAAAACCCCTCATTATGTACATACATAGTATGTAAATTTATCACTTCCCTTTATATAAAACTGTTACAATGATTCATCATGAAAAGTCCAATAGATTATAAAGCAAAAGTATTCAATGACATTTGATGAAAGCAGTCATTTCATTTATCGGCCCATGATTTAGGCCTATACGAGCCCAGTGAAAAAGCCCAAATCACAAAATATGTGTTTGTTAGCTGTTTTCTGTATCTTAGTCAACCCTTGTAGAACGTTAGTTTTTTATATCCGTAGCTGTTCGACAAGTTTAATTTAAAATATGTTGAACATAGTCGAATTTAATTATGATTAAAAAATTATTGGATGACACATTTTAGAAAGTTATGTAAGCGAATAAACATACAAACATATTAAGTTTGATAAATTATTGTAATCACTTAGAGATATGGATATTATATAAAATAAACAAAACTTAAGTATAAGAGTTGAACAATATCAAGTATTATGAATGGCTCTAGCATATTATAAAGAGATATATTATCAAACAATATCAAATGTATATTTATAATTTCATCAAATAAATTCAATAACTGCGAAATACAAGCATAACGCATGCATCATATATAATTGGAATAGAGAATCTTGTGTACATAAAGAAAAAAAAACTTGATTATATGACTTCAATTAGAAATACTTTCATCAAGGGGCATATAATTATTTTCTTTTTTCCCTCTTTTTTCTTATCTATAACAAGATTAGATCTAAGTAGGACCCAAAAATCCCTACAAACAAACAAACAACCAACAAAGTCATTCAAACTGTAACTACCCCATAATAACATATAATTTTCTTGGATTCCCTTTGATTAGATAAAGATAGACAACACATTTCTCCATACAATATAACAAATATAAATAAATAAATTGATTAAATAAAATTTAAATGCAGTTTGCTAGTTGACCTAAAGGGGATGCCGTGGTGCCCTCCCACAACTGTTACGTACAAGATCTTCATTTCTTGCATTTAAATCAAAAGACTTCTAACATTTATTGATCTTTAATATAATCTTTGTGTGACCATATTGGTATAATGGTTAGAGACCCTACTTGTCCCAACTTTCCGACTACTTAAATTTCTAGGAAGTTGCCGACGAAAAAAAAAAAACTACTCCTGGCCGAGTATAACTTTCTAGGAATTAAAGTTGATAGTGAATGAATTTTATGCTATAGTCATATATATTAAGTTTATTTCCATTGACTCAAAAGCGCCCAGTCTTTGCATGTTCGAGAACTTCTTACAAAAAAAATTATTATTTTGCAAAGACTTGGAGATAAAGTTTTGTGTGAGATATGAAGTGGTGTCAAAAAGTTTGGGGTACAATATAATAAATAAAGGATAATAAATTTCATTAATATATATACCTAGTTTTATACAAATCATGCTCGATTTAATGTTATAACTAGATGTACTGTTATAGACATATATGATCATGTTTTATATATGTGTCTCGAGCAAGTTACGCTAGCCATACCTACCGTTAGATAGACTATTTATCGATTTCAATAATAATAATAATAATAATAATAATAATAATATATGTGATCTTGAGCTTCAAATTAATAATTCCAATAGTGTGAAACATAAACTGGAAGCTTATTATTCAAGAACTGAATTAGTACAAACCTATATTTCGATTCCTAGATAAATAACCATGAAAACAATAAAAAGTAAACGAATAGGATCAGTTGAATTCTTCCAACAAAGAAAACGAAAAATATTATACTATATATACATATTAGCAGGCATACAAGGCAACTCTGCAAAACTAAATATTTCTCTAGGTTATATATACATTTGTGAGCTTCTCTTCTTTTTTAAAAATAAAAAATAAAGGAACAAGAAAATGCACTGTTTTTAGCTGTTATAGATTTTGCATAATTTTGAGGGTGCGATGGGGAACAAGAATTCAAGTGGGAGAAGATTCTTCACTTCATCATCTTCATTTGATCATGCCTACCGCCAGCCGCCTACGTACAGTTACACTAGCACTCCACACCACCCGTGCTGCACGCCGCGCCACCACCACGCTCCGGCGGCTTACAGCTACGCCCCACCGCCTCTACAGACTCCTCCCCCGCCCCGCCGCCGCCTCGACCGGAAGTTTTCGAGGATTGCTGACAACTACCAGACCCTCGATCAGGTTAGGCCAATCATATATGTTAGCTGTTAAAGATGTAAGAAGAGCATGAAGTCAACCCCAACCCCAAGTCAATTTTTTTTATGTCTGAATTTTTCTCGTTTCTGATAATCTTGTGTCATCTTAGGTTACAGATGCTCTTTCGAGGTCAGGATTAGAATCATCCAATCTTATAGTTGGCATTGATTTCACTAAGAGCAATGAGTGGACAGGTTCAATTTGTGATCAAAATCTGCAGTTTAGTTTGAAAATAGTGGTTGTAATTGAGATGAATGAATAGTGTGTGAAAAATGATAGGGGCGAGGTCATTCAACAGGAAAAGCTTACACACAATTGGAAGTGGAGCTAATCCGTACGAGCAAGCCATATCAATCATTGGAAAAACGTTGTCCGCCTTTGATGACGATAATTTGATTCCGTGTTTCGGATTCGGAGACGGTGCGCTCTGTGGACACAAATTGCTACAAGACTCCACTCCATTAATAACGTATTGATTGTCGGCAATGGTTTAACTGCAGCCTCGACGCACGATCAGGACGTCTTCAGCTTCCACGCGGATGGGAGGTTTTGCGAGGGATTCGAGGAAGTCTTGACGCGTTACAGGGAATTAGTCCCTCAACTTCGCCTTTCAGGTCTGCCTAAATTCCTTCTTCTACAAAATTCCAATTCATAAACAAACTCATATTTGAATGTTTACACTAGGCCCGACTTCGTTCGCGCCGGTTATCGAGATGGCTATGAGCATCGTGGAGGAGAGCCGCGGCCAGTACCATGTTCTGCTCATAATAGCAGATGGACAGGTCAAATCCCCCTCCCATCAATCAAAACCATAATCTTTGATCAAAAAATTGGCTGCTGATCTAGGTAACCAGAAGCGTCGACACTCCAAACGGACAGCTCAGCCATCAAGAGAGACAAACAGTGGATGCCATTGTTAGAGCAAGGTAACAACTATCTCCCTCTGCCATGCCCCAAAACACATTTCATATCTGCAAATCCTAACAATCTTCGCACAAACAATGCCAGCTACTATCCGCTCTCAATCGTCGTTGTCGGGGTCGGTGACGGCCCCTGGGACATGATGAAGGAGTTCGACGACAACCTCCCCCAGAGAGCATTCGACAATTTCCAGGTAACCCATGGATCACAAAATCAACTTCTTCTTTTTTCCAATATTTCACATTTTTGGGTGTTTCAGTTTGTGAACTTCACAGATATAATGTCCAGACATGTGGAGCAATCAAGAAAAGAGGCAGAGTTTGCACTGTCTGCTCTAATGGAGATCCCCACACAGTATCAAGCAACACTAGAGCTCAACATTTTAGGGTAAAATGGCGATCAATTTTCCTACATGATGATCATCATATTACAGTCAGACAAAATTGTACTAATTCGTGGTTTTTGTCTGTTCTTGAACAGCCGTGAGACAGGTCAAAATCCGAACAGAAGTGCTCTGCGGCCACCTTCTTCAGCTAGAGGCAGCAACTCCAGCATCACAAGATACAGTCCCTACAGCACCTCAAGCAGCAGTTTCCATAGAAACGCTTCATATTATCCCGATCAACACGAAACAGCAGCTCCTACTCTCACCACAGCCTCATCTTCCACCTCTCTTTACGATAGCAAGGTAAGAATCCTGAACATGAGCTGGTACATACCTGATTTAAGATTGTGTTTATGAGTTTTGACCGCGTGTTATTGAGCAGATTTGCCCCATATGCCTCAGCAACGCGAAAGACATGGCTTTTGGCTGCGGACACCAGGTAAAGAAAAAACAGATATATCTGTTAGATTTTTTCAGTTCAGGTATGTGTAAGAGAAAGTAGTTAAATCACTAAACTGTGCGTGTGGATTTCATACCAAAAACAGACCTGTTGTGAGTGTGGAGTAGACCTCGAAGACTGTCCGATTTGCAGGAGCATGATCACTACCAGAATAAAGCTGTATTCATAGCCATGAACTGCTGCTAGTCTTGTAGATTTTGTCGAACCATGGCCGCTGAAACCATTCTCGATTGACTTGTGAACTTGACTGCGGATGAAAACAGCGCGCATTTTTTCAAGTAAGCAGAGGATTTTTGGTGAGGAGTCGGTGTAAATATTTTGATGAAGCAGAAGACATGATTTTTAACTGGTTCTGATTAGTAATGGGGATGGAGATCTCTCTACCGTAAGAATTCAAAGCTTTTTTTTTTGCTTTTTTTTTTATATATATTTTGGCTTCCTGTAATTTGCAAGATTTGTGTTGTACATAGAGTGGAAACGTCTCTAGGATTTTTTTGACTTGACGTAGCTTGTTTTCTGAACACTTGCCATTATATTTTCAACGATTAAAACATATTTAGGTCCATCTTATTTCAACACAAAAGTTATTCGAAATATATGCTGATTGAATTTTATTTTTTTCTGTCAATTAAATACAGAAGTTTTAAAGGCCGCGTCACGGTGGACTCGAACCCGAGACCTTTGGCATCGCGCATTAACCACTAGACTAACACACATACTGCTGATGAACATTCATCACATTCTCAAAAACCCACAACTTCAGAAGTGATTTTATATATTCGTTTTTCTAAAGATGATCAACTGATTATAAATCAAATCATCAACTGCTAAAGAGTAAAAACCAATATAACCATGAACTGCAATAGGGCAAGGATCATTCCAATCATCATCCATCATTCCTCCATCACGTCTACCTTTCAGTCACCTCCACCACCTCCCTCAGTGGCTTGATCTTCGAGAGCAGCACCTCTACACGAGGGAAAGACCCAAACAACAGTTGGGATAAATCTACAGATGATACTACATTACAGTGCAACAAGCATTTTCCATGATAGAGTCACCCAAGAACAGCTAGTCAAAGCAAGAAAACACTTACCAGTCTTCTTGGAGAACAAGTAGCCCTTTTCACTGACATATGTGCAAGGATTTGGCAACGAGTAATTTCTCAAGGATTCTCGCTTCCCCTAAAAACAATGTGTAAAATTTGTAAGGTATATAGGTGAAAAGTTCAGATATAGGAAAATACCAAGGATATCAAAATGAAACCTTTGCTATCACACATATATCAACATTGCTGCCGCTTCCCAAATCATTGAAAATCCCAGAGCAGATAGCATCAGCAACCATTTTACTCCCTTCATCCCTCTGAAAGATTACCATATTCCATATCATTTAACTCGAAGAATATGAATTTGTCAAACTCTTTTAAGTCCAAGAAAAAGAACTTACAGTGAGGCCTTCGCGATATCTAGATTAAAAAAGAGCCATAGCAGCAAGGGAGCCAGAGCCCATGGTGGCAAAAGGAAGTGTGTCAGTAGAACCATGTGGATATGTCTACGAGCAGCATTAATCAAAAATATGTTAGACCTCACACCTTATCAAAAATGCATGTATAGGCATCACCAAGCTGAAAAAAGCAACTCACAGTATGTAAGTGAGGGCCTGTAATCCACTCCACCAAGCACCAAGGCAGCTTGTACATGGCCTTGATAGCGGATCCAGATGCCATACAATGTGATTTAGATCATAACATTCATATGCAATAAATGAAAACGTTATCAATGCCAACCTCAGAATAAGAATCACCTGGATAGATGAGACGTTAGAAGCGTGAGAGCTGTGACAAGCCTGGACTCAGGGCCAGTGTGATTGCGCTGCAGCTTCAGCTGGGAACTGATCATGTCTATGAAAGAGCACAATTATACAAAACAAGCAAAAAAAAAAAAGATATTTGTGACGCAATACTTTAACATGTTACTAATGAGTAATGAGCAAAGGTGAATCAAGCATTAAATTGTTAATACCGGTTACAGCCTCAGTATCCTGCTATTCCTACTCCACAGCAATATATATTGGGTGCCATATAGTGAATCTTTTCACAATTCTTATCAGCAACAATCGGCCCTTCAGTTACTCGAGTGTCTGCTCCGAGAATCATGTTGAAAATCGCGTGCATATATATATAATATTATATATGTGGTCAAGTTTCCGTGAAGCTACTTTGACCAAGATTTTGAGGACGAACGCTTAATTTTGTGAAATTAAACGGCATAGGATCGATCTACGCCCGAGTAGATGATCGTGGTGTATTCACATTCTCAAACCGATTTCCGTGAGTGAGAAATAATGGATCAAAGTTGGTCACTTAAACACGGAGTTATGTGATTAATGGGATAAGCATGGATTAATTAATCCTTATCCCACATTGATTAATGTACCTTCATTAATTGTCTATATAAGTGGGTCATTGAACACTTAGTATAATTATGTGCACAAGTGACGGGTCGAAAGCCCACGCCACGACCGCCGCCGCCGCCGCCGCCCGCCCTGCCCCCGGCCCGGCCGGCCGGCGCCGCCCGCTCGCCGCCGTTCGCCCGCCCGCCCGCCCCGCCCGCCCGGCCCGCCCGGTCCCGGTCCGTGGTCCCGATCGCCGTGGATCGCGGATCCGGATCGGATCTTGGATCTGGATCTTGGATCTCGATCTCGCACCGGTCTGGGCGGTCTGGGCCGTTTCGGGCCTGCTCGTGGGTTTGCTTCGCGGGCCCGGTTCCGTGGCCCATTGTCCTTATATTTTGGATCAACGCTTGATCGAGCCCAAAGATGAAGTTGGTCCGAGGCCCACCCGTAGCCCAACCGCTGGGCTCGCTGGCGATGGAGTGGTCCGAGGCTCAACTCGTGTGGCCCAATCCGCTGGGCCCGCCAGGCACTTCAAGAGACGCCCCGATACGCCCAACGAATCTGACGCACGCGCTGTCCAGATTCGTCGTAACCGCGGTAACGCCCGACATGATGGTTTCAAGGGAAACGTGCACACGTTGTCTCCGTAAACCGCCCAGACTCAATAGGGACATAACTCCGTAACACCCGACATCAATGCGGTGTTGACTCAAAGATGTTTCCCATGAGGGACGACGCCTATAAATAGGACATGTCTCCTCAAAGATAAGCCACCAACCGCAAAAGCATTCCAAAGATACTTTAGAGCACTCCTCGATACATACTTTCTCGTCAAGCTCGCCCTCGCCCCGCCCGCCACGGAGTCGCTGGTTCATGGTGCCGCCACTCACGAGACGCTGCTTCATCTGGGGACGATACGCCGATCCGAGAGCACTACCGGGCGATCTCGCCTCATGGGAAAGAGGCCTCGACTCAAGCATCTGCTTACGGTTTTGTTTTCCGCCATCAGATTGCTTTTAATTCATTGTTAGTTTTGATCTTCTATTTTTCTGCTTTTAAGTTGTAATACGCCGCAAGTTCGCACTAGTTCTCGCACACCTTTTCCAACAATCGCAAGACGAGATAATACTTGCCACGAAGGAGTTCGACTCTTAATAAACTTAAAACGCTCAAACTAATACCTTTGCTTGAGATGTCGACCGCATCGCCACCGACCGCCGCGCCGCCGCCGCCGCCGCCGCCGCCGCCGCCGCCTTCCGCCGCCGCCGCCACCGCACAACGGCTTCGTCATGTTTGGTTCGATGCCTTCGGTCAACCATGGGACCCTTTGGGTCGATCGTTGGTTCCACTTTTAGTGGTTCAACAATTGGTTCCACTTTTAGTGGTTCCTTCGTTCGACGATCGCACTTTTCAGCTGGTCGACCGCTGGATCCATGGGATCTAACACCGTGGATCCGGTCATGGATCGATCTCGCCACTGCTCATACCGCAAGGATGATGCCGCCCGCCGAGAAGCCGCCAAGTTTGGAGGATCCGACTTCAAGAGATGGCAAAGAAAGATGCCGTTTCACCACGACGCTGGGCTTCGCCAACTTCGGTAAGATGAGCCCGCTGCCCGGGTCAAGTGACGGACTTTCACGTCCGAGCAAAGATATGACAATCGGCGACCGCGACTACCTTTGTAAAAATTTTATACTGGTAGTTTAGAAGATAGTCAGATAGTGTTTATGCCGTTGTAACGACATCCAAAAGTATGCTGGACGCGTTAGAAAAGAAGCACCGTAGTGATGATGCAGTACAAAGAAGTTCATTGTAGCCAAATATTTGGACTACAAGATGGTCGATTCCCGACCGATCACGGACCAAGTGCAAGAGTTTCAACTCATTGTGCACGAGGTTCGTCAAGGGCACACTCGCTTCGGACGGCTTTGTCGCCGCCATGCTGATTGAGAAGTTACCCCGGTGGAGAGACTTCAAGGTCTACCTTAACACAAGCGAAAGGATATGACACTTGAAGACTTGATCGCCGATCGCGCGATCGAGTCCGACGTGAAGAAGCTAGAGCTGCGCGGAAGCGGCTTGATCGATGCTAGAGCCAACCTGTTGAGAGAGGCGGTCCCTCCAACAACGTGTTCGCCCCAATGCCAATGACAAAGGCAAAGGAAGGTGGTTGCCCGCAAGTTTGACGGATCGTTATAATTGTGGCAAGCATGGCCACACAAGTAAGGACCGCCGTCACCTAAGAAGAAGAAGGCTAAGCAAGTTGCCAACGTTGTCGGAAGGACTTCGACAAATGGGACAAGGATGACTTGGCTGCTGTGGTGACCAAGAAGTCAACCACGCCGAGAATCAAGGTGGATGGTTCATCGACATTTGGCGAACTGCGCACGTCTGCGCCGAAAAGATGCGCTTTCTCCACCTACAAGCCTCGCTGAGGGAGGAAGCTCAACACGGGGAACCAAGTCATCCGAGGTTGCCGGAGTTGGTGATGTGGTGCTCAAGATGACGTCCGCATTGAGATCACATTAAAGGATGTGTCGATGTCCCATATTCGCAAGAACTTAGTGTCGCCTCATTCTAGTTAATAAAGGTTTTAGACTAGTTTTGAGTCGGACAAGTTTGTCTTGACTAAGTTTGGAAAGTTTCGTAGAGGTTATCTCACCGGGTCTTTTCAAACTAAATGTAATGGCTGCGTGCGCCGTGTATCCAAAATTATGATGAATGAAAAGCATCTACTCTCTTACTGATCGAGTGCTCGATTTATGGCATTGTAGATTAGGACATGTTAATCTAAATGCATAAAAAGATTAGTAAATTTAGATTTACTAAAGTTAACGAAGTCAATACACAAACGAAATGTGAGGTTTGTGGAAGCCAAATGGCTAAGTTACCGCTTCATTCGGTAGAACGAAGCACTAAGCCTCTAGAACTTATTCATACCGATGTATGTGATTTAAAGTTTGTACAAACTAGAGGTGGTAAAAGTACTTCATCACGCTTATTGATGATTGTACAAGATATTGTTATCTTTATCTTCTAAGAAGAAAGACGGGCTATCAAGCTTTTAAAACTTCAAGAACGAAGCCGAGAATCAACTGTCGCCGAATTAAGACTGCTCGGTGATAGAGGGGAGAATATGTAGCCCGCTTGAGGCATTATGCAACGAAAGTGGTATAATACATCAAACGACGCCCTTATTCACCTCGCCTAATGGCGCTGTCGAACGAAAATCGAACACTTAAGGAGATGATGAATGCTTTGTTGATTAGTTCGTGGTTGCCCCGTAACTTGTGGGGAAGTCGCTTTGACAAAGAAACTACATACCGAATAAGATTCCACCAAGAGTAAGGATGTCACCCTCACGAGTTGTGGAGCGAAGAAAGCCATCGCACAAATATCTCAAAGTGTGGGGTGTTTTAAGGTTGAGGTGCTCTTCCTAAACAAGTTACAATTCGACCTAAAACAATCGATTGTATCTTTATTGGGTATGCACCGAACAAAGCCAATACTATCGCTTTTCGATCCATGTGTCGAGGTACCGATATGATCGTGGGGACGATTTATCAATCAAGGAATGATATATTCTTTGAAAGTGTTTATCCTCAGAAGACAAGGATAAAATGAAGCCGTTCTAGCAATAGAGCTGATGGTGAAGCTTCGAAGTTCTAAACCTGGAGAAAGAACCGATATCGCATAAGCGATCGAGGTCCGATCCGAGGGTCGGAACCGAGACGTGGCGAGAGTCGAACGCCAAAGATTTTTGGTCCCGACTATATTATGCTCATGTTGGACGAAGAACCAACTTCGATCAAAGTAGCCTATGCTCGGTCGACGGGATGCTCGCGAGAGGTCGCTCAAAGTTAAATTGATTCCATTCGCAAAACCACACTGGGTGTTGGTTGATTTGCCGAAGGTTGTAAGCCCTTAGATGCAAATGGATCCTTAAAAGAAAGTACAATGCGATGGATCAATTGAAAAGTATAAGGCCCGCTTGGTTGTCAAAGGGTTTAAACAAAGAGAGGATACGATTTCTTCGATACCTATTCACCGTGACGAGGATTACGCCTATTAGGGTGCTTCTCGCAATTGCCGCTTTGCACAATCTTGAGATTCATCAAATGGACGTTAAGACCGCATTTTGAATGGTGACCTCGAGGATGAGGTATATATAGAGCAACCCAAGGGTTTGTAGTACCGGTCAAGAGGTAAGGTATGCAAACTCGTGAAGTCTCTATATGGTTTCAAACAAGCGCAGAATGGCACTTGAAATTTGACAATGTAATGTTGGCAAATGGTTTCAAAATCAACGAGTGTGACAAATGTGTCTACGTTAAGAACACCGATAATGGTTATGTTATAGTGTGTCCGTATGTAGATGACATGTTGATCATGGGTAGCAATACTCAAGTCATTAATGACACAAAGCGCATGTTAAATAGAAATTTTGACATGAAGGACATGGGTTAGCTGATGTGATTCTTGGAATCAAGATTCTAAGAAGATCGACGGAATTGTCTTCGACACAATCTCACCACGTTGAGAAAGTGCTTAAGAAATTCAACGCGCTTGATAGTTTGCCCGCTAAGACCCCATTAGAGCTCAATGTTCACTGAGTAAGAAATGGGTGAACCCGCTGGGCAAGAAGACTATGCTAAGGTCATCGGGTGTTTGATGTATCTTACAAATTGCACCGACCCGACATAGCTTGCGCCGTGAACAAATTGAGTCGTTACACGAGCAATCCAAGCAAGGAGCATCGAAGGTTTTAGTGAGAGTTTTGAGGTACTCAAGTATACTCAAAATCATGGGTCGCATTTCACGAGATATCCCTGCACTTCAAGCGGTACCGTGATGCCAATCGATATCCGACACTAAAGATTCACTTTCTACAAGTGGGTACGTGTTCACGATCGTGAGGTGTCGTTTCTTGAGATCCACGAAACAGACGTATAGCCCGATCCACCATGGAATCGTAATTCATAGCTTCGATAAAGTCGCGGGAGTTCGAGTGGGTCTGTAATTTTTGGAAGATATTCCATGTTGGTCTAAACCCGCGCCACCAAAGTGATGATTCACCGTGATAGCCAAGCAGCCATTGGAAGGGCGAAAAGTGGTTTCAGATAATGGTAAGTCTCGACATATACGCCGGCGACATAATACCGTGAGGCATTTGATCTCGTGGGTTATATCAATCGACTATGTCAAGTCAATAGATAACCGCGCATCCGCTAACCAAAGGGTCGAACCGGATCAAATGATCAAGTTGCTAGAGGAATGGGACTAAAATCCACATCTTAAGAACAATCATAGTGGTAACCCAACCATGATGACCTGAGATCCCAAGAACTTGGTTCAATGGGAGAACTAAGCTATATGAGTTCGTGTATAAACACTCTGCTAGTCTGCTCCCTAGAAAGCAAACGAGTGTTGAAAAACTTGCTTAGTGGCGAGGTTGAGTCGCTGACTCTTAATGATTCCTAAGATACCCGGCGAGGTTGAGTACGGCAAGATACTCTGAAAGAATCACCTATGTAAGTGCTAAGTGGGCCGCTTCAAACAAAACACTTATGAATCCAAAGTGGATGTCCATGGCCAAAATGGAATCAAACGTGAGAACGGATGAGGTTGAGGTGTTAAAGTGTTAATACCATTGTTTCAGCACCGTGGGGAATAGTTCAAGGCATCGTGTCCACTAATCCGCTCTGTACTGGCGGTACTAACTATGGAAGGTTCAAGGCCATAAACCACCGTCCAAATATTTTAACATCTCGAGGATCGAAATGTGCTTCGCATCATGCATATGGCTATTTCCACTCATGTGGGGATTGTTGAAAATCGCGTATATATATATAATATTATATATGTGGTCAAGTTTCCGAAGCTACTTTGACCAAGATTTTGAGTGACGAACGCTTAATTTTGTGAAATTAAACGCATAGGATCGATCTACGCCCGAGTAGATGATCGTGGTGTATTCACATTCTCAAACCGATTTCCGTGAGTGAGAAATAATGGATCAAAGTTGGTCACTTAAACATGGAGTTATGTGATTAATGGGATAAGCATGGATTAATTAATCCTTATCCCACATTGATTAATGTACCTTCATTAATTGTCTATATAAGGGTCATTGAACACTTAGTATAATTATGTGCACAAGTGATGGGTCGAAAGCCCATCACAAGACACGCGCCGCCGCCGCCGCCGCCCGCCCGCCCGGCCCGCCCGGCGCCCGCCGCCGGCCCGGCCAAGGCCCGCGCCGTTCGCCCGCCCGCCCGCCCGCCCGGCCCGCTCCGGTTCCGTTCCGGTCCGTGGTCCGTGGTCCGTGGATCGTGGATCGGATCGTGGATCTGGATCTTGGATCTGGATCTGGATCTTCGCAATTGGGTTTGGGCGGTGGGCCGTTCTTTGGGCCTGCTCGGCTTGCTTCGTGGGCCCGGTTCCGTGGCCCATTGTCCTTATATTTTGGATCAACGCTGATCGAGCCCAAAGATGAAGTTGGTCCGGTGCCCAACGTGTAGCCCAACCGCTGGGCTCGCCAGGCGATGGAGTTGGTCCGAGGCCCAACTCGTGGCCCAATCCGCTGGGCTCGCGTGCACTTGAAGAGACGCCCGATACGCCCAACGAACTGACGCACGCGTTGTCCGATTCGTCAGAACCGCGGTAACGCCCGACATGATGGTTTCAGGGAAACGCACACGTTGTCTCCGTAAACCGCCAGACTCAATAGGGGACATAACTCCGTAACACCCGACATCAATGCGGTGTTGACTCAAAGATGCTTCTATGAGGGGACGACGCCTATATAACAGGACATGTCTCCTCAAAGATAAGCCACCAACCGCAAAAGCATTCCAAGATACTTTAGAGCACTCCTCGCATACATACTTTTCTAAGCTCAAGCTCGCCTCGCCCCGCCCCGCTCACGGAGCTCGTTGGTCATGGTGTCGCCACCTACGAGACGCCGTTTCATCTGGGGACGATACGCCGATCCGAGAGCACTACCGGGCGATCTCGCTCATGGAAAGAGGCCTCCTCGACTCGGCATCCGCTTACGTTTTGTTTTCCATTTGATCAGATTTTCTTGCTTTTAATTCATTGTTAGTTTTGATCTTCTATTTTTCACAATTCTTATCAGCAACAATCGGCCCTTCAGTTACTCGAGTGTCTGCTCCGACAAATCACACCATCCTAAAGCATATGCAAATACTCGTCAGTTACTACCATAACCTTCATCTTACCAGTAAATTCTGATTGAAGGCAGATATCTTCTTTTCATAATAAGCAACACGCAGTTATATATCACAAGGCGATGTCTTTCTTATATTTGTAAGTAAATCGACAGAACACAAGTTTGTACCACCATACGTTGCATAAGATTCAGCTCAATTTATGTACTGGACTAAGTTCAATTTGACATCAAACAAGTTGATACGGCTTCCTTCAAAATGTCCGATTCAGTAAGTCTACGTTCATATGCACACAGAATCAGAGACAACTATTTTTTCAAACATATTCAAAACCATATCCAAATTATACAAAGAAAGTACGAATTCCCACTAAAGTTTAAATCTTACAAAGAGATATCAAACTGATAGGATACGGTCCAACTACTAGGCCCAAGCATCAGGCCCAATATAAATGGGCCCCGACATTAAGCTCAGCCTATGTGAGTTCGGCCCAAGAAGACTCCTCAACCAACTACAACTCAAATCGCAATTGGAGACGTAGATGATACGGATGCATATCTAAAAGAATCCTTATGAGAGAAGACTTTGTATTAGAGTCAAACTCAATTTGTATTAGAGTCAAACTCAATATGATGGTATATAAATAGAGGCTAGATTAGAGGGAATAGATCATCGACACTCTTTGTAATCGCTTCTTACGCGCTCAATACACATATACACTATTGCTCCGTGGACGTAGATCTAATTCAATAGATCGAACCACGTTACTTCCTCGTGTTCTTTACTGCATTCATTACCTTACGAAAATAAGATCGATCACTGGCGCCGTCTATGGGAAACGAAATTCTGTGTTTTCGATCAACTTTTTTTCAGGTAACAATCAGAACGATGAGGAACACAAGAAGCGCTACATCCAGGGATGTTGCCGGCAACAACAACGGCGGCAGGACACGCCAAACACGGTCTGAAAAAAGCCCGATAAGAGACACGACCCCCGAATGACACGTTCAAAGTCTGGATGAGCGAGGCTATCCTATCCTACATGAAGAAGAAGATCACCACAGCGAAGGAGGACGCAACAGCAACATAGAGGAAGCCCAAACATCGCAGTTGAATCTCGACGAGGCAGTTAAAAGGTTCCTCGAAAAGAATAAGGAGAGCTTCCTCCAGTACCTCAGCCGAGAACAAGGTCGCTTCGCCATGAGGAAAAGGATGCCGAAGTCTCATCAAAACGCAAGACAGCGCAACGAAGTGAATCCCCCAGCCTTCAGATGGTAGGCACTCGTGCTGCGAATAATACATCTACACGAGTTGCCACATGTCATGCTCCTATTCGCCGATGAAATCAAATATTAAGCATATATCTATTTAATTTTAGAATAAATTCCATTAATAAAATAGAAGTATAATTAATTATTTAATTCGCGTTTTACACGTGGCACAATATAATTTGCTAACAATTTTTAAATGTCTACAAATTGCCCCATCGAGACTTGTTCATGGACGAGTTGTCTTGAAAATGGACGAGTCTCGAAATTCATTTAGATAGTTTTAACTCTTGTCGAGGAGTTCTTGAATTTGAATTTGTAAATAGTTTATACTCGTATTTAGGAGTTCTTGAATTTGAATTTTTGACTTTGAATTTATAAACATTTTATACTCGTATTTAGGAGTTCTTGGACTTGATTTAAATTTATAAACAATTTATACTCGTATTTAGGAGTTCTTCGACTTGGATTTGAATTTTGTAAATAGTTTATACTCGTATTTAGGAGTTCTTGAATTTGTTAGAAAGTTTATACTCGTTTCAAGGAGTTCTTCAATTTGAATTAGAAAGTTTACACTCGTTTCAAGGAGTTCTTGAATTTTGAATTGAATTTGAGCTTCAGAATTTTGCTCCAAAATTGGGCTTAAATACTTACTTTTAATTTGGCAGCCCAAATTACATAAAAATGGCGCAAGCAACACAAATTTTATACTTGGCCATTTATTAAAAATAAATGCCCAAAAGGAATTGGACCATGTTTTATTTCAAGGGCCCATTAGCAACATAAATTGTTGGGCTCAAACTTGGAATCGAAATTGTATTATTTTTCTTTTCTTTTCTTTTTTTCTTTTTTTTTTTCCTTTTTTTTTTCATACTCCACGTTTTTTTCTTTCTTTCCTTTTTTTTTTGCACAAATGAATTTTGAACAATTACAGCATTTTGGCCTCCCCTGAATTTGAGTGGCAGCCCAAATCCCAATCCCGTATCTTTCCTTAAAAAATACATGGGTTTTGGGTTATATTTAAACCAAATAGCTTTTGCAATTGCTGAATTTCTAGTACATCTCTGTAGTTTAACCAAGTGAGGACAGACAATGTACTTCGATACATTAAATGGTTTTGTTTGAGAGCTACAGATCTGCTGCAGAGTTTGTTGAAGCTTGCAGAATTCAACCAATTTCACAGAGATATAGTTTCATGTTTGCGGATTCAGTGGCAGCTAGGTTTTAGAAGGCTGCAGATTCAAGTGGCTAAGTAACTAAGTTTAGGGTTTTAGAAAGCTGCCTCCTTCTATAAATAGGGACACACTCGCAGCTAGCTGTATAACCATTCCTCTCATAATCCAGCTTCAACATTTTAATCAATTTTTTTTTTGCCAATGTCTTGACTACTTTTCTAGTTTCTGCAGCCTTTCTTGATTTTCTCTTTTGCCAACAATAGCATCACCACTTGTATTCCTTGCCTTGCTTCTCCATTTCACCTTATTTTTGTTTCTGAATCATCGTGCAGCGAGAATGGTGTTTCGATGACGGAGGTACGAGCTTGAGCCTTCTTCTTTGCGGTTTTAGAAATCGCGTACAGACGTAGATGGCGTGCACAGACTGACTCTATATAAGGCGTGGCAGGAAAAGATGAGGAAGCAGGCAGCTCGTGACGGAGGCGGCATCAGGCATCGGCACCGTGACGGAGGACCAAGTCCAGACGGCGGCGGGTCATGCACTCTGAACTGCAGCGGCAAGGGCGTGGGATTTGGAGGTGGAAGCGGACTTCTTGTGCGACTTCGTCGAGATGTGGCGGACGATGGTGGACTTGTCATGGAAGGTGGCGCTGCTGTCGGAGTCGTCAATCGGGGTGGTGATAGCTGCGCTGCTGGAGGAGGCGTGTGAACGCGAAAGCAACGGAGGCACTCCTACGTGTGGTGGAGCGGTGAGGGCTACTTCACGACGCAACACCAGGCTTCACGCTGTGGTGGCTTTGCTGGAATCTGGGCGTGACAGAAGCGGCTCTGGTTGTTCCATTTGTTGTTGGTTGAACAGAAAGGGTGTGCGGCAGTGTGTGTGGCGGTCTCTACCATTTCAAGAGGAAGACGGAGCAAGGTAATAAAGTGTCTGCTCAAGACGGTTTGGATCCAGGCGGCAAGGCAGCTGTGGTGAAGCTGATACCAGCGGTGAACTGGTGGTGGTGGTGGCTATGATGGCTGGGTGTGGTCACAGTGGTGTTGCGGCGACGACAACTGTTGCCGGCTGTTATCGGACAGAGAGATGAGGTGACGAATGATAGGCTACGGCGGGGCTCCATCGGAGGCCATGGCAACACTTGGCGTCGTTGCAACTCCACCGTGCGATGGCGGACAGCGGTGCACCTCGTCGTAGGTGTCGGAGATGGAGCGGCTGCCGGCGGTAAGTCCTCGCTGCTGATCGATTGGCCGAGGAAGAAGTGGACACAGCGGTGGCATTTCTGGCAGGCGGAGACGTTCGCAGGTTCCTGAAGGGCTACTGGCCGCGACACAGCTTGCCTATGCCGGGGTGGCCAGCCGGAGATGAGGAGGTGGCCTTGACGGCGTGCAGGAGCCATGGTGGCTCAGGCGGTGGTACGCGTCGGCGATGATACCTGATTGAGCACGGCAGAGGTGGCGTGGTGGAAGAGCCAGCCTCCATCTGGAGCAAAGATCAATGACGGCAGCGCTCGCCGTCTATGATGTGGCGTCGGACAACGCGACGGGGAGGACCAAGGCCAGAAGGTGATGGGCCATACATCCTGAACTGTGCGGCGAGAGCGTGGTGCTGCTTCAGAGAGGCTTCGGAGCGCGCAGAGCAGTGGCTCGATGTGGAGGCGGACAAGCTAGAGGTGGGGCTCGGCGTGACCTTCAGTGGTGAGGGAGACGAAAACGGTGGCACTATTGGAAGAAGAAAGAAAAAGGGGAGGACCGTGGTGCGTTTGCCGGGAGAGAGAAGTGGCTGGAATGTTCTTTTAGAAGGAGGGTGAGGAGCCGCATGACCTCCAGTACGCTGATGATGGTGGTGCTCGATGACGCACCGCTGAAGATGAGGCGACGACCTTGCCGGTCGATGGAGACGAAGGAGAGAAATATAGCTTCTCTATGTATGCGGCGAGTGTGTTTTTAGAAAGAGAGAGGTTAGGGTGTGTGTAGAGAGAAAGAATATTGGGCTTTTGGGCTTTTCAATTTTAGGTTTGGGCTTTTCAATTTTAGGTAAGGAAGAGAAAGAATATTGGGCTTCATAAGACAATGATATGAAATGTGGGCTGCGATTTTTGGGTCTTTGTGTTTTTTTTTTGGGTTTGTGCTGCTTTTTTTGGGGGGCCCTTTTTTTTTCCTTTTTTTTTCTTTCTTTTTTTGTCTTTTGGTGCTGCGATTTTGGGTCTTTATTTTTTTGTATGGGTTTTGGTTTGGGATTTAATTAGGATTATATATATATATATATATATATATATATATATATATATATATATATATTTACAGCTGGAATATTTATTTGGAGTTTTTTTTATAGACTTGAGTACAAGAAGTCAACTCCATTTTTTTTAATTTGAACACGTTTTTTTTTTGTTTTTTTTTTCATATTTTCATAATTTTTGTGCATGTGACTGTATTCCAGGTGACAAAATTTCATCTAATTCAACTTCAAGTCTTCGTGCTCAAGAGTGGATCGACTAAAGACGTCAAACTTGATCAACCCTATTACATCGACTTTTGGATTTTGGCTTCACATTTGTCGCAGACGTCGTCCTCATTTTTGTAGAAGAAGCGGTCTTGATCTTAGCAGACAAGACAATACGACAGTGGAGACGACATCGTCATTATCAACTAACTCTACCCATTATGTGCAGATGACACGAAAAGCAGCGACTTGCACGACGTTCAGTATCACGGCCTCAGAGAGCTAAAAGCAGCTCAACGAGTTAGAAGCGGATGTGGATGAGGAGCTTGAAGCTGTGCGTCCTCCGCGAAGAGAATTGAAGCTTAAGCGTCAATGAAGATCGACATCACGACCTCAACGAGCTAGAAATGGCTGTGGATGAGGAGCTTGAAGTTGTGCGTCATCCGCGAAGAGAATTGAAGCCTAAGCGTTAGTGGAGATCGGGATCACAACCTCAACGAGCTAGAAGTGGCTGTGGACGAGGAGCTTGAAGTTGTGCGTTATCCGCGAAGAGAATTGAAGCTTAAGCGTCAGTGGAGATCGGCATCACAACCTCAACGAGCTAGAAGTGGCTGTGGATGAGGAGTTTGAAGCTGTGTTCTCAACCAAAAGCCCAAAGTGAATTCATCAAGCTGAAGCCATCTTCGAATCGAGTTTGGAGATATGGTGTTGAAATCATCAAGCTGGGATAATCTTCAAAGTGAAATTGATGACATGGAGTTGGATTCAATCAAGATGGAACTGTCCTCAAAGCAGAACTAGCAACATCGAGCTAGACTTAAGGCGTTGGGCCATATTCAAAGAAAAATTGCCAACATCGAGTTGGAGTTAACAAGCATGGGTCATCTTCAAAGCGTAAAACCAGGCTCAGAAGTTGAGGTTATTCTTAAAATGTATTGACAACGAAGTAGTGAATAATACATCATCTCTGGTTGTTGCCCCATGACTGTTTTGCTTCTTTACAATTTTCATCTTACTGTTTCTTCCAAAAGTGTGTATCATTTCGCTTTAATAGTCTGAGTTTGAATTTTGATCACCCAACTTGAAATACAAATTTATGGAACTTTGACCATATAACTTGAACGAGAAAAACACATATATGAATGAACTTAGAAGATATCTAAGTTGTCTACGTACCCTCTTGAAAGGGATCAAGTCAAAACGTAGTTCAAGAAATCAATTTGTGTTTTAAGATAGTGCCATGCACAGTTTATACTCATATGGGCCAGGAGTAACATGCAGTTTAGGCTCGTGAGTCATGGAGCAGTCTTGCCATTTTTTGTTGATTTTTGTCTTTGGCGTGACATACAGTTTAGGCTCGTGCTTCATGGGGCTGTCTTGATTTTGTTTGATTTTCTTCATAGTGACGTGCAGTTTAGGCTCGTGCGTCATGGAGCTGTCTTGTTCTTTGTTTGATTTTTTTTGGAGTGACATGCAATTTAGGCTCGTGAGTCATGGAGTTGTCTTGCTATTTTGATTTTCTCTTGGAGTTAACAAGCAGTTTAGGCTCGTGCGTCATGGAGCATGCTTGCTCTTTTATGTTGATTTTCTTCATAGTGACTTGCAGTTTAAGCTCGTGCGTCATGGAGCTGTCTTGTTCTTTGTTTGATTTTATTTGGAGTGACGTGCAGTTTAGGCTCGTGAGTCATGGAGTTGTGTTGCTATTTTGATTTTCTCTTGGAGTTAACAAGCAGTTTAGGCTCGTGCGTCATGGAGCATGCTTGCTTCTTTTTTGTTGGTTTTTTTGCTTTCTCAATTTTATGACTTTTGGTTTTCTTCATTTTTTGTGTTTTTTCTTTTGATCTATGTACATATGTACAAGCTTTCTCTGCTACATTTCAGGGATAATAGCACTTCAACGAAGCTGCCCTTTTGATGGTGATTCGAACGGGAGCTTTTGGCACAAATCCCAAACCCACTTTGGTGTTCTGGACCACATCATCATTCTTCTTCAAGTGGGGTTCCAGTGTCGAGCCTTCTTGAGGATTGTATCCAGTATTAACAAGGAGCTTATATGCCTTTGACCAAAATGCTTCGTGAGTTCGTTGTCTGAAGATTCTCCATGTTCAGTAACATTACTTTGTTTTGATCGAACAAAACCTTCAAGAGGTGGAGGAGTTGGTCTTTTAGCATCGATCTTGGTCAGAGGCATCGTCAGTCCCTCGAATGAGTCCATCTTGGAGAGAGACGTTTTATTCTTGACAATCGGATTGACTTCAAGTTCTTTGTCATGCTCCATCACTTCTTCTTTTGTTGTCTTCGTCATGTAAAATTTGGCATCAGCAAAATATGATTCGACTTCTTTAAAAGGCTTTTGATCACCGACCACTGTCCTTACGATGCCGTCTTGACGATACTTGAGGCATTGATGTAATGTAGAAGGGATGACACCATTTTCATGCAGCCACGGCCGACCAAGAAGCGTATTGTAGGATGTCTTGGCATCAATTACATGAAGCAATGCAGTTGAACTCATGTCTTCCATTAGCAAGTTCAACCTTATGGCGCCAAGGGCCTTTTGTCTTTCGTGGTTGAATCCTTTGATCATTAGTCGAATGCTGGATAAGTCATCCACTGGAATTTCCAATTGCTTCAATGTTCTTAGTGGCAAGATATTGACAGCCGATCCTCCATCAATGAGGACCCTATTGACTTTCTGCTCGTGGGTGAAGCAACTCACGAACAACGGCCTATTATGAGGCTCTGACCCAAGCTGCAAATCCTCGTTGGAGAATGTGATTGCCAATACACCTTCATCATCAATCACAGTTGACTTGAATTGATCTCTTACTTGGTCCGTCGTATCGTACAATGCCCTAATACCTTCCAGTATGTCGTCAGATTCAGGGGTGACAACATTTGCTGCAACATTTTCTTCTTCAAGTGATATCTTCCCTTCTTGAGCTAGCCGCATAATCTTTTCTTTAAATATGAAGCAATCGTGTATGGGATGCCCGATCAATCGATGGTATTTGCAATATCTTGGATCATCAGTTCGTCCTACCTCATTTGGTCGTTTTATTTCAGATAGATCGATGAGTCCTTCTTTGAGCAGGTCATCGAAGATCCCGGAGACGTCAGAGTCTAAGAAAAGGTATTTTTTTTGTTGCATTTCCTTAAATGTCAACCTTCTTTGCCCCCTGTCTTGAGGAAAATTTTGCTTGTCGTTTTTGTTGTCATCTTTTCTTAGAAACTTGACAGGAGTTACTTTTGTTATCATTGATTCTTCTTTTGGAGCATTGTCAAATGACTTAGTTCCCTTTCTGAATTCTTGCCTCTCTTTGAACTTGTAAGGTTCTTGGATTGGAGGCCCTTTGAATTCGCTTGTTGCCATACTTAGCTCCATATCATGAGCTCTGGTGGCCAACTCTTCGAACGTCTTGGGCTGGATTCCTCGCAGAATATATTGCAAGCCCCAATGCATTGCTTGGATGCATATTTCGATGGAAGATGATTCGGATAACCGGTCTTTGCAATTGAGGCACAAGTTTCTCCACCTATTGATGTAGTCGATCACTGGCTCTTCTTTGAATTGTCGAGAACTTGTGAGTTCCACCATGCTGACCGTTCTTCTGGTGCTGTAAAAGCGATTGAGGAACTCATGCTCCAGCTGCTCCCAACTATCAAGTGAGTTTGATTCCAAGTCCGTATACCAGTTGATGGCATTTCCTTTGAGTGAACGAACGAATTGCTTGACCAGATGATCTCCGAATGTTCCAGCGTTGTTGCATGTTTCAACAAAGTGAGCTACATGTTGCCTTGGATTGCCTTTGCCATCAAATTGTTGGAATTTAGGTGGCTGATAACCAAGAGGCATTCTCAAGTTGTCGATCCTTTGAGTATACGGCTTAGAGTAAATCAAAGATGATTTGGAATTTCCATCAAACATGTTCTTCATGGTCACCTCGATGAACTCCTTGAGTTGGTCTGCCTTGATAAAGCCGTCAGAAGAGATTTGGATGTGTTTGTCAGACGATTCTCTTTCTCTATGAGTTTCTTGCCTTTCATCTGCTTCTTCATCGTCGTCACATTCAATTCATTTATCATTGATGTGGCTTGACTCTGTCTTCTCTCCCCTGAGCTTTGCAATCTTAGCATCTTGCTCTTGGATGTGTATGCTCAAAGATTCGACCAACCATGTAAGATTTGCAAGTTTTTCTTCCACGGTGGAAGTATTTGTCATCATCACAGGCGCCTCAAGTGAGTAACTTGTGATAGAATTTGCGATAGGGGATGTGAAGCTTCTTTCAGAGCTAACACTTTCTTCATTTAGAGTGACAATGTGTTGCTCTTTTCCCCTAGCGATGGCTGACTTCGAAGCTTCTTGAAGTTGTTTGGCTTTGCTTCGCGTGATGACGCCAATGCTATTTGAAGAAGCTTTTTAAGTGACCTTAGTTGCATGTTTTTGGGTGAACATCATTCAAGATTTTGGTGAAGAGTAGAGATGAGAGGTAGAGATGTCCCACCGGGCGTGCCAAAATTTGTAACACAAATTTTGTATTTAAATTTTATAAATAAAAAATTATATACAAAATCAATTAAATTTGGATTTGATGTATTTGAGTGATTTCTATCGTCTATTTATCCTCTGATTCTTCTCTTCAATGTAGATTCTTGAACGATCTTGAATGTTCTTCGAGTTGTTTGGAGGGGATGTGATTCTTTGATCTCCTTAAACTTGAAGTTTTGATTTGATGATGTTGATCTGAAGGACTTTGGCCTTGTTTTCAGAGCAACTGTCGGATTTGATTTGATATGTTGAATAACATTTGAAGATCTTCAAGTTTGAGAGCCAATGCAGAGGGTTTTCACTATATTTCCGAATCGAACGCCTTCTTTGGAATGATTTGGGCGAAGAACGTGGTGATTTGCACAAAGAACGCCTTGAATGTTGAAGAAAACTTTGAAGCTTCTTGAAGATTTCGTCGAGAATTCTTCGAGTGTCTTGAGCTCTTCGAATCTTCATTTCACTTCAATTCTCCTCTTTTCCTCCTATTTATGAAGCCCCAATACTCCTATTTATAGATGTGAGCTAGTGGGCTTTGTGGGCTTATGGGTCTTTTGGGCCATCAAGCCATGAGCTTGGACTTATGGGCTTTTGAGCCAACAAACCATGGGCTTGAGTTTATGGGCCTTTTATGGCTCATTTGGCATAATTTGGTGATTATTCATCTCCGATGTATCGTTGCCACATGTCATGCTCCTATTCGCCGATGAAATCAAGTATTAAGCATATATCTATTTAATTTTGGAATAAATTCCATTAATAAAATAGAAGTATAATTAATTATTTAATTCGTGTTTTACACGTGGCACAATATAATTTGCTAACAATTTTTAAATGTCTACAGGGAGATCGAGCTCACTGACTACCCCGATGATCAGCAACAGCTCGATTCCGAGCTGCTGCTGAATCTAGTTGAAGCTACTTTCAGTTGCAGTGCAGAGAATCTAATCGTAGGTTGCCTTCTGCTTTGTAATTTTCTTGATTTTGTTCCACTTCATCTGCTGCATCACACTTTTCTGTTTTCCCCATTTTTTAGGATTTTGATCAAGAAACCGACATCTTTGACATTGCTGATCTGTCTGCATCAAAGGAGCCAGTTTCTCGGACCATATACAAGATCTCAAACGAGGTAACCATCCAAAACTGTAAACTCTAGACACCCTTTTGTCTGATTTTGATTTCCTAACGCGTAATCTTGGAATCCCGGATGCTTACTCGTTGCATTGGGGGCGAAAATCTGCACAGGAGCACACTAGAAGTTCTTGAAAGGCTAGGCCCTTATAGATGGGATGCTAAAATAGTGCTAGCTCTAGCATCTTTCACACGTAGCTATGGCTTATTCTGGCTCATTTTGCAGCTGCAGTCTCAAAACGCATTAGCCCTGTCGCTCGCAGTGGTGAGACGAATTCCTAGCACGAGCACGTTCTTGAAGCCTAGTTTCAAGGCCTTGAATCTGCTGGTTGTGATCATCTTGAGACTGACGAGGTTGCTCATCAGCTACGTGTCCTTGTGTTTGAAGCACGAGCTAATCGATGATCAAGATAGGGAAATCACGAGGTCGAAGATCCACTCGGCCAACTATTGGATCTGTAGAAGCTTACTGGTTTGCTTTTCACAGATTGCAGATTTGAGAAACTTGAGCCTTGAGCAAGTGCATACTCTTTCCATTTTCGTTTCTGTTTCAGCAAATCCTATTGTTTTAACTATCGTTTCACTTTATGAGACGTGTAAACTCTCTTTTCTCTCTCTCTGCAGGTGTTCAGACATAACTGTTGTTGCAGCATGAGGGCTTTACAGTTTAGGGAATAAGTTGAGCAGTTTGTGCAGTGATCTTGGAGAATGCATTGATAAATGCCAGCAGCAAATAGGTTGATTTTGAAACTTGTTAGTAATTTATATTGAGAAAAAGCATTAGTTTGAGAATTCTAATTATAAGGTTCTTTTTTTCTTGTATAAACAAGGTTGTATGAGAAGCTGCTCCATATGAATAAGGAAAAGGAAGACGACAATAAGAAGGTGCTGCGCACACCTTTCGGCTGGAAAAATGAGTTTCCCTTCAAGAATTCATCTTCAAAAAGGTGAGTTTTCTAAATCATTTTACAAATAACAAAGTTGAGACTATGTGGTTAGAATTTGGAAACATGTTTATGAGTTAGTTGTCTGAATGAAAACAGATTAGCATTCTTGAACTAAAGAGTAAGATAGTTCTGCTCCTTATCACAAAGCTTGAACTGCTCTCTTTAGACAAAACATATTTTCTAATACAACAAACCAGAAATGGAGAAAACTGTGTTGTGTTATGGGTGCCGGTTCCATCTATGAACGGATGGAGCTCCGCTGCTAAGACGAGCTTCGAGTTCTTCTCAAGTCGCATGCTATGGCTCTCTGTCTTAAGGCCGTGGTCATTGCACCCGGCTGTGATGAGCTTCATCAGGCAGGAATGGCGATTCGGAGATGGTCCGGTTATATTCGTGTTGAGCGAAGATGGGCTCGTTTCCAACATGAACTCGATGGATATGGGGGCCTAAAGCATTTCCCTTCACAAATACAAGAGAGAGAGAACTTTGGAAGCAAGCCGATTGGACAGTATTGATGGGATCAGTCCTTTGTTGTCTGAATGGGTAATAATCTGTCTGAATTTGTCACTTTTCAGCAATGTGCATTTGCCTTTACATCTCATGTTTAACTTCATTTTGCATCGACTCAGATTAAGCAAGGAAGAAACTTTACATATATGGGAATGACAACATAGATTAGATCAGACATCAATCTTGAAGTAGTATATGTCTGCAAGAATCCTGGTGAAAATGTGAGGGGCATCATACACACCGTTGATCAAGAAGATTTGAGCAGTTCCATCATCACTTTCAGCAGTGTGAATTTCTTCTGGTTTAGGCTCGAGACCTTAAAAAGATCGATAGGGCAGCAGGGTCAGACGAGCAGATGTGATGAGATTGCAGCCCGAGTGGGGGAGCTGCTGGAATTGGGGAGCAAAGATGGATGGGAGGTGGTTGGGAGGGGGTGCTCGATAGACATGGTGATGCTCGAGCACGTCGAGCAGGGCCTCGAGGCCTTGCAGATGTGGCATGGAAATGTGATGGAGGCGGGCTTGGTGGGTGCCCTCAAGGGTGCCCTCGAGGCTTCGGTTGATGGTGGGCAGCCCCGTTCCTGATATTTTATGGGCCACAGGTAAAATAAGAAATACAAGGCCCCCTTATATTGTACTCATAAAATAAAGACAATACAATATCATAAGAAACGATTTCTTCGAGCATTTATAGATGCAAAATCATTAATAATCACATCACCATCGATAGTTTCTAACATATTCTTTTCAATAGATAAAGCTGTCAAACCAGTCAACCTTTTTTGTGACATTGATGACCTCAAGTAAGTTTTTATTAATTTAAGCTTTGAGAAACTTCTTTCAGCAGATGCTATAGATACAAGAACCGTTAATAAAATTCTATAAGCAATTGAAATATTCGGATAACAATCTGCAGATTTGACAAATTCAAGAATTTCAATGGCAAACATTAATTCAGTAGGCAAAGTCACTTGCAGCACTTTCAATTAGAAAAAAGATCATCTAAATCGACATCTGACAAACTACCTTGAGAAAAGGTAGAATGAAAATTAACACAACATTCTCGTAATTCATTATCATCTAATGACTTTAATTTATTTGAATCGTATAAAAATCCAAAAATATTTTCAAATATTTTCAATTCCTCAAATCTATTCTTTAAAGAAGTAATTGCTATATCCACAACAACCAAAAAGTAATTAATTCTAAAAAACTCATCAGGTGATTGATCTCCTTCGACCTCATTATTCTCCTCAAATTGTTTTTTCCTAATCACACGACGTTTTGTTGGAAAGATAGGGTCTACATCCATTTCAAGTGCAACACTTTTAGCAACATTCATACTTGTAATAAAACCTTCATCTCTATACTTTTCAAAGAATGACAATACACCTTCTAGTTGCTTTAGAGCAGTGTGAATGCACATAGACTTAGATTGTAATTTCTTGCTCACCGTATTAACAACAAACAAAATATCGTACCAAATTATCATGCCAAGTAAAAACTCAAAACTTTCTAATGCAGTAATCAAACTCTCTGCTTCACTCTTAGACTTTGCATCATTATCACAACATTCATATAATTTCATCAAAGCCAATCTTATTTATGGACATTGAAATCTAACAGCTTTAACACTTGTAATTCGACTCTCCCAACGAGTATTAGACAAATATTTCATAGTTAAGCTGGAGAAATTATCAAGTAAAATATTTCATCTCTTTGTAGAACCCGAAAACAATGAATAGATGCGTTGAATAACTCCAAAAAAAGAAATAACTTTAACACAAGAATGCGCCATGTCACCAAGAGTAAGATTAAGACTATGACAAGCACAAGGCATGTATAAAGCTCTCGGATTTATATCAAGAAATCTTTTTTGAACACCTTGATGTTTTCCTTTTATATTAGAACCATTATCATAACCTTGACCCCTCACATCATCAATATTAAGGTCAAGAGACTTCAAAATATTTTGTAATGCATTGAAAAGTCATAGTCCAAATGTATCATCAACTTTTAAAAACTCTAAAAACAATTCCTCAATTTTAATTTTATCATTTAACATATTTACACATCTAACAATCAAAGTCATTTGTTCTTGATGACTCAGGTCAGGGGTACAATTAAGAATTATTGAAAAATATTTTATATCTTTGATGATCTTAATAATAGAACTTCTAACACTTTCAGATAACAGAGAAATAAACTCATTTTTAATTTTATTCCCAAGATAATGATAGCGAATTTCGCGATTTTGAATGCGTCTAACATGATCTTGCATTATCACATCAAATTCGGCAATCATCTCAATCAATCCTAAAAAATTACCATTTCTATCTTGATATAGTTTTTGATTGGAACCACGAAAAACAAGATTGTGCTTAGCCAGACATTTGGCAACAGAAAATATTCTATATGAAACTTGTCTCCAACGCTCTTTCTCTTTCATAATATCGTCTTGCAAGGATTTATCGATTGTTTCATTTTTATTCAATCTTGCTCTCAATTCTTTCCAACTATTCATGTTAGACATGTTCAACACTAAGTTCATGTTGTTTTAGTCTTTCGCTAAGATGTTTCCAATCTCGTAATCCTTCATTTGCTAACAAACTGACATTATTAATAGATTTGAATAATTTACAACAAAAGCAATATACCATGTTTGGAAAAAACTAACCATTTTCTATCACTAGTCTCACCATTGCTAAGTCTTCTTGAATAATATGCATTTGAAAAATGTCTAGAATTTTTATCCATATGAAAATTAAGATCAATTTCTCTTATAGGGCATTTTTCAACTAAAATATCTCTAGATTTATTATCAAGATTTCCCCAATTTCTAGGATCATAAATATCAAAATGAGGAATAGTTTGTTCTTTATCAACACAAAGATTATCAATATTATATTCATTTGGCACGTCAATAGGGTCACTCAAATCATCAATTTGATTATTCTCATTTTCATGATTATGATTGTTTAAATTTTCATTTGAGTGATTCAAATTGTCATTGGAACTTGTGTATACCATTTGAATAACAAATCTATCAAGAGCTCCTTGTTGTGATTTTCTTAATTCATCTTCTCGTTTTCTCTTTTTCCTTTTTTCATTTCCAGATAAATATTTTTTTGGCAACATATTATAATTGGTCATTGATATAACAAACAATCAAGTAGTACAAAGAAAAAAAATTAAAAGAACAATAGGACCTGGAACTTGAAAAGTATAGGATGGATTCGAAAACCTATAAGAGAAATAGATACAATTAGTGTCACACTACTGCTATACACACTAATTTAATAAGATTAAATCTAACCAATGGATTTTTTTAAAGTAGATTACCACAAAGTATTCTTGATTGAATAATATATATATATATATATATATATATATATATATATATATATTTTAGTTTAATATATATATATAATTCTAATTTAATAAGAATATAGGATTAAAATAGAATTTATCGACAAAATACACATTTCATCCTTTCTCATCTTTGACTTCACATGAGTATGTGGAAATTTGGTTTATATAGTTTTAGTATTTCCTTTTAATCTTTTATTTTATTAGCTAAATGAATTGTTTTTCTCCCTTTTCTTGAGTGGAACTGGAAGCAGACGTCTTTTTATGGGACTCTGATCTACCCACAAAATCGGCTACCATTTAAAATAATATTCAAAGCATTAAGCCATATAAATACAAAGCCATATAAATACATGAATCTTTTATGGGGCAAAGCATTTCAGGAGTCAAAGATGACCAACCATCAGTGAAATTACTAAGTTGGAAACCAAATCTAACGGGAACGGGGAAGAAGAACTGAAGAATTACTAACATGGAAACCAAATAGCTACCTCTGCCTGACTGCCTCCCAAGTTCCAAATACAATAGATTGAAGAGTTGTAGAGTCCGTGGCAAAGAAATCGTAAAAGTGTAGAAGATTGAAGAATGAAGAATTAAGATACATGATGTTTGTGATTTCTTCTATTTATTTTCGTTGTCTAATGGCTGGAATTTTTTTGGGAATGTGTTTTTTGATTTTAGGTGATTATTTACTGTAAGGAAGATGAAGAATCGCAAATCTAACGGGAAGAAGAACTGAAGAAAAAGCTGGAACGAAAATTCTTCAACCTTCATTTGAGCAAAGTGTTTTTTGCATAACTCTAATTCCCTTTTGATTGAATATATCATAGTTTATTTTGGGCTTGTAAAAAGAGATGGATTTGGGCCCAGACAATCTTAAATCTATAAATAATTAATTTTGTAAGATCAAGTGAATATATGTATGTAGGCATAAAAAACTTTGGGTCCCCTAAAATGGTGGGCCTTGAGCCGTCGCCCATGGTGGCCCACCTTCAGGGGTGGGCCTGATGTAGGAGATGCATGCATGATGAGATGGTGGAATATGAAGAAGGATTGGTTAAGAAAACAAAGATTTGTGGGTCGTGCAGAATTCCTATGAAGAAGTTTGTTGTCTACAAATGTGAGGAATAGATAGTGTTTTGTGTAGGGATAAGGTACAAATACATCCTTAAACGTTTGAGCAAAAATCAATTACACCTATATCGTTATGTTTAGTGCAATTTCTTCCTTAACGTATTGAAAATTGTGCAAATTGCCCTGTTGACTAACGGGCGTGTTAACAGTGTTAATAAATTTCATTTATTTTTCTATTATTAAAATATATTTTTAAATTCCCCATAATAGCTTCATACAAAGAATCAAGCTTCATATCTTCAGCAGCTTCACAGATCTTCTCCCTCGCATCTCTCCAAAACAGGTTCTTCACCACAATTATCTAATCAATTCATCAAATACATTTCATTCAACCTCACTCACTATAATTCAACAAAAATCCCCAAAGTAAATGGTGAATATAAAACTTTTTTAGAGAGAGAAAGAGAACCTCTTTCTACCTAGCTGCAGTATCTAGCATGTCGAGAAGTTCGATATCAATAGACACATCGTACTTCTTCATCACCTTTGGTTCACGAAACTCCAATAATGGAATCAGAGCTACAATTTCACCAAAAGAAACAAAAATCAAAGGACAAGTCAGAATCAAAATAAATGAGCATTACGATGACCTAAAATTGAAAAATCGAAGGGAATATGAAGCTTACGAGAACCAGAATACGTCCACTTCTTGTTGCGCCACTCATCAGAGGAGTGAGATTTGATGTGGATGATGTAGAATGTGTCGCCATTGTCAAGAGAGATTGTCGATCGACGACAACATCAAATCTTTCTGTTGTCGCTTCCATATTTAGTCATTGCATGCGAAATCAGAAAGGGTTGCAGGTGCTTGGGTTGTAGAAGCTTTATTTTGCAAAGCCTTTTGGAGTGAATGAGGAGGAAAGAGTGAATGAGAAGGAATATCTCTCCAACTCCCGGTTGTTTTAGACGTAGCATTCCAAAAGAAAAACTCGTTTATAAGGAAGATCTCTCCAATCCTTGTTTTAATATAGAGGAACTTTAATACGTTTTAATAATAGGAAGTAAAAAGAAAAAATCAAAAAATTATTAACATTGTTAACACACCAGTTAGTCAACAGGGCAATTTGTACAATTTTTAAAACGTTAAGGATGAAATTGCACTAAACATAACGATATGGGTGTATTTGCTTTTTGCTCAAATATTTAAGAGTGTATTTGCACATTATCCCTTCTGAGTATGACTGTTTCTTTTGAGGCCAATAAAAGCAAAAGAAAGCTGCATATGTTGGTGATGGTGTTAGTGTTTTTTTTACGTCTTTTCTAGTGTTGTGTGAGAGCTAATTTTAATTTACTCTTGGAAATATCTGATTTTTGGACTTTGATTACCTTTATTTAGAGCTATCTAAAACAGACTGGGCCAAATTTCGGACCTAAAACTCCTTTCGCCTTATGGGTTCGGATCCAACCTAGAAATTTCGGCCCTAAATCCCCCTTTTGCCCGATGGACTATGAAATTCATTAAATTTTGGGATGTTCAAAAAATCTTGTGATAATAAAATTACTTTTCATTTGTAACAAGATAGACACGTCAAACATTTACAATCGAAAAAATTGGTTGATGTACTTTTTTACCATGTTGGCAGAAAGTATGATGTGCACTCGCCCCAACATAATGATGTTGTATCAATATTGAGCTCTAAATGTGTTGAGAGTGTCTAATTTGCTACAAAATGCGGTATTATTATTACCTCAATTTACAAAATATATCAAAAACCAAAATCAAAATCACAATTTTTTTTTATTAACTAGCCCTTTTAAAATATATTTATGATTGCTATTCACTCAAATGGATATATATAGGGATGTCAATATCGGTCGAATCCCACGGACTGACCCGAATAACCCGATAAAACTATAGGGTTGGGCTATAAAATCGTAACCCGAATATAAAATCTGGCTATTCGGGCCAGCCCATTCGGTTCGACGGGCTAATCGGGTTGGGCCGTTCGGGTTGCAGGTCAGCCCAGCGGGCTGGGAAAAAAAACTCATTTTCTTTTCTTTGTCTAATAATTAGAAATTCAAAATTCTTCATTTCAAAAATTTAAGTCTTGTTATTAATCTTATTTGAGATTGTATATTTATTTCTCAATTTAGGTTGAGTTTAAATTTGAAATTCATGATGGATTAGTATTGAGAATCAATATTTGACTTTTATATCCCAATAATTTTGTAGATATATATATGTTAATTTATTTACATTGATACAATTTACTTTTCATGTTTAATTATTTTAAACTTTATAGCAATTATAGATTGTTTATATAGTTATTTATAGTGAATTAAGTTATTAATTTTTTTCAAGTTATAAATTTTAATTGTATTATAGTGAATTAACTTATTAAATATTTATTAAATAGTGAATTAGCTATTATGGAATATGAATATTCAGACATATTAAAAAAAGAATATAGTGTGAGCATTATTTTCTATTTTTAATATTGTAATATAATTTAAATGATATTATATTGAATTAACTTATTAAATTTTTCAAGATATAAGTTTTAACTCCGTTATAATTGTATTATATTATTAAAGATCATATAGTTATACAGAATATGAATATTAAAACATATTTAAAAAAAATTAATTATGAGCACTATTTCAAATTTCATTATTTTCTCTTGAAAGTTAGTATAATATGATTAAAAAAAACTTGTGGAATGTATAATTGTTTAATATTCAAAAGTTATACTTATTTTTCACTTCTTTGTACTTTTACGCTTAATATAAAATAATTGTTATAAATATATCATTATCAATAAAATATTTGTATAAAAATAGTTTATTTTTCTCCAACGCTTTTTATAAAATATTTATTATAAATATAGCATTATCAATATATATATATATATATAGTTTATTTTTTTTCCTTAAACTTTCTCGCCCGATTGACCTGATGAGTTAGTTCGAAACCTGAGAGTTTATGGTTAGAGTTGAACATTTCTAACTCGAAAAAAATATCAACTCGAATAACCCGAACCGAATAGCCCGACAACTCGAGTGGATTGGCCCGATTGACATCCCTAATCATATCTCTCTCTCTAGAATATCTATCTATCTATCTCATCTCTCTCTCACTCTCACTCTCTCACATAGATGCTATTTCCCAAATACAAGTTCCTTGCTATTTTTATTTTCTAATACGTTCTTGCTTTAATAATATTCGTTTTGAACTTACACTTTGGAATAACTTGGAAGCTTTACGACCTAATCCTTATCCGGACTGCAAAGATGTTAAAAGGGAAAAAGAAAAGTATATATGTATATATATCTTTCAAAAATTATAAGAAATTAAGAAACCCGAGCTAAAGTTTAAATCCGCTGCTTTTGGTATTATTTTGGACGAAGTATATAAACTCGTGATGTAATTGAAATTTAAATCGGAATAAGATCTGAAAATTGTGTTGCCCATAATTTAGCAAGTTTTGCAAAACTTGCACGAGCGAGAAAATGTGGGCGACAGATTCCTTCACATCCAGTGAGGAATTTGGCGTCAATTGATTATCAATAAAGCTTTATCTGTTTTGGATATTTAAAAAAAAAGGGGATAAGATCCACATGATTAACTGCATTTTTATAGTTGCCTCAATTTTTTTTATATATTTCTATAGTTTTTTCAATGAATTTTTTTATTTTCTGTTCGCTTGATTTCTAAAATTTCAATTTCAATTGAAAATTCTTAATTATTTGTTTTTCATAGTTAGGGTTTACAATAAGTTTTAGATTTTAGACTATTATTTTAGCTAGGATCAATTAGTCTATAATTAGATTATATAATTCATATTAATTAGGGTATTATTTCATATTAGGTTTTATAATTTATAGTTTTACGTAAGTAAAAATTGTGCTAGTGCTTCAAAATTTGGAAAGAAATTGGCGTAGAATTAACAGGTTTTGAGCACTATAGGGAATCCAAGTCCATTAAAAAATCAGCAGGAAATGTATAAATTTCCCCAAAAATATATATTTACATATACTTAATTAGAGTTGACCTATTAAATTACTATGAAATTATTTTTCAAAAAAATGAATGTTACAGTCCGAAATAGAATAGTGCGTAGAATACAATATGGTATTGTTAAGTATATAAAGCGTGAAACCTTTACAGCAGCGAGACTGTGAGGTGCTTAAGCAGGAAACAATTCAATAGAATGCGCTTTTGCTTGAACTGCACTTAAAGTAGTAAGAATCTTATACAGGGACCATTTAAATAACCTAAAGTGTGAAGCAAAGTAGCACAGACAAGAGATAAAGATTTTCCACACGCCTTTATTCTTATCCAAATCTACTTGTTTGCCTGATGCAAGATTGGTGACGTACCTCGTAAGAGGTAGCTCCAACTATTATTTCTGCTTTGAATCACAACCAAGAGTTATAAACGGTCTTGGGTTATTTCCGTTAGCTAAGTCTCTACGTAGCAATCGCCAAGAACATGATTTGGTGTTTTTGTGATTGCAGGCTGAATGGTACGTGCAACACATATACACGTTATGAATTTAATATTATGTATATAGAGAAAGAGAGGAGAGCTGGGTTCAAATAAAAATCATTTTAAAATGTGAACGTGAGGATCAAATGAATTTACCGTGAAAATTGATGAATCTGTCGGGAAAGTTACTGAATCCATAACATTCGGAATTTTCATCTGGGTTCGAATACCATGAGTAGCGAAAATTCTATGTCTTTTTATTCAGTAACTTTCCTAAAGGATTCATCTACTTCGTATCGAATTCATCATTTTTCGATTTTACATTCACACTTTAGAAATTGGTTATCAAATGGAGAGAGCGAAGTGATGTGCAGCTCATCTTTCATAAGCACCAATATGATGTTTAAGCCGCATTAACATTATTCTTTTTATTTTATATATTTATTTTAATTTTGATACTTTAAAAATTGTTATTAGCGTCATTTGACAAAGAAAAATTAATACTCAGATTTGTTATTTCCCCTCTAACTTCATATCACGAACAAAATGAACAAATTGAGTATTAATTTTTATGTAATTTGTCTAATAAACGACATGTCAATAATTATTTTTAAGGAATTGGAATAAAAAATATATATCTAAACATAAAAAAAGATATATACATATATCTATATATATATATCAAAATATTTGAAAATATCAATAAAAATAACCAAAACAAAAAAGCATATTTTTAAAATGAACGTCACATTACTTTATATATATATATATATATATATATATATATATATAGGAGGGTAAACGTGAGAACCATTTTTATCGTGAGAATTTGAGAACAAAACAATGATGAATTTATTGTGAAAATGAATGAATCTACTGGGAAAGTTAATGAATCCAAAAAAATAGAATTTTCGCCCCTCATGGGATTCGAACCCATGTGAAAAATTCTGAATTTTTGAATTCAGTAACTTTCTCAATGGATTCATCAACTTTCATAGCAAATTCATTTGTTTCTTAGTTTTTAGAATAAAAATGGTTTTTATTTAAACCTAACTCTCTCTCTCTCTCTCTATATATATATATATATATATATGATAGTTCATGTAAGAATGCAAATATTGGTAAGAAATAAGAATGTTGCATTGAACGTATAAAGTTGTTGCACTAAATATATAAATTTGTTGTACCAAATTTGGTGCAATAACTCTATGTTCAGTGCTACATTTTATATATTGAATTTGTTGCAACGAATTTATATGTTTAGTATAACAACTTTATACGTTCAATGTTGCATTCTTATTTCTCACCAATATTTGAGTTCAAATAAAACCTTATTTAAAGTGATAACGTAGAACTATTTTTAGTCATTAAATCGCAAAGATCTACGATGATGCATCACTTTGCCGAATGAGTCATTGTGCACCATCAGTTCGAATCTCATAAGGAGCAAAAATTCAAATATTTTTGTTTAGTGCAGTAATTTTCATGAAGAATGCATTGTTCTCACATTTATAGGATAACAAAGATTTTCACAAAAATTCCTGTACCCGTCCACACCGTGCGAACAGACAAAAATATCAATTGTCGTTAAGAAAAATATCATTTATATTGAAGAAAAGTATCATTTAAACTGAAAAAGTATCAAAGTCCGCATGTACGGACGGATATATAGGAGACCGTATATATATAATATATATCAAAAGAGGATGGATTAAATGAGACCCACAAATATTTTAAAAAATAAGAAGTAACCATGATTGTTGATTATAGACGATCTTACGGTCCATATTTTATGCAATTAAATTACCGTCATATTTACTGATTTTATAGTATGGTCAATTAAGTAATTGCAACAATTTGTAATCGAAAGTTGACTATTATTAGTAGACATTGCAAAGCTGAAAAAGCAGCGCGGTTTGAGTTCTCTCTCTAGGAAATTCTCTCTCGATTTTTTCCTAGCACCGTGCGTCCTTCCTTTCCGGCGACCTCCTTCTGGGGGTGCTCCGGCCATCGTCTTAAGCTTTTCATCCGTCTTTCTCTACGTCTCATCGCTACCAACGTTGTTACCGATCGGTATTGGGAATTACACAACATTGCTCGTCGGATTTTATGTGGAGTTGCCGACGCTAGTCATCGGCGATTGTCATTTATTCTCCGTGTTATTGCTCCCTCGTCGATTAGAATCAAAAGCCACTCACTTAGTTAATCAGAGATACGAATTGGACTCTCAATATTGGATGACTTACTCGCCGGAAGTGACATCCAACGTCAAATTTATCCATCGGCAATTCTCGGCCAACATTCCAAATTTTCAGGCAACATTCGTGTTTATTACATTTTGTTACTAATTGTGTGTTGGTGTTTGGTTTTCGCGTTTATTGCTTGTGCAGTTGTCGGAATTTTTAGTGGACGCCGTTAGGCTGTCCATTTTATTTGACGTCAACCGAGCCGGAGTGCACCTTCGTGCGTGTGCTACCAAGAAATCGGAAATCTTATATATTCAAACGTGGCCGGAATTTCACCGACGATCAACTCCGACTGCTGCACACCCGCTGTCCGCCGTCAGCCACAGGCGGCGCCTCCAGGTTAGCCACACAAGGATCTTTCCTTGTGTGGAGGTTACCCTAATCTTCCATATTTATTTTTTGGTAACTTTCCTTGCATGATAGATTTTACCTTGTTAAAATTTTGGAAAGTATACCTTGCTGAAATTTATTTCCTTTGTGCATGCGATTTGAGTTGGTAACTATATTCTTGCCTTATTTAATTGTCGCCTGCCTTTTTGAGACCAACAGTGTGTTTGGACCATGGGATATTGGGCCTATCTATTGATTAGAGGGGCCGAAAATGATGAAGACGATGGGCCTTTTGTCCGTGGGCTTGGGCGATTAAAAAACTCGGAGCCCATGACGGACTTGGAAGACCGAACCCAACTTATGAGAGCCCACATCCTGGGCCGCACCCCGGCCGAGCCATCCGCTACGGCCCATCTGAAGAGTCGAGACGAGATCGCCGATCCATGTCCGAGACATGCCGAGCCAGACCGAGCTCGGGTTGAGCAGGCACTGACGGGAGATGCCGCACAGATCTCGGCATCCCCAACAAGTATGGCCGAGGACTTCCCACCATTGCCGAGTCTATCGCGCGATGTCGAGCGACCAACTGCCGAAGTCCAACGCCTACATGTTGCACCTCGCGCCCTTGCCGAAGTACCACGCTTGAGCCGAATCACATCGGCAGATCGCGAAGGGTCAGTGAACACCAACCGATGTGCCATGCCTAAGTACCGAAATGACGAGCACACCCGGCGAAGTGCAACTGCCTTCGATCGAGGACCCGATGGGTGTGGAGCCCAAGACCGATGGTCCTCACCACCCGATGAGGTACACGACACCACCATTGACCCATCACCGTGGTTAAGAAATGCGGGCCATTTTGCTAATCCGATACCCGTGAGAAAGACGGACCTCGCCTTAGCCAAGTTTGAGGTAAGTATTATTAATGAGGTATTATCTCTGGAGTCTACTGATTACACCCCTATTTCGAAAGGATGGGGTTTCTCTTTGCTTGGTTTTTTTGCAGGGCGTTTTCCAGGCAAGGAAGCAACGCAAAGACTGACGTTGGGGTGGAAAAAAACATCCAAAATTTCATATCATCCCAACGGATGGATGGCGTTCAGATTCGAAAAGGAGGAGGATATGGAACATGTTCGAAATTCAGGACCATATGCGGTGTTCGATATTCCTCTTATCCTTTGTCATATGCCCATAGAATTTAGGTTCGACTCTGCTCCGGACTTTAAATTTCCTGTTTGGGCCTCGTTACCTAATTTGCCTCTGGAACTTTGAAATCCCAACGCTATAGGGAAAATTGCTTCTCTGTTAGGAGATCCCATTGAGGTAGATTATAGAACGATTGCTAAGAAACTTAGACCGACCTAGATTTCATGTTTTAGTAGATGCTATGCGTGAACCTAGGGAATATGTTAACTTGCAATTGCACACGGGTAACACGTTTTTGCAATATATTAAATTTGATTTTTATCCCAAAATGTGCAAGACGTGTAATAAATTGGGACATTTAGCATCATCTTGTACGAATATTGCTAGACCACGTGGGGTGTCGAACCCTCCACGAGGTGTGTCTAACCATGCAGGGAATGATGCTTGGCAACGGGCCAGAGGAAGAGATCCTAGACCACGTCCCCCCGTGCGTGGCCGAACCTCTAAAACTCCCGTCCCTATAACTGAATGGAGAAGTTGAAGTGTCTCTTGCCCCAAAAAGGATAAACAAATTCAATCGCAACCCATCACAAGTGGGATCGAGATCACAAATCGTTTTGAGGCGTTAAACACCCATATTCATTTTGAGTCTTCCGAAAGCAACCAAAATCTTGAAGTCGGACAAACATCGACTTCCTCTCCCAAGGATAAATCTCTCCATATTTCTGAAAAATCACCCCAAAGTGAGCGCATAAAATCCAAATCCAAACAGCTTTTGGGTCATAGCCCATCGGTTGCACTACTTTCCTCGACCGACAATTCACGGTCTTCCGAGAAAAATAAGCCTTTGGCCGAGGAATTTCATTTGACCGAGCCACCCTCGGCCGAGATCTCTCGACCACCCAATGCCGAAATAACACCCTCAGTTGACCCACCCTCTTCGGCCGAGAACTCTTGTACCCAGCCTTCCTCGGCCGATACCTCTCGACCAGTCTTGCACTCCCATGACTCACCACCCATCGAGAACCAATGCCCACATTCGGCTGGGAACCTAGCCGAGAATTCTCGACAGGATGCTTCCGAGCCTTCAACCCATTCCTCGGCCGAGAATTCTCGACCATCCTTGACCGAGCACCCTCAACCTTCAACACCTGTCGAGGATCCTCGACAGGTCACCCAACCTCAAAAACCACCAACTCGTCCAACCCACCTTTCTCGGCAACCTAGTGCAGGAGGACAACGAAAGCTCTTCACTGAATTAAGGGATCATGTTCTTGCCTTGGAGGCACCCCCGATTCATAACACTGTGTCGAAATCATCGGTACATTCTACTTCTTTTGATGATTATACTGCAACTAACCTTGCAGGTGAGTCAGAGAACACTGAAGAAGTAAAAATTCCAACTGCCCGAATCACAAGGAGCAAATCGAACACAAGTCGTCAGAGCTCTCCAGTCAAGAATGGCAGGAGTCCAGTTAAACGCAAAACACATCGACGATGATTTTTACGACCTAGAATGTAAGAGGCATCCAGAAGGCTCAAAAGCAAGCTGTTGTTGCCGACCACGTGTTCAAGCATAAGCTTGATGCCATTGCACTGATTGAGATGAAGCTAACAAAGCTGAAGCTCAATAATTTCTTGGCAAAGCACTTCATCCAATGGGAGTATGTTCCTAATTTCGATGAGGTTGCTGGGGGAAGGATTTTAATCATCTGGAACCCTAAGAGGATTAGAGTTGAGGTCATCAGTCAAAAAAAACAGGTGATACACTCCAATTTCACTTGTTTAATTACTAACACCACTTTTGGCTGCTCGATTATCTATGGTTTTTGGCAGGTTATTCATAGACGGGAGCTGTGGGATTCTATGATCATCCATATCGAACCTTCTAAGCCTTCTATTGTCGCGGGAGACTTCAATTGTGTCCTTGACCCGGGGGAGAGGATTGGAGGATGAGTTTCGCTTGAACGAGAGTACAAGGACTTCGTTGATACTTGTGCTCTCGTGGGTCTCGAGGATTCCCCCTCTACGGGATGCCACTTTACGTGGACCGATATAGTGAAGTATTCTAAGATTGATAGAGTCTTGATTAATAATGCTTGGTTGGATGCTAATCTTTTTTGTAGGGCAAACTTTCTACCTATAGGCACTTTGTCTGATCACTCTCCGGCACTGATCACTCTATTTGGAGATGTGACTCGGTACCACCGTTCGTTCAAGTTCTTCAACATGTGGATGAAGCACTCAGACTTCAAACGTCTGCTTGAAGAAAATTGGAGTGAACAAGAGAATGGTCGACCACAGTGGATTTTGGATTCAAAGTTGAAGAGGATGCAACACATTTTCAAGGAGTTTAATTTCAAGGAGTTCAGCCATCTTACGGAGAGGACGAGTATTTCTAGAGCTGCATTGCACAATGTGCAATTGGCCCTGGATAGTGACCCCATGAATAGGAATCTGTTGGAACAAGAACTTGGTCTTCGAAAGAAGACTAAGTTCTTGGAAGAGGTTGAGCGTAGTTTCTTCAAACAAAGAATGAAGAACATGCACATCAACCTCTCCGACAGATGCACTAAGTTCTTTCACTCTATGGTGAAAAGGAATCACACGCGTAACACCATTTTTTTCTTGTGCAGGGATTCGGAGGAACCGACCTATGACATGGAGGAAATCATCAAGTCTTTTGAGACCTTCTATACCGAGCTCTTCGGTGTAAAGGTTCCCACGAGTGGTTTTGATCCTACTTTGTTTGAGGAAGGTCCCCGGCTTGATGAGCAAGACAGGAAGGATATGGTTATGGAGATATCCGAGATGGAGATTAAGAATGCGCTGTTCGACATTGCAAGTGAGAAAGCACCGGGACCGGATGGCTACCCTTCAGCCTTCTTCAAAGAGAATTGGGAAATCGTCGGTCAAGATGTTGTCTTGGCTATACGGGAGTTCTTTGAGAAGAGGGTCCTGTTGCGGGAGTTCAACCACTCGGTGGTGACTCTCATCCACAAGAAGCATCACAATCCCACCGTAGCTGATTTCAGACCCATTGCGTGCACCAATGTCGTCTACAAGACCATAACGAAGATCCTGACTGAGAGGATGGCGTCTTTGATGGGCAAGATCATTGATCCCAATGATGCGGGTTTGTGAGAGGACGGAACATCTCGGACAATATCTTCTTGGCTCAGGAGCTGCTCAGAGGCTATGAGAGGAAGCAGATCACCCCGAGATGTATGCTGAATATTGACCTACAAAATGCTTATGATTCGATCTCTTGGGAGTTCATCAGACGGGCATTGGATGGGTTGGGTTTTCACCCATGTTTCACTTATTGGATCATGACATGCGTCACCTCGGCGACATATACGCTGGCCATTAATGGAGGGACACATGGGTTCATCACTGGGCAGCGAGGGCTTAAGCAGGGTGACCCGATGCCACCCACTTTGTTCCTTTGTCAGATGGAGTATCTTTCCGCATCAAGAAACGAACAAGGAGTTGGATTTTCAATTTCATCCTAAGTGTAGTACTTCAATTATTACACATCTTGCCTTCGCTGATGACTTGTTACTTTTTGGCAGGGGTGACATTACATCGATGGAGGTCATTTCAGATGCACTTGGAGACTTTGCTAATGCATCCGGATTGAAGATTAATAATCATAAGTCCTTTATATTTATGGCGGGAGTTCGACCATTTGAGAAGCAGGTAATCTTGGATTTGTTCTGCTTCCCATTGGGAGAACTCCCGACAAGATATCTTGGCATCCCTCTATCTTCAAGGAAGCTAGGAGTCACTCAGTATAGTGGACTAGTGGAGAAGATAGCGTCTTCTATCCACCGGTGGTGTAATCTTAACTTATCTCTTGCAGGACGGCTGGAGTTGATTCGCTCGGTTCGCAAGGAGTGGAGTGCTTCTGGTTGCAGGTTCTTCCTCCGCCGCCACCGCCATTGATCGCATCAATACGATGACCGTGAGGTTCTGTGGGGTTCGACACATCGTCGACCGCTTGAAAGCCGTTTGTTTACTAAAGGATGAAGGAGGACTTGGTCTAAGAGATCTCTCGACTTGGAACAAAGCTCTTCTAGCAAAGACCTTGTGGAACATCCATACCAAGAAGGACTCCATGTGGATCCAGTGGATCCATGCAGAGTACTTGACGACCACCACCATATGGGAGTATCCTAATCACATTCGTTTATCTCCCCTTCTTAAGAATATTCTCATCCTTCGTGATCGTTTTTTGCAGGATTCAGGAGGTGATCATGATAGAGCTGCAGATCTTCTTAAGAGTGTTTTTGGATCCAAAGGGACGAGTGCTGCATATCACTATCTCCGAGAGAAGGGTGAGAGGCAGTACTGGCACAAGGCGATTTGGAAGGACTACATCCCGCCTAAGTTTTCCATCACCATGTGGCTTGCCATGCGAGGAAGACTTAAGACGGTGGATAGATTGAGATACATGAATATCTCACAGGTATGTACCGTTTGTAATGTCCATTTGGAAACTCACGATCATTTGTTTTTTAAGTGTAAGGCACGGAGGCGCCCGAAATGATCAAAGAATGGCTCCATCTCCCGAGGAGTATGACTACTATTGTCAGTGCTATCAAGCACATTAAAAGGGTGAAGAAGGCGGGGTCAGCTATCATCCTCCGTGCTAAGCAGATTGGATTAGCAGCTACGGTGAATCACCTTTGGTATGCGCGTAACAAGCTCAACTTCGAAGACATCCCCTTCGATGTGAAGACCATTGTGAAGAGTATTAAAGAAGATGTTTATGATGCTTTATATTCTATGTATTCTGTGGACCTTGTTATTTCACATTTTGAGTTGGCTTTGTAGTAAGCTGAGGGATGTCTCAGTCTTGTTCTTGGGTCCACTTTTTGGATGCCCTATCTTGTATTCCTCATCTTTTAGTGCTATTTTGGGTGTGTTTGTTGAGGGACTGCTTAGGCCCAACCAAAGCAGTGCACCTCATGTGGTTGCATGTGTTCACATTCCCAATCCCCTGTGCCCCACGATCACTTTGCACAAGGGCACTCTTTTCTCCACTGGTCATGGGGTTTTTAATGAGGCCCGCCCCTTCTGCGTCACTAAGGGGTTTGTTGAGGAGGTTTTGTTTCTCTATCGTTTTCTTAGGTTGAGCGAGTCGCTCTTTATGTGTTTTGGCCTTTAGGTCTTTTATCCCTCCCATTGCCTTGTTTCTCCGAAAATTTGGCTGTATCCCCCTCGGGTATGCCTGAGTTCGGTTTGTAATATGTTCTCCCGTTTTATGTTATTTCGTACGTTTTGACCAAAAAAAGAAAGTTGACTATTATTATGCGCTATATATATGCATATTTATGGTATCTAGATTTCATTGTCTTTTTTAATTCAATTAATCTTCTCTCTCGTCTTTCTTTCTGCTTATTCGTTGTTTCTTCCTCAAAAAGGTACCACATAATTTTATGCTGAAATTATTTTATGCACAACCATTATGTTAGTTATTTTATTCATGGAAACAGGTATTATAGTTAAATATGTGTGCATACATCTATAATATACATGCACAAATACAATTTTATATTTATAGAACCTTTTGTACACAATTAAATCTAAAACTGCATAATAAAATATAGACATTTGTCAATATTATTATAAAACAACTATTATTTTTATTCGTCAAAGCAAATTAAATGAACTATAATTTTTTTTTTTTTCGTGCATAAATTATATTTAATTATTCACATCAATGTAGTTAGATAATGGTGTGAATAAATATTATAATCAACTTATACACAAAAAAAGAAACACATTATTCACACGAGTACCCATGTTGTGCATACATATTTTATTGATTGTGTTTATTATATAACTAACACAATTTAACAAACATGCAAAATATATGTGAACAATCATCTATCATATTATGAACATAATCTACGAATATTCCTATAAGGTAATTACGCGCACCATGATATGTGAACACCTAATGATAACAATATGCACATGTAGTTGTGTTTTTGTTCTCATGCACAAAAATGCTTCAAAAGCATTATTCACATGGTTACCCATTTTAGGCATAGATTTTTTTTTAAATTGTGTATTTATGCACTAAAGTGAAGTAATAGATTTTGTATTTCAATATGCGTATCCTTGAGATTTGCAAAGGTAGATAGTCGGTAATTATTGATGAGAGGGTTATGGTCTCGGTAATTCAGTGGGTGGGGTAGTTAATTGAGGGAAGATTAAATTTCAAAATTATTATTATGCCCTTAAGTAATTCGAAAATGTGGAAAGTGGAGAATTTAATTTAATTAGAGTCAAACTTGTTTTGAGCACAAATTTTATAGTAGCCGTTGGATTTGATGATGTATAGGGTTTGAATTGATTCTAATTCTCAACTTATACCTCTATATCGAAATATTTAAAAATACAAACTTTTATAAAAGTAATATATATAAGAGGTATTTGTCGGATCTCTTGATTTTTTAGAACTCTTTGTTTTTATAGGAAATCCGTTGATATATAGAAATAATAACTTATAAATGGATTTTGTATTGGTTAATAATGTAAGAGTAGTTTGAACATACTTGATCCAGGTACAAGATTTGTTGAGATAGTGTTGACAGCAAGCAAAGAAGGTTCAAACATGAATGACGTTGTGGGATTGATTCCTCTTGAAACAAGAAAGAGTTAGAAATGATAGTAATCATAATTCGTTCAGAAACATAGTAATCAAACTGTCTGAGGAAGATTGCCTTTTACTTTGAAGGCAAGAGGATTTATCTATCACATTATATTAATTTTGTTGACACATATAGTAACTGAATTTCAAAACATAAGTCCACAACGGAAGCAAAGAACAAGATGCAAAGAACAAGATGCATTACCACTTTATTCTAAATTTCAAAATCTCTGTGTCTCTCTTGTATGAAGGAAAATAAGCCATACTTCCAACTCTATATAAAAGGCCTAGAGAACTGTCTAAATGAAACCACAACCAACTCCCCTCTCACTACAACACACACACACAAGTATCCATTCCTTTCCCTTCATTTTCCAATGGCGGGTCGCGATTTCGTCCCGGCAACCACCAAGAACCCCCCATTGGCCGGTGAAAAACTGCCACATGGCGCCAAAACCCCGATTTTGAGTGGAGGAGCCTCCACTCAGAACCCCCTAGTCGATCACAGGGCGCATAACCCTGTGATCGACCCCAGAATGCATGCTCCTATGGCGGATCACAGTTTGAGGCCTAGCCATGAACTTGATCACGTCTCAATGAAGCCCCTCTCCCTAAGACCGGGCATGACCGCCCGCGGCCACCCGATGTCCGGGGAGCGTGGCTTCTTCTCATCCGATGAGAGTGCCCTCAACAAGCAGATTCAGGCCACTCACGCACCCGAAAATGAGGATATCAATGTGAGGCCGATCCTGGTCATCATCGAGGACATCCTGCGCCTCGCCCGCCCTTCATCTGACGATCACATTACCACTACTACTGCTGCTGCTACTCATGTAAGATTGCTTAAACTTCTCCATTCCACCACATTCATTCTAGTGCAAATCAACCGTTCTAATTTGTTTCCCTTTATAGGGAGCTCAGCCTCATCCTCACTTGGACACGCCGGCTGATAAGGTTTCTCGTGGGGGTGCATATCACGACGAGAAGCCTTATCAGACGACCTATCACGATGAGAAGGCCTATCAGCCTTCTTATCACGATGAAAAGGCCTACCACGATGCTTCCTATCTCGAAACAGAGATTGTCAAAGTGCTTGCTTATCCCATCAACAAGGTCTCAAGCGAGGTATGTATACCAAAACTATCTTCTCTTCTAAATCGAGTCTGTCACATTTTCTGACCTCTTTTTCTCCCCAAAACCAAAACAGATTGTCTGCAAATCTGGTGGTGGGGGAGAATCACACCAAGTGACAATGGACCTCCTCAAATCCCTCGCGAGCTACACCTGGGACGCCAAGATCGTCATCGCCTTCGCGGCCTTCGCCATCAACTACGGCGAGTTCTGGCTGGTGGAGCACCTCCACACCAAGAACCCTCTCGCCAAGAACATCGCTACTCTCAAGGACCTCCCCGACACCGTGGCCGTGGCTGGTGGGGGCGAGCTGAGGAAGCAGTTCGACGCCGTCATCGACCTGCTCACCGAGATCCTCAAGGTCACCCACTGCATCATCGAGTTCAAGGAGCTCCCCCCTCTCTACATCAGCACTCAGCCGCCTGAGATCACCGCCGCCACAGCCCACATCCCCTCGGCTGTCTACTGGAGCATCCGCGGCCTCCTCGTCTGCACCTCTACCCTCCTCAACCTCATCGGCGGCGGCCATGAGTAAGCAATCTCATCCCCCTCCTCTCTCTCTCTAGAAATTGAATTAATTCTCTCACTCTCTCTCTTATCTGATCAGATACATCACTTCCACCTCTGTCTCGTGGGAGATACTGAATTTGGCCCACAAGCTCAAAGTCATACTCGATCACTTGCAGAATCAAATGAAGATTTGCAAGGAAATCATTGGTGAGAATCTCATACCTTAAAAGTTGCTAAAATTAGTAAGCGTACATATATAAGACAAATGTTGATGTGCAGAGAGGAAGAAGTTTGAAGATGCGTATATCAAGTTCAAGAAGCTTCTAGAAACAGCTCACATCGACAACATGCGAGTTCTGACTGAACTCTTCCGATTCAGAGAAGATCAGAGGCCGCTCTACGACGGGTCAAGAAGGACTAATGTGGGTTTATTCTTCCCTATAAGTTTGAGTTAGTTTTTTTGTTATTTGAGAAATGAATTTAGATTGGATAACAGGAGCAACTGACAGTGCTGAAGTTGAAGTACGTCCTGCTCCTGATCTCGGACGTGGATCTTCCCCCGGAGGAGCTCCACGTGCTCCACATCATCCACAACGAGCGGTCGGTAAGGCACGACTACGAGGTCCTCTGGCTCCCGATCGTGGCGGGGACGGCCTTTGAGGAGAAGTTCTACGACCTCCGGAACAGCATGCCCTGGTACTCGGCAGACCACCCGTCCCTGGTCAACCCCGTCGCCATCAGGTACGCCCGCGAGGAGCTCCGCGTCACCCACAGGCCCATGCTCATAGTTCTCGACCCGCATGGAAAGCTCTCCAACCATGACGCCCTCCCGATGATGTGGATCTGGGGCGCCAAGGCCTTCCCCTTCACCAAGGATTGGGAGAGGAAGCTCTGGGACGAGAGCGACTGGAACATCGAGCTCCTCGCTGATCACATTGATCCGCGCATCCAGGAATGGGTAATGCTCTCTTACATTCTCATTTTGAGTTTTTTTTTTTTGCTATATTTCTGACTCTGTTTCTGCCTGTGCAGATTAATGCCAACAAGATGATATGCCTGTACGGAGGGGACGACATAGTTTGGATCCGGAACTTCACCGCTGCGGCACGTGCGGCTGCCAGGACGGTCAATGTGACACTCGAGATGCTTTATGTGGGGAAGCGGAACCCCCGGGAGAAGGTGCGGCAGTGCCACGACATCATAACTCGAGAGAATCTGAGCCATATCTTCGCGCCGGAGTACTACGACTACGTGTGGTACTTCTGGGAGAGGCTGGCGAGCATGTGGAACTCCAAGAAGCAGATCGGCCGCACCGTCGACAACGACGTCATCATGAAGGGGATTCTCGACCTGCTGACGTACGACAGCAGCGAGAAGGGGTGGGCGGTGTTTAGCAGGGGCAACTTCGAGATGACGATGGGGATCGGGGAGAAGGTGCTGCCGGTGGTCGAGAGGTACGCGGACTGGGCTTACGAGGTGGACCACCCCGAGAAGCTCGTGCCAGTGCTCGACAAGCACCTCAGCGACTACCACCCCGACCACCACTGCAACCGCCTCATCCTGCCCGGCCAGGCCGGATACATACCGGAGACGGTGGTGTGCACCGAGTGCGGAAAGACCATGGACAAGTATGTTATGTACCGTTGCTGCACGGACTGATGGGAAGACCATGCATGAGATGAGATGAAATAAAATTTGTTTGCATATGCTTTGTTCTTTTTGTTGTTGTTGAAGAGTGTGGTGTTGCTGGCTGCCGCTGAGTGATTGTGTTGATGCCATGTTTACTACTATTTATTCATCAATAAGATCTGCATTGTTTTTATTTTGTTTACATAATATATAGTACTATTCTCTCTCGAATTTGCATGATTTGTGACTTACTTCGTTAGTTTGATTACGACTCGAGGATTTTGTAGGGTTTTTGGTAATATATACCCTTTAATTGCATAATTAAAAATGTAGCTTTTTTATGTATTTGCGTTCAGTTACAAATTTTTCGGGGGATAAACTTTTGCTTGCGTTCTTTTCATATTTTGTTGTAATGTTTCTAAAAAGGTTTGATGGGATCGGAATATAAAATATGATAACATATACTTAAAAGTGTATAGACGATGAAGTTATTTATCCATAAAAAAACATTGAAAAAATGAACGTGATATGAATTAGGTACTGATATTGTTTGGGCCCATGCTATTTCAGTTTTAGTCCAAGATTTTGTGGGCTTATCATACTACACGTCTTCATATTAGAGTCCAAATTCGGGATAAATGTATAGTGGTGAGAAATAAAAGTCCAGATTTTAAAATCTATATCCAACTATATATATATATACACAAAATCACTTGTCAAAAATATATAATAAATAAGTAATATCTTCTTCGAATTATTTAATAATGGTTTTACGTTTTTTTGAAAGAAATAATGGTTTTACGTATTAAACATGTATTATATATCCTTTAAAGTTAGTAATTAATAGTTAGTTCTCATGCTATTTAATTTAATAAATTAAAATAAAAGAATTAGGTATAAAATCTTTTTATGTGAATTTTTTTTTCTAATTTTTTTTTCTTATCTGTGTCCTAAATATGCACTATTTTTCTTCTTATTGTCCATTTAACATACGAATCTTATTCTCACAATTAAAACATAAGAACACTACATAATTCAAACAAATAAGTATTCCAATCTTAAAAAAAAACGTAAATGGCACGGGAAAACACTTTTAGAAGATTAAATCAGGTGACAAATAAATTAAATTGCTATTTTTTGAGACTTTGGCAAATTTATTACAAGTTAGGTAAGGGAATTACTTCAACAACGTGGACCTTTCATAAAGGAAGTCAAAACGCAGTATTTTAATACTTGAAATTAATTGTCTTTTCATAATTAATATTTGATGTGGAGGAACAATTCTAGAGCCTTTAATTCGCGTTTGACCTTCACAAAGTGACACTATATAGTCTATATCCCCTAATCAATTATTTTATTAAAATTTCAACTTGCATCCAATAATTCAAAATTAAATTCTACGGAAAGAAGCATATCCACGTCACAAATTTGCATGATCAAGATATACTATATTTTCCACATTGTTTCATTTGCAACTTGGCTTAGATTCATATGTATGTATAAATAGTATACACACTGACGGAGTCAGAGATTTTATTCTGGGGGTTCAATTTTTTTATTTAAATAAAATTAGAAGTAAATAATATTATTTAAATTACATCATAATGTTAGAAAAATAAAAGTCAAACACAATCACTATCATAAGTTTATCTTATATTCTTCATTTTCTGAAATCGTGCATAATAATTTCATTAGTAGCATTAACAAACACATCATTTTCAATATACGAAATTAAGTTCATTCAATAGTTTGGTTCAACACTTATATTTCTAAAATAGTCATCATATATTCAATTGATCTATATTTTGATTGTTTACCATCAACAAGTTTTTTAGATGTTTAAAATAAGAATTTAAAATAACTTAGATGCCTTCAGTTGGGTATTGTTAGAATAATTTATCATAAAATTTTTAGAAATTATATTGATCATATTAGTTCACATATAAAAATCTATATTTTTTGTATATATTTTTTTATTTTATCAACATAATACAAATAATAGAAAAAAAGAAAAGAAAAGAAAGAGTACAAAGTAGAGAGAGAAGAGAATATAACTAAATTATAGGAAAAGAAAAATGAAACATAAAAAAGGAAAGACGAAAAGGAAAAAGGAAAAAAGAAAAAGAGAAGAAAAGAAAGCATAATGATGAAAAGGAAAAAAGAAAAAGAGAACAAAATTACAAGAAAAAGAAGGAGAGAGCTGTGTTTCGAACCCATATCTTCAAAATAAGAGCAATTCAACCCACCCAACGGACTATAATGAATTATTGATCTGATTACTAAATATATATTACTAATACTCAAAAATTATGGGGGGTCCAAGGCCCCCCAGGCCCCAACGTAGCTCCGCCACTCGAGTATACAATATGAATATAGAACTGCCGTGCAAATTTAAGATGTTCACACAATCACACTGACTTAAAGCCCTAATACTGATATATATCAAAATTATTCTCCGGAAACTGAAAAAATATTCCTGATTAGGATATACGTCAAATAGAACATAATTGATTGTGCAACCAAAGTTCCTGATCTGTTCTCGAGATTCGAGAAATTATGAAAAAGCGTGTCTAGTCCAAGAAAATTGCCCATCTTGAGGAAACTATTGCAGCATGCATTTATATTTTGACCTTCAAATTTTGGTTGTTTTCTATTGTCTTAAGGTCAAGATTAGAGTATTGTTATATGATGAAATAGTTTGATAGTATATTGATGCAGAAAGCACATTTCTGTGTGCATAAGCAAGTTGACAAGTTGGGAAAGTGCATCTATATGATTTTATTGTACAAAACTTTAAAATATTGTCCTTGTTGACTGTATCAAAATGTCGTATTTGTTGCGACAAAATGAACATACTATACAACACTTCACTTAGAGGGTGTTTGGATAAGCTTATTTTAAAGAACTTATAAACGTAAAAGTTTATAAGATGTTTCAAGAGCTTACAAAATATAATGTTTGAAGAGCTTATAAGTTGTCAAAGTGTTTGAATAATTGTAATAACCCGAAAAATTTAAAACTTTTGTTAGTGATACTTAAACTAATTAATTGTGGTGCTTAGACCTTAATTATGTTTAAGGTAACCAACGAAATGAATTAGAATCGATTCGGAGATCGAAAACTAGAGAAATAAAAAACTAGTGACTAGTCCTACCGGACTAGGGTTTTCTGAATAGCCTGAATATAAAATGAAAGATAGAGAATGAATCTCAACAAAATGATTTTATTTATAGAATCCTCTCATGAAAACACGTGAGAAGCCAAAAAATGAGAATTTTCAGGCATGCTCGCCCGGTCAGTCTTAAATGTACTATTTACGAGCTGGATCAACTTTCAGTCCGTGCTAATCATGAAAATTATTGATAAAAATACAAATCAAGGAGGAATATATTATTATGAATTTAGAATTCATGAGAATCAATTACTGAAAGAAATTCATGAGAACTTAACCGAATGCCGGGAAAATATATCGGGAAAACCCTAAATTGATCCGAACGACCCGAAACTCGAACCAAGGGTATAAATAACTAAGAAATGATTTATAAGATAAATTAATTATGAAAGATCAAGAATTCAATAGAATTTCGAATGAGCATAATTTAATCGTCGGACGTTGTTTTTCCGCGATAACTCGAAATTGACTTATCGGATGCCATCCGAACTTCATGAAATTATTATAAACATTGAAATAAGTCTTTTTAAGACTATTTAAGAAAAAAAACCTTAAGGTTCCGAGAAATCAATCGAAAGCGCGTTAAAATTTAAAGAGTCGGTATTAACATACCAAATCGGGTAGTTTGACCATTCCTTCTCCCAACTACCATCAAGAACACCCCAAATAAGCTAATAACAGTCATTTAGGCTACAGTACAGTAGCAAACACGTCCATATGCAGCCCTTCACTCTAGAACACAATTTCTCTCTCTAAGCTTTAATCCCTCATTTCAAACCATTCCAACCCTTAAATAATTATTCTAAGATCATAAAAAGGTAGCATTCATCATTCTCTTCATTTATAATAGAGTAGAATTTTTTTCTAGATTTTTTTTGAATTATTTCATGAAAAACCCTAGTTTTGCTCTTCATTTTTTTAGTGACTTTTGAGCCACCAAATACTCTCAAGCCATGAATAAAAAATGATTCGAAATATGTTATAAGGCTGTGTTTAAAGTTTGGTAATTTTTGGAGCATGTTTTATATTTTTCGATTTATGTTATTTTATAGAATATAAAGCATGATTTTGTGAATATTATTTGATATTGTTGCTTGTTGATGTATAAGGAGCATGTAGAATAAATATGAGAATTTTTAGAATTTTTCTTGATTTTGTTTTTTAAATTCCGTGAGCTTTGGGGTTTTATTAGGCCATGGTTTTAATTTTTTTGTTGACAATAGTTGAGATATGGTGTTTAATATATGATATGAACATCATATATTAATCTTGAAATTTTTGAAATACATCTCCTATTTTTTTTATAAAGGCCGAATACACATGTATATTTTTAGACTATTGTTTGATTTTATTTGTTGAAAATAGTTGAGATATGGTGTTTAATATATGATATGAACATCATATATTAATATTGAAAGTTTTGGAACACATCTCCTATTTTCATGAAATGACCGAAAGTTATATGTAATTTTTGAGAATTATTTTGATTTTATTTGTTGAAAAATAGTTGAGGTATAGTGTTTAATACATGATATAAACATCATATATTAATCTTAAAATTATTGAAGCACTACTCCTATTTTTCTATAATGACCGAAACTATATATGTATATTTTAGGTTTTGTTTGATTTTTATTTGTTCGAAATAATATGATATGTGATGTTTAGAAATAATATGAACATCATATGTATTATTGGAAATTTATTGAACACATATGTAAAAATGTGTGAGGACAAAAAGAATTCTAAGCATTTGGTTCATATTATAAATATTAGTTGATGTTTAATGTAAATATTATATGTTATTGCATAATATAAACATATTGTGAAGTAAATGGAATTTATTGAATGTATATGTATGTATGTTGAGATTACCGAAAATTATGTGGTGAAAAAGCATGGGTTTAAATTTTAACGTATGATGTGAGATGACATTTCATGCTTAGGATAAGGTATAAGCATGATATGATTTTTGTGGAATTTATTGAACACCAATGTTCAATAAAAACCTAAATACCGAAAACTATATGCATTTTAACCTATGGTTTGAAATTTTATACGATGATATTGAGTTGATAATTAAATTCTATAGTATGATAGGAGTATAACATGATTTTATTGGAATTTATTGGGTACATATGCTAATTATTGTTAATTATCGAAAACATAGCAAAATGGTTAAGTATAAGTTTAATTTTAATGATAAATGATGCTATGATAGTTAATCTATAAGCTTGAATTGATGGTTTTGATTGAGATGAATGAATGGAATACTTATACACACATACACAATAGTTTTGAATTATGTTAGAAATTAGAATTTTCTAATGCTTTAGTATAGTTTATGTTGTGTATGGTATTGTATGGTGTTGAATGGTTATGTTTATATATACCGACAAACAAAACCCCAAACGTAAACAACATAATACTTTATGTATGAGAATCCAAAAGAAATCGACCAATTTCGATAACTTAAGAAGGAATTAATGAGAATCGAAGTTAGACACAAATTAGGATTTTCTATTAATAAAAGGGTACTCGAACGTGAGTTCCTAAGTTAGAAAATCCAAAAGCCGAGCTACAACGTTAATACTCAACAACGACAACCTAATACGACGTTAGATTACGTGTTAAGACAACTCGATAACGAATAGCGATTATACAACTTATATAATCTCCGACAAGTTAAGAGAAACAAACAATGTCATAATGTGTAAACAAAGATTCGAACATAAGATGTCGATCCTTATGTCTCAAAGGTCGAGTTAATTTCCCAAAGAATTTCATCTATTCTCAAGTACTTACTTACATGATAGCATGTGCTCACTTGAATCATAAGTCAAGACTCCTCTTTTATTCGTCGTGCTAATATGACAAGTCGTCAAGCATAACCTACTAGGACGTAACTACAATTGTTAAGTCTAGTTAGTGGCTTGAGAATATCCTAATATACCAATCACAACTTGAATACTAACAATCTATAACGTAATATTGTTTAGAAGAACACTAAGGTTAAGAGTCGAGGATAGATTCGGAGTATGTGATTCATAAGTTGAAGTTCACCTATGAACGATGAAGTAATATAGTTTGGGAATTGAGAATGTAAGATAATAGAAATTATCTTAAAACAATCACATGAAATCATAAAGAAACCATAATTGGAAACTTTAAGTCGTAATTTATAAACGACCTTCGATCGATAGAAAGAATCTAAGAAAGACTATTTTCTTATGAAGGGTTTGATCGTACGTAGTTGGCAAGGAAGGACAATTACACCTGCTCACTTAGACTTAATAGCTTCGAACTAGCAGGTGAGCTCTCTTGAAACAAAATGATATGCATACCTCAAAGCATGATTTACAAAAGCTTTATGAAATATTATTGCATGAACTGTTATTGACTGCCAAATGTTTATGTTTTGTTGTGATCCTATCTGTGGTTGGTATATCCAACGTGGTATGAGAATGTGTTGGTCCACCAACGTTAAAAAGGGTAACGATCGGATCCGACTTAGTTAAGGACTAACTCGGATTGTGTACACGTGTGATTGTGTGTTAAGGTTAGCTACCTCGACCGGTCACGACGACTATGTGTAGGTGGCCACCTCCATATAGTGCGCGAATGAATGAATGAATGAATGATCTGATATGGAACAACGTGATTGAAATAGTCAGGCATGACACTTTTGAAAAATGATAAATGTTTGACAGGCATGAGTCTTTTAACTAAAATTCTCATTCGCTGTTGTGGGCAGTTCAATAACTTTAACAAAGAAAATATTTTCGGCAATGAGTCCACTGAGTACTTTTGTACTTAGCCCTGCATCTCGTTTTTGATGTGCAGGTTGAGCAGGGACTGATGATGGGTGCGAGGTGGTGCAGAGTAGTAGTTATTTTGTTGCTTATTAGAAAGGATTTCTAGAACCTTGGGCATGTACCGTTATATACATGTCCACACGTTTATTGCTGCCTAACTCTGATATTATTTTGATGTTTTGATTATAACTGCTTTCATACCGTATTGAACTTGAGGTCGCACTGCCTCGAATTGTGCCCCGCTGGGTTATATTTGAACCTTGAACCTTTTGACGAGTCCTTCTGTGACTTGAGTTGGTATTGAATAGCTTGTCCCTTTTTAGTCTATGCGTTATTGAGTAGTTAAATGGTTAATTGCATTGATTAGTTATGTCTATATCCGCTGCTTTATCATACCGGTGACGATCCATATGATCCGTACTTCTTTGAGAAGTCGGGTCGTCACAATAATTGAGCTTATAAGCTAGATAAAGAATCGTGAGTTAGAGAGAAAATCATAGGTAGAGAGATAAAATTGACGAGAGGTGAAGTCGATAATGTTTATGTAAAAAAATAACGAATCATAGTAAGGTTATTTGATAAATTCACTATTATTTATAAGCTTATGAAAAAATAAGTTGGGGTTGAGATATTTATTTTTAGGGGAGCTTATAAGATGTTGGAGCTTATTTTCATATTTTATAAGTAGTTCAGAAACTTATTTTGACAAACACTTAGCATGAACTTATAAGCTCCTAACCACCCTCTTAAACACCTTACATCTCAACTATCAATCGTTAAGTTGTACACACAAAATTAATAGCACATACCGCAATACTTAATTTGGTACGTTTTTTGTAGGGGTGAGAATCGGGACGGGACCGGGTACCCGTCCCGAGTCCCGAAGTCCCGAAAATTTACATTTTTTGTGTCCCGGTCCCGATCTGGACTTCGGGACTCCCGGTCCCGAAAATGTTCAATTTTTTAGTCCCGTCCCGATCCCGGTCCCGAATTTAAATGTCCCGAAAGTCCCGAAAGTCCCAAATGTCCCGAAATTACCCCATAAATCCCGAAATTACCCGAAAATCTCAAAAATACCCGAATTTATGAGTGAGAGAATTGAAGAAAACAAAGTATTGATTTAATTCAAAAACATATATAATCGGGACTCGGGATTTCCCGAACGGGACTCGGGACTCCCGATACTCGAACATATAAATTTCCCGGTCCCGGTCCCGATCCCGAACCCGTAAATTTCGGGACTCGGGGTCCCGAATCCCGTCGGGACTCGGGTCGGGACGGGAATTTCCCGAGTCCCGGTCCCAAATTCTCAGCCCTAGTTTTTTGAGTAATTTGACTACAATATGTCGGTGAAATCAAAATGCACCAATTTATAGCCATTAGGTCACTCAAAAGGGTAACTCGATTCCATTAGATGATCAATCTGAGTTCAATTCGTATAATTTTTTAAATCTGAATTAGCAAGTCTATGAGGAATCATCGGTGTACTAATTTTCAAATTTAACATGAATAATTTTCCCACCAGTGGATGATTATGATAATGTGAACATTGCATTCTCAGATAATAATGAATCAATAGTATTTATAAATTAATTACAAACTAGATAAAAATATGAAAATAGCAAGTGAAAAAAATAATCATAAGTAATTGTTGGTCCTAGAGCGAGTCAAATCAGGTATATTTAAGGGGGACATATACCTATATCAATTTTCATTTGGCTTGTTCAGGTAGAAGTCATGTTATCATGATATTTAATCTAAAACCTTCATATTCAAATAAGCTTCTCCTAAAAGCGTGTGACTCAACTTAAATTATTCCCCTATTGATAGTTTGACTACTTTTTAAATCGATGGCTATCTCTTAGAGTTTTGTGCATCAGAGTGTGAGCCTTAGATTATATCTTCTTGGAAATTTTTACGTGTTGGTGTGAACGTTAACAAACATGTGCAAACTAGTGTGTCTGCGGAAGATATCAACCACATTTGAACTTTGTCAAAAACACTTAGAGAGATTTTGTATAAATTGCAAGTATAATAGAATCTAAAGCAGTTAAAGGAAAGGGATAAAGAACATATGATATTTCTAAAGTAGTGCGAAGAACTTCAAGCTCCTACGTCCATTGTATCATATTCGTAATCACTCTTTTAGTGATTCACTTGCTTTAAGTGGCAAGATCATTGCCAGCTTTTAATCCTCTTAAAAAATATAACCTAGGAATGTGGTCCTACTCTTCTTCAACTTACAATAAACAACTTTCAGTCTATCAAGTAAGATAACTTACTTGCTTGATCACAACTTCCTACTACAACAGAGTAGAAGTAATTAAGAAGATATAATCTAAGCTTGGATATGAGTTAAGCTTAGAAACTTGGAAACAGAAGTGGGAAAATACAGAGTATGATCTCCACGACTAAGCACTTGAGAATTCTGAGGTGTTTCGAGTGTTTGAATATAATGAATATTTTAAAGCTTGAATAGCTTGCAACGGTGAGAATTCCCATAAGCTTGTCTAAATCCAAGGCCTTCTATATCTATAGCTAAGGAGATAGAACTACTCATTGGAGAGATAGTCTTCTTCTACTATTTTTGCTGTTCAAAGGAACTATGCAGAGTTGTATATTTGAAAATGCCATACTTATTTCATGCAACAACTGCATCCATTTGTCTTACGCTGAATGCAATTTGTCAGCATATATTTGAATGTCAGATTTGAGCAATGCTGACACATGCGTATTAGATGAATGTCAGTTGGACAGGTGCTTGTCTATTTTGTATATGTTGACATTCTTGACCCTGACATTATCTAACTCGATGCCTTAGTGCTGAAGCCTTCAAATGTACTTGCGCTTGCTTGTAAGCAGTGACGAAGCCAAGAAATTTTTTCTGGGGCCCAATTAATTATAATTTAAAAAGGTAAAATAAAATAAAATTATAAAATAATAATAATTTAATAATATAATGAGTTTATTATAATCCTTTTAGAAATTTGATTCTTAATATTAATTCACATATAAAAATTTATTATTTACATATATTTTTTATTTTATCAATATAAAATAAATTATAGAAAAAGAAAAGAAATAGCATTTTATCAACATAAAACAAATTATAGGAAAAAGATAAAGGAAATAAAAGAAAATAAGTATAGAAAAAAGAAAACATGTAACTAAAAGGAATCGAACCAAGATCTCTTAAATGTGAGATAAAAATCCTAACCCATTAGACTACAATGGATTTAATTATTAAATATTTATAGAGAGCACACATGTTTAGCTAAGAATTAATTCACATAGTGTTATTATTTGCATACATATTTTCTTTTATTAACATAAAATAAATTATATAAGAAAGAAAAAAAGAAAAAAGATCTCAAAATAAAGAGAAGAAATAGAATAGAGAGAGAAGTGGAAAAAAGTACAAGCTAAAAAGAAAAAATAGGGGAGGGAAAAAAATAAGGAAAGAAAGAAAGGAAAATAAGGAAACGATAAAAAGAAGGAAAAAGAGAGAGAGAGAGAGAGAAAACAAGGAAGGAAAAAGAGAGAGAAAAAGAAGGAAACGACAAAAAGAAGGAGAGAGAGAGAGAACCAGGAAAGAAGGAAAAAAAAGAGAAAAAATGCTGCTGTGAAGTTTCGAACTCGGGTTGACCGAAAATTTAAAAATGATCATAACCATCAGGCTAGACAAACACTTCTAATATTATTTGGCATATTAAATATATACCTATTGTTTTCAAAAAAAATTGGGGGCTATAGACCTCCCAAGCCCCTATGTGGCTCCGTCCCTGCTTGTAAGTGTACCTTTACGGTTGAGCATCACCCTAAGCAATCAGATGTTTCATCTTCTGTTCAGTCGCACTTGAATGAAATTGGTCCTTCCAAGATGTTGATGCTTCAATTGGGAAAAGAAGCTTAATATAAAAGCAACGAAGCTCCCTAACAGATGAGCCTTTCTAAATCTGAAAGACTATACAAGTACTAGGCTTATCATCAATGAAAATTTGAGATCTAAACAAAACTTAATTTTATTAATTTATCCCAACAGTAATTAAAGTCCTCTCGTCTGTAATACCCCGAGAAATTAAAACTTCGATTAATTATTTTATTAAGCTAAATCAAGATTTGAGTTTAAGGTGATTATTAAAAATTATAATCATCGACTTCTCAATTTTATTTCGAACGAGAAAATTTAAATGAATGCCGGAGAACGAATACAGTTACGAACCGAGCCAGATATTTTATACTGGATAAATTATCACATTGCCCTACATCATTTCAAATCCCCAAATTCCTCAACTTTTCCCTAAATCACTCCACATTTTTCAACACTTACCATCACATACCTAACATACTTATACCCTATTCATTCTAGATAAAAGACTTTTGCATACCTAGCCATCAACTCAACAAAAAAAAGAAAACCTGCAACATAATTTCCTCATTCCTACATTGACCGTCCTTTTCAAAAAAATGAGAACAATTCTTCCTTCAAGCAAATCTTAAGCACCTATTAGTTTCCCAACAAATTTCAGAAAGATAGCAACAAACAAATTCTACCTCATTCAACAAGATCATGGCAGAAGCAAGACTGCTTCATACAGGTTCTATATCACTCAAATTCATCCAACTACAATCTTAATGCATTCAATTGCTATGAGAAATAATAGGAGCATGTTAAGCACAAATTCCTTATCATAATCTACAAAATAGGTTCACATAATAATAACAAAATTTCCAGAACTACCTACTGTGCTTCTTGAATCAAACATATATAGTTCATAACCAACATTATTTCACAACATCGTTCATAACCAACATTATTCTACAACAACGTTCATATACAGAATTTGAACTTACATACACATACTTATCTAAGCTCTTCACTACTTAGAACATTAGAGGATATGTTTATAAACTTTGTGTAATGATTTTGGTTGGCCCACATATATTAATGCATAAAGCCCATCACCCCCTCAAACCTACTACATGTGCTGCCGCCTCTTTCTTTACCTTCAATTAGTATAAAAGGTGAGTTAATAGGTTTAACTCTTATTGAAGTGAAACAGAGGCGCCGTTGTTTTTCCCTCTCTCTAGTGTCAGACTCCTTTTGCCTCTATTGTTCAATTCCTTTGTGGAATTCTGTAGTAGGTAGTCGTTGTTTGTGTTAGCAAGTGGGAAGTATCTTCTTTGTGGAGAGATTTTGAGGGTTAGGGGTTGTGGGTTGTTGTTGTGTCAACGAGATTGTGATCTCCTATTTGGACACCGTGAAGGCGTGTTGCAACGACGGAGAAACCGCACCTGAGCCGAGTTTATTCAATCATATCTCTTTTATTTTTTCTTGTTCTTGTTTCTTTGTTGCTTCTTTCCTTGTTGTGTGCAGGTGTCCAGAAAGTTGCCAGGAACGACATTGAGTTGCTGCGCGTTGACGACGACGAGACTGTCCGGATTCACAACAGTGGTATCAGAGCGAGGTTTATCTCGTTGTCGCGTCGCGTAAATCAACGATTCAGATCGCCGCAGGTAAAACGGTGCCTCGATCTTAGGCACCTCTCGGGTAAAGTGGCTAAAACCTCTCTGTTTTAAAATTCTAGAAAACTGTCGATTGGCGCAGTATAGGATTGGGTTTTGCTTCTGTTTACCAACATGTCACTTGTTTTTAGGCTGCGTGATCAAATCGAAAAATTTATTTGCCTTGAGAATATTTGCTACTCTGATTTATATTCCGCTGCATTAAGGCTTATATATTTGTTCTCTGGTTTTATTGTGTGTCGTTATGTCTTCTCTGGCAAATTATGGTTTGGCACCTTTTGATGGTAAGACGGACTTTGGCTTTTGGCAACAAAAAATGGAATGTATTTTAATTCAACAAGGTGTTTATCAAGTTATTGATGATTCTTATGATAATGAAATTGATGAGAAAAAGAAATTTCAAATGAATCGTCTTGCTTTGTCTGCTATTATCCTGAATTTATCTGAGTGTGTTCTTAGAAAAGTGGGAAGGATGACTTCTGCTAAAGATTTGTGGTCAAAACTTGAAGAGTTATATACTGAAACGTCTTTGCCTTCTAAAATGCATCTGATTGAAAGATTCTTCCGTTTTAAACTTGACATGTCTAAAGGTGTTAATGAAAATGTGGATGAATTCACTAAGTTAGTTCAAGACATAAAATTGATGGCGATAAACATATTGATGATTATGCCCGCTTACGCTTTTAAATGTTATTCCCGATTCTTACAAAGTGATGTTAAATCGCTATTAAGTATGGTAGAGATAATGTGACGCCGACACATTGTGAGTGCTTTGAAAAATAAGGAATTAGATTTAAAACTTGATAATGGTGCACAAGAACTGGATAAGGTTATGCATGCTAGGGGTGGAAAAATGTTTCATGATAAGGGGAAGTCAAAACTTAGATTTAAACCTAGGAAGTGCTTTTATGGTTGTGGTGAAACGGGTCACTATATAAAGGACTGTCCTAAGAAAAATCAACATGTTGATCAGGCTAATGTGGTTACTAATGAAGAAACCACGTGTGATTTGTTCTAAGGTGGAGCTATGTGGTTGAGCTTTAAGTTTAGGGTGCATGAGCTTAGGAATTTATTTCCTTGTGTGTCTCTGTGGTTGCTCACTTTGAGGTGGAGCTTCGTCCCTTGCTTTATGCTCGTTGTTTTTTGTTCTTTGTGAACATACCTTTGTGGTTCATTCTATGTGGCTTTGTGGTTTGGTGGCTTGGTGCCAGCTTCGTGTCTTCGTGTCTTCGTGATGGCTTAGTTACTTTGTGATATGCTTTGTGTTTTATGATCTGTGTGATCCATGCTAGCTTAGTGATAGCAATCTTTGTGGTTTACCGTCTGTGTGATGGTTGTGATGATCTTTGTGATCTTCTGTAGCTTTGTGCTTGTTATCTTTGTGATTGCTTTGTGGTCAACTAGCTTTGTGTTAGTTAGCTTTGTGATGTTTCTTTGTGAGCTTTGTGATGTTTCTTTGTGAGCTTCTAATTGTGTATTAGTTGCCTTTATGCTTTGTGATGTTTCTTGGTGAGCTTCTAATTGTGTATTAGTTGCCTTCATGCTTTGTGATTGCTTTGTGAGCTTCTAACTGTGTGTTAGATATCTTTGTGCTTTGTGGGTATTTTTTCTGTGTGTCTTTTTTGCAGGTATGAACACGGTTAATTTACCCTTGGTTGATCTTTGTGATCATATATAGACTGTGTGTCTATACGTCGTGTTCCTTGCTCTGTCTGTGTGATTTTGCAGGGAACACTCGGCGAGGATGATTGTGCGGTTTGTTCTCCTATGCACACAGAAACACGGTTGGGCCAAAGGTGGAGATTGTAATGATTTTGGTTGGCCCACATATATTAATGCATAAAGCCCATCACCCCCTCAAACCTACTACATGTGTTGCCGCCTCTTTCTTTACCTTCAATTAGTATAAAAGGTGAGTTAATAGGTTTAACTCTTATTGAAGTGAAACAGAGGCGCCGTTGTTTTTCCCTCTCTCTAGTGTCAGACTCCTTTTGCCTCTATTGTTCAATTCCTTTGTGGAATTCTGTAGTAGGTAGTCGCTGTTTGTGTTAGCAAATGGGAAGTATCTTCTTTGTGGAGAGCTTTTGAGGGTTAGGGGTTGTGGGTTGTTGTTGTGTCAACGAGATTGTGATCTCCTATTTGGACACCGTGAAGGCGTGTTGCAACGACGGAGAAACCGCTTTGAGCCGAGTTTATTCAATCATATCTCTTTATTTTTCTTGTTCTTGTTTCTTTGTTGCTTCTTTCCTTGTTGTGTGCAGGTGTCCAGAAAGTTGCCAGGAACGACGTTGAGTTGCTGCGCGTTGACGACGACGAGACTGTCCGTATTCACAACACTTCGTACAATTAAAACATAGAAATTGAAACAAGACATGGGCGACGTACTTAGGAGAGGCTATCCTCTTGAACCTAGAACTGTAGTGTTTGGACCAAGCCACTTAAAGCTCGGCCATTAATCGGAGAACAGTGACGTCGACGACGGTGACACAATGTGGTGGTTGGAGATTAGACCATAGGGGCTCGATTAGATCATCTAGCTGAGGTAGAGGTTGTGTGGCACGACGAGGAGCTTCGGGCCTGATCTGATGCGGCGGCATCAGCGATTTCGTCGAGAGAGAAATAGAGTGCACGGTGTGTGTGCGTGTGTATCTATATCGAGAGAGATGGGACAGATGAGAGAGGGAATTTGAGGGGTGAACCTAAAAGGCTATTCACGGCTCTCCGAGACAGCGATGGTGCTAGACTGACAAGGTCCAGCATGGACGTAAACGAAAACGATAAAGGATCGCTAGCAAGTACTTCAAGAAGGTCAATTCTTGAGGTGGGCATTCTTATCTAAACAAAATGTGATTTTATGAAAATCATTTACTGCTTATGCTTTATTGCTTTCTTAAACTGCAAATGTTTAAATGCGATATTGTCTGCCAAAATGTTTATTATATTGTATATATTCCTTCGGATTGGCCAGGCCAACATAAGATATAACAAATTCGGGTCCTACTAGTGAGATGCCAGTTTGACTGTGTACACCCGGCCTCTGAACCGTTCGCGGTCAGTCGTGCGTGCAGGTGAAGGGATGCCTCCCTCACGACGCGTTCCATAGCCGACTTGGATTATACGTTGAAATAAAACTATTGGCCGATCAATATTGTGAAAATGATAAAATGTTTAGTAAGTAAGCACAAGGACTTTCAAACCAAAATACTCGTGTCTTACTGTGGTGACGATAGAACAATTTCGTAAAAAATATATAGATATTTCGGCATGTGTCCACTGAGTACTTTGTACTCAGCCCTGCATATTCGTTTTTGATGTGAATGTTGAGCTGGTGATGAAACAGAGTGGAGTTGAGCGAGATATCTTTTGTCGATGGAAATGGAACATCTTTTGATTCACCTTGAGAATGCATCTTCATATGCATATCTCACACGTTTATTCCGCTGCAAACTCTTTAAACTCTTTTGAATTCTAGATATATATGGAACTCTTGAATATTCTAATAGTGATTATATAATCAACTACTGTTTGGTTAGACTCTCTGAATCGATCTTGATATCATATATGCTTCTGTATTTACTCATGTTTCCTTACCAATAATGTGGCTTAAAAATCAAAATTGAAACCCCCTTTCTTTCCTGCTTCTTTAATCCAACTCCAAGTCGACGGTCCGACATTGCATTCCTTCGGGATTAGCAGGGTCGGGCTGTGACATAGTTCTCCTTGCTTCTCAGCCATGGGCGCCGTTGCCGCCCACTTTCTCCTACCCACGCCACTACCATGCATATACCTTCATGAACTATTTATCAATTTAATTTTATAGATTTTAGACACCTTCATAAACAATATGGGTCATTTTGCATTGTTATGAGAGTGAAATTTTCTCTTAAACAGTATTTAATTAATAAGCGTACGTCAGTCATGACGATTATTATTTCAAATTGATTTTCCTTTTTTGCGTGGATTATTAGTGATAGAATAATATTTTATGGTCTGCATATACAGCCAAACCAAGTTCAGCATTATAGTGCCTTGCTAGTTGCTGCGGATGTTAAGATCCACATAATTAAATAATCTCAGAATTTAATTATAGAAAATTGATCATCCATTTCAAAACATCTAGTTAACACTAATTAGTATTAGCTTGATTAGTCCGATCGAGATGCCAATAATCTTATCATGCATTACGTGGTGCATGCATTCATTTAATCGACAAAATCTTTTTAACGATCTTGATTGACATTCATATTATTAGTCGTGGTCATATATCTGTATAAATTAATATTGCATCAAGTCGTCCTATCCTATCATAAAAAAAACTAAAAAAAATAGTTAAACAAAAAATTGCTTCTTTTTTTCAAAATTATTAAATGGTGAAAAAAGTGGACTAATTTTACCAGCTCAACGTAAAGTTCTCAATGTGAAAAAATTGCATTAATTTTTATCCGAATTTAAATAATAGATGGAGAGTTTTATTTTATAAATCAAGGATATCATTCTCGTTTGTGCTAATTATGCTAAATGGAAAAACCAATATAATGGACAGATTTAAATATATTATAAATTAAATTGGTAAAAGCAGTGTAGGTTTCAAATGTAGCTAAACTTAGATAAAATATGAAATTGCATATCGACTTTAAAAGGAAATATTTTCTTGTATATATGTAAATGTATGTAGACCAGTAGTCAGTAGACGCGATTAAAAGTTAAAAAACGTAAATATTTGGATATAATTATACACATATAGTGATATTGTAGAATTTCCGATATAGATTGAACCAAATTAAAGATTCAAAGGGTGATCACGTCATATCTATTAATATATAAATCCATTACATATTAGAGATACCATATTCATCTAAAATCCTATGTGGTGTATTTTCATGATTTTTCGTTCTTATTTTTCTAAAATTCAACAAGTTTCCTTATTTGACAACTTAGCATTTAATATACTGATTAATTGATTTATGTTAATATTAAATATGATATTACAAATACATACATATATATATATATATATTGATTGTCCATGATTATTAATGATTTCCAAAAAAAAATAATCTATTTGTACATTTGCATTTATATATTTATTATTTTATTTAATTTTAATTTATAATCTTATAAGAAAATCTTTAATTTCAATTTGATTTAAAATAGTTGTATTGTTAATTATCATCTAATGTGTCCTATCAAATTATTTATTTATTTTTCTACTTCCGCAAAAATATTTTTAAGTTTAATCGTATTATTTTTTAAGATAAAGTTTTCAAGATTAATATTTAAACTTTGCAAGATTATTAAAAAACCAACAATCATATTTTTTGATAGTTTGAATTCTATTTGCAAGATTAATATTTAAACTCTATTTTGATTTAACTTCAATACTCATTTATTGCATTTTTAATTCATATATATTATAATTTTATATATTTTAATATTTTGAAAATTTCTTTAATTAAGAGTATCAAGTTTTCATATTTATTTTCACTATTTTTTTTAAAATTTTGCCAACATCATTTTCCATTAGATTTCTTAGATTGAATATCTAAATAAAATGACATTTACATGTTTGAGTGATCAGTGAGTATTATATGAGTCCGGGATAAGAACATGTAATAAAATCACTTTCTAATTGGATTTGGGACATGTAAAATATTTATATCTTAGATGGTAATCAATTACTGTAACAACTTATATTCATAAAATTGAACGAGTTCAGTTAATTAGCGAAATTAATGTACGGTTTTGAGACAAGAACTTGTAGTAAAATCACTTTTTAATCGAACTTGAGACGAGTACGAGTATATACATTCTAAATAATGTGATTGCATATCAAAGGCAACACCTTAATTCGTGCGCTACATGCATCTCCAATATTCTCTATTCTTATTTATTTTGGATACTAATTTTGTACTTTCTAAATTTTATATTCTATTTTTTATTTATTTTATATATCTCAGTATTTTCTTAATTAAAGAGTATGCATGGAATTTCCTTAATTACTTCTCATTCATTTTTATTTTTATTTTTTTGGGATCGTGCATCATTTTTTCATGAGGTTTTATCAATTGAAAACATAAAAAAGACATTTATGTGTTTTACTAATTAGATGATATTAATATACGAGTTTGAGATGAAAATCGATAGTAAAATCACTTTATAATTCAATTTAGGACAAATACGAGTATATAAATTTTAAACAAGTCTAAACATATATAATCAACATGTCAAAGGGAATTTTTTTTTCTAAACTTTTATTATTTATATTATTTTAATTAATATTCAAGTTTTTTAGTGAGACAAATAACCAATTATTATAATGCCTTATAAAACTATATGAGTTTAAAATGAGAACGAGTAATAAAATTACTTTTTAATCAGGTTTGCTGGGAGTACAGGCATATGTATCCAAATTCATCTAGAATCCTAAGTGGCATTTTCATGATTTTTCATTCTTATTTTTTTAAAGGTAAATATCAATTTAAACCCTAAACAATACATGTTTTATCAAAAATATCATGAACTTTCAAAAATATCTATTAAAATCCCAAACTATCATATTTTTGATACAAAATATGATAGTTTGGGGTTTTAATAGATATTTTTGATAAAACATGTATAATTCAGGGTTTAAATTGATATTTATCATTTTTTAAATTTCATAAGTTTCTTTATTTGACATCTTATCATTTAATATATTGATTGTTTGATATATTTTAATATTAAATATGTTATTATATATATATATATATAAATTGATTGTTCATAATTACTAATGATTTAAAAAAGAATCTATTTGTATTTATATATTTGGAATTGTGTATAATTACTTCACATTCATTTTTTATTTGGAATTGTGCACAATTTTTTCATGAGACTTCATGAATTGCAAACCTAAATAAAATTACATTTATATGCTAGACTAATTAGTGGGTATTAATCAGGGCTGACAATTTGTGCGTGTCGGGTCGTTATCGTGTCGACACGATAACGATACCGACCTGATAAGACCAAACACGCATGCGACCGTTAAGGATCCATCCGACACGAACACGACACGAAATGCACTGACACGGACACGACACGAACACGAATATGACACGATTTTTTTCGTGTTGACACGACTAACATACTACATACCTAAACGATAAATTTAAATCAAAATTAGAAAATAAATAAAAAATAAAATAAAAATATATAACATATAATTAAATTAATATTAAATATATTAAAATATTATCGAATTATACGAAAACGACACGAACCGACACGAACACAAATGCAACACGAAAATTATCGGGTTACACGAACACGACACGGATCCGACACGAACACGACACGAAATTATCGTGTCTACACGATAAGGACACGAACACGATAAGGCTGAACACTAACCCGTTAATTTCGTACATGTTCGTCGTGTTCTCGTCGTGTCGAAAATTACCAGCCCCAGTATTAATATACGAGTTTGAGATGAAAATCAATAGTAAAATCATTTTTTAATTCGACTTAAGAAATATATGTATATATAAATTCTAAACATTAATCAACATGCGCAAGATGAATTTTTTATTTTTAAATTTTTATTATATATACTGGTATTTATTATTAATGCTTAGTTAATATTCAAGTTTTTTATCAAGACAAATAACCAATAATTATAACAACCTATAAAACTATATGAATTTAAAATGAGAACAAGTAATAATTTTTTTAATTAGATTTGTTGTGATTATACATATAAGTGGAAAAAATCGAAGAAAATCCCCCTTAACCTATTTTTATTATAATTTTATTTTATTTTAAAAATTTATTCCGATGAGTTGTTGAAATACTATCACTTCGGAAAAAAATATAAATTATTTTTAAAATTTATATTTTTAACTTATAATTTGTAAAGAAAATGATTTTCCGTCAAAACTCGACGGGTTATACACTAGTTAGATATTATTCTGTTAAGCTGTTAGTTAAGCTTCTGTTAAGCTGTTGGTTTGTTAGTTTGTTAGATGCTGATGTGGCAGATCATTAATGTATCTTGTAATCACTATATAAACGCAAATGCTTTTCTTCTTTCTTCATTTTTGCATGTTACACTTTGTGCTCAATATGGTATCAGAGCAGTTACAAACCATGCTCAATAATAAAAGTGTTGCGGCTATGGCATCAAATCCCGTTTTCCATGCCCGTACCAAACATATAGAAATAGATGTTTACTTCGTTTTTCTGGGCAACAATCTTCTCTCGTGGAGCTCCACAAAGCAATATGTGGTATCTCGAAGTTCGACGAAAGCAGAATATCGATCTCTTGCTGATGCAGCTATGGAGTTAATCTGGATAAAATCCTTGATGCACAAAGTTGAATATACTCGATCTCAAATTCCTATAATTTGGTGTGATAATAAAAGTGCTGCGGCTATGGCATCAAATCCCGTTTTCCATGCCCGTACCAAACATATAGAAATAGATGTGTTGTGAACTGCTACCGCCACCACTCCGTCCAATTAGTATGATATTGTCCGCTTTGGGCCAAAAGTCCGCACGGATTTATTTTTGGGCTCAACCCCAAAAGGTCTCATACTAATTGGTGGATGGTTTCTTAATATATAGAAGGCAATTTTTCCTCCTATCTTCGATGTGGGATTGGGTTGCACCACACCCAACAGTGCTCTGATACCACAACTACGACGAGGAAGAACCGTGGCTCTGATACCACTGTTGTGAATCCGGACAAACTCGTCGTCGTCAACGCGCTGTCGGGCAGCACCTCCCGTCGACCCCGACAACTTTCTTGACCTGCACACAACAAAAGAAAAAGAAAGAAAAATTGGAGATGCTAATTCGGCTCGGGTGCGGCTCCTCCTTTGATGCATACACACAACCACGGCTCCACCAAAGGGAGTAGCTATCTCGTCGGCTCAGCAATCGCAACCACTCCTTCCTCACAGACGTGCTCTCTCGGATGCACTCTCACAGGCATTCACGAGCAGCCACAAAGTCTCTCTATTTCTCCCTCCCACTGCAGGCAATTTCAGAATGGGGAGGGGGGACGTTTTTTTGCTGCTCAATCAAGGAAGGAGGCGCAGAATAGGTTAAGAAGTGGTTAGGGGGGTGAGTTGGGTTTGGGCTGCAAATTTTGGGCCAAAATTAAATAACAAGATGTTCACTTCATTCGTGACAAGGTAATCAAGCAAGAGATTGATGTTCGGCATGTACCATCTGAAGATCAAATAGTAGACGTTCTCACAAAGCCCGTTGCGATATTGCGATTTTCAGTCATTAGTGAATAAACTTCATTTTGAAAAATAAATCGTTCGCAGGGGTTGTATTAGATATTATTCTGTTAAGCTGCTAGTTAAGCTTATGTTAAGTTGTTAGTTTGTTAGATGCTGATGTGGCAGATCATTAACATATCTTGTAATCACTATATAAACGCAAACATGAAATAAACGCAAATGCTTTTCTTCTTTCTTCGTTTTCTGCATGTTACACTGTGTGCTCAATACGTCAACATTCTACACAACTTTATAGAAATAAAATTTCTCGTATTTTATTACTGGTGTCCAAATTCAACTTGCCAAGTTGCCAAAAGGAGGAAATTGAAAGAAAAAGATAAAAGAAAAAAAATCTCATTTTTATTTACGCCTTTTATTTTTAAATTCAAAAATGAATTGAATATTGGAGCCACATTGGAGTTTTAACTTTTTGCCACCACTTTTGCAGCTCTCTCTCTCTCTCACACACACACACACACTCATTGAAGATATATAGTTTAAACAATGGCCTTTATTTAATGGTTTACCACCATTGGCAATTTGGCACTTGCTGCAAAGAAATTTATGGCCACCAGCTCTGCTCGCACCACTTGAGGTTTAAGATATGGCCTTTGTCTGCTTTTTATTATCTTATATATATATATATATATAGGGGAGGGTTAACGTGAGAACCATTTTTATCGTGAGAACGTGAGAACCAAAAAGTGATGAATTCATAGTGAAAGTTGATGAATCCGCTGGGAAAGTTACTAAATCCAAAAAAATAGAATTTTCGCCCCTTATAGGATTCGAATCCGGGTGAAAAAATCTGAATTTTTGAATTCATTAACTTTCTCAACGGATTCACCAACTTTCATAACGAATTCATTTGGTTCTTAGTTTTTAGGATAAGAATGGTTCTTATTTGAACCAAACTATATATATATATAGGGGTTGGTTATAGAGAGAACCACCTCTTAGATAAGAACTAAGAACCAATAACTACCGTTAGATTAAGTAAGATCGGACGACACATAATTATTTAATGATAAAAATAGTCAAATCCCTAAATTTTCGTTATTTGGATATTTCACATTTTATTTTTCGTTGTTCATATAATTCATGTTGTTATTCATATAATCATAGTTCTTGTGCATGCTATTCATTCAAATTCATTGTTATGTTCATGTAATTCATGGTGTTATGCATATAATCGTAGTAATTATGCATACGATAATAATTACGAAAATCAATATACAAATCCCTTGATTTTAGGGCTAAACGGTTATCATTAAATTATGGGGATAATTAACTATTTGTAATTAATCTTGACCATTAGATTATAAAAATGTATGGACCACATTAGTTCTTAGTTCTCAAAAAGTTGGAGTTCTCATTTGATCCACTCCTATATATATATATATATATATATATATATATATAGGGGTTGGTTATAGAAGGAATCACCCCTAAGATGAGAAATAAGAACTTATATACACCGTTGATTATGCTTAATCTAATGATCTAAAATAATCATGTGCATAAATACAACATGGAATAGATTTGACACGTTTACCACTTATTAATACATTGAGCGTAATTTCGTAATTACAACACTTTACCCACCTTATCAAAAACCACCCACCATCCTTAATTATAGCTGATAAATTGTTTCAAATCCTCTCTCCTTCCAACTCTTCTTCTTTCTGTAATACCACTATATTTATGCGAATAATATAGAATAAAACATTAATTGGGATAATCTCATTGATATATGGAGTTGCACTTTTCGTCTGATTTGCTTTTTAATTGTGATGTTATTTGAATATACTAGATTTACATATGCACAACATACTTCAACATGTGCATAACAATATTTAGTATATATCAAAAATAAAATCTATTAATGCAATATGTAAGATTAACAGATGCATATCGGACATCAACTTACCTTTAAATGCATACAAGACTATACATATGCATAATAACATTTAGAATATGCGCGTGTGCATAAAAACTATTTTACGTGAACATGTATTTGTGTTCAAAACCAATAGTTATGCTTGGATTTTTATCAGGCACAAAAGTTTGGCCTTTATGTATTCAAAATCAGTAGTTATGCATGAATTTTATTAATTTGGGTTTAAGTACATCGTCGTAATAGGGAAAACTCTATTCACGATCACTGTAGTCGAGATTCACAACTATATTTATTAATTCGCATATCAAGATGTATTATGTGCACAAATCGAAATGTTTAAATGCACAAACATATGAATACGATCGATAATATTTTGATTACTTTTGTAGATCACATGAAAAAATAAATTTGGTACATTAACAAAATAAAGGATATGAATTGAAGCTAATGTATCATATTAATAATAAATAAGACACAAATAAATAGGAAATAAATATAAGATTGAGCAGAACAAATATAATCAACACTACAATATAATTTAATGATGTTATAAGTATTTTTCAACAAAAAAATAGCAAACCTACTAATGATGCCATAAGTATTTTTCAACAAAAAATCGATACTAGAAAATGATAATAATGCATAATGATAATGGAAGCAAAAAAAAAAAAAACTTGTGGATTTAATGAACGAAAAATAAGATACAAAATAGATGTGCAAATAACAAATTTCCAAAATAAAAAAATGAATCCCTTAAAACACTCCTAATTTCGGTTACAAAAGATTAGAAAATTACGAATGACTTTAATAATAAAATCGAAAATAAAATATCTATATTAACTCTAGAATCTAGGCAGTAGGATCATCCAAATAAATGCACGGATGAGTTCTTAGTTCTTAAAATATACGTGGTTCTCATTTGATCCATCCCCTATATATATATATATATATATATTATGAGTAGGTTCAAATAAAAAAAATCTTATTTAAAGTAAGAACGTAAGAATCATTTTCAGTCATTAGATCACGAAGATCAACGGTGATACATTACTTTGCTGGAAAAGTGCATTGTGCACCACATTGGTTCGAATCCAATGAGAAGCAAAAATTCAAATATTTTTATTTAGTGTAATAATTTTAAGGAGAATAAATTATTCTCACGTTTGTAGGATAACAAAGGTTTTTATAATAAACCACTCATATATATATATAGAGAGAGAGAGATGTTCAAATGAGAATCACTTTTATCCTAAAAACTAAGAATCAAATAAATTCACTATGAAAGTTGATGAATTTGTTGAGAAAGTTACTGAATTTAAAAATTCGGAGTTTTTCACCTAGGTTTGAATCCCATAAGAAGCAAAAATTCAATTTTTTTTTTTGGATTCAGTAACTTCCCTAATGGATTCATCAACTTTCACAGTGAATTCATCATTTTTTGGTTCTCACGTTCTCACAAATAAAATAGTTCTCACATTAACACTCCCATATATATATATATATATATATATATATAGGGGTTGGTTATGGTGAGAAAGCTCCTTAATGTACAAAAATAGGAATAGTTGCACATCTTTCATATTTGTGTAGCACAATCAGAATTACTATATTGCACATGTTAGTTTATCACATATTTCATCCATTCGTAGCACATATGCTAAATATATTAGTTTAGCACATCTTTCATTGCAGCGTAGCACAAGAAGAGTTCTAGTGCTGCACAATAATCCGCGTAGCACACAAAACATAAAACTGTAGCACATCCGAAAATTAAATCTCAACCATTGATATAGCAAATCAAAGGCCAGATTCATTCTTATTTCCTAGCAAATTATCATTTCCTACCTGATCCATCTCCTATATATATATATATATATAGGGGATGGTTCCTGTGAGAATGGAAATAAGTGTAGGAAATATGAATATATATGTAATTCTAGCATATCTTTCATATTTGTGTAGCACTATCAGAATTACTATGTTGCACATATTAGTTTAGCACATATTTCATCTTTTCGTAGCACATATGCTAAATACATTAGTTGCACATTTTTCATTGCAGCGTAGCACAAGTAGGGTTCTAGTGCTGCACAATAATCCGCGTAGCACACACAACACAAAACTGTAGCACAACTGAAATTAAATCTCAACCATTGATCCAGCGAATCAAAGACCCAGATTCATTCTTATTTCTTACCAAATTATTCATTCCTACATGATCCATCTCCTATATATATATATTTCAATTAACTAGTTTGTATTAACTGTGTGCCACATATTTATTAAAAGGAAAAATCGTAATCTAACCAAATTTATAACATCCATGTCTTAGTTAACCAAATTCATAAAAGTATGCAAGAAATACCCAAATGTGTAAAATGCTCTTTAAATTTGTCAAAATAGTTATGGACAATATTGTTTTGCTATAGACGAGCCATTTAATTATGCTTTGTTATGCTTGCTATTAAAAATCTGTAGATGGAATCCGTTGTATATAGGCTGGAAACATTTCTCGTGCCATTGCTGACTTTGTTAGGGACCTTGAGAGATGAAAGAACCGCTCTCTTGGCCAATGCTAATATTGTCAGGGGTCTGAGAGGTACAACAATGCCACGTACAAGGATATTATATTACGATTTTTGATTGTGTGATCCTACGCTTCTAAAATGGTATAAGAGCCTTAGGTTTATTGAGGAATTATTTTATATTTTGCATTTCATGTGTTATCCTAACGGAGGAGACTCCAAAGTAAAAATGAATCCGGACGCTTGTCCGAGATGCGAAGCATACAAGTATGCTTTCAAAGATTTGGAAAGTACTAATAGAGACTTGAACCGAAGGCTCGGGTTCTTTGAAAGAACTTTTAAACATAGCGTTCAAAATGAATACACACCAGAACTCATCCAGACATTTCAGAATGATATCCGGATGACAGAAGAGAGGCTCATTCTCAATGATTATCTTCTAGAAGCATTGAGAATTGTTTAGAGAAGGACCCATCCACCTCACGATTGATGGAGACTAGAAATAAAGGAGCAACTTCTGCTCCTAGTTACAAGGAAATCTCACCGGATTCTTCGAATTCGGCGGAATTAAGGGAGATCCAGAAGACAGTGCAATATTTTGGCAACTGTCTATATGGCGTTCCACAAGAGCTAAGCAGGATATCCATGCAGCAAGAGGAGATTCTTACCACACTGCGGAGTATCCAAAAGAAGATTGAAGGACTTGAGCGAGAAGCAGGCCCGAAATTGGTCATGAAATCCCCGGGCAATCTAAAATTCAAACCCGTTGGGATGGGCGAGGATAAAGCTCGTACCGAAAGGATAATCCAGCTCTCCAGAGGATGAATTATCTATAGAGAATCGGATTGAACGAGTTGCAAGAGTTAGCAGAGTCATTTGCTAACCTCAATATGGTGGATCTAAAGATGAACCAGGTTTCGAAAGATGAACCACCAATTCCACCACAAGGAGTACCGCCTATTGATCCTATGGGATTCAAGGGGATAATATGAGTCTGGCTAAGGACCTGATGCAGAATTTGCAGTGGAACAAGCCAGAATCTAAGCAAGAAAGAGGAGGCAAAGAATGCAGGAGACCCCTGTTGGAAAAGCCACCTTGGAGCCTATACATCCCTATGGATTGACACTCGACATTGATGAAGTCAATTTCAATGATCGAGAGAATATCATAGATGAATGGGCAACATCCATGGTTGTTGCAGCAGCAACACTGGAACTTGACGCAGTCAACATGGTCAAGATCCTAGAAGGAAGTTTAGCAGGCGTTGTTAAACAATACTAGGAACATTGCTCAGTTGATAGAAAGAAAGCAGTACTGACGTTCGACTTCGTGGAGGATGCAATCAAAGGCATGGCCGATACATTCAAAGCTCATTTCCTCGGAGAAGGATATTTCAACGGCTATAATGATGAGAAAAAGAAGAAATATTTGTTGGCATTATACAATCTAAGACTTGTAGTCTTGGAGCAAAAATCGCTCCACAGATTTCTTCAGCTATTTATAAAGTATCAATATCTTAGTACGATTAATGAAGATGTTGCAAAAGAGTTGTTTTTCCTAAAGTTTCCCAGTCCATGGAGGGAAATGTTCATTAGGGATTACCAAACAGGAGCTCATATGGACAACGTCTCCAGAAGGATGTCATATGTTCATAAGAAGTTGTCGGAGTGGTGTCAAACTGCAACCACTCAAAGGAATCTCAAGAAATTGAGAAAGATCAACAAATCAGCCCCGTTGATCTGTGATATGCTTGATCTTCCAACGGAAATCGAAGGAGAACATTTATGTCAATCCAGGAGGAGGAAGAACAGGTTCCAACCCTACAACAAGGGAAGGAGAGAAGAGAGGAGTTCTTGGAGGCCAAGAACAATGTGGTCGCGACAGAAAGCCAGATATTATAAATCTAGACAAAGAAGCGGTCCAACAAGAAGACGGTATCAAGATCAGGGATCCAGCCCCCGTGAGCAACAACCGGCGAAGAAGACTTTCAGACGAGCTCACACTAGAGCTAATGAAAGTTTCAAGGATTGCAACTGCTGGACGTGCGGTGCAAAGGGGCATATCTCAACAAATTGCTCACAGAACGAGCAAAGGGGGATGCGGAAATTCGAATCTACACCAGACATCGAGGATGTCAGATACTACCAAGAATTGTTGAAGTATACCATTCGAAGATATACCTCGAGATGAGAGTATATATGAACAAGAGGAAATCTTCAGCGGAGAAGACGAATCAGATGAGTCTTTAGAATCAGGATCCGACTGAAGGAGGTGAGGCACGCCATTAGGAGCGTCAAGATGAGCTGGGTCACACTAGCCGAACCTTCCCATCACGTAAGATCTTGAGCAGGATAATGAACAAAACCACGAATCTACAAAAGTATCGAGGGTTTTCAATCGAAGAAAGATAGACCATGTTCTAAGGAACTCGAGTCAGTCGAGAGGAAGCACAATGTGGTCTATGGCGTAACCAAGAGAAATGTCGCTTCCATCCCGTTCTTGGGAATCAGTAGAGATGCAAGCGATACCGGCCAGTGATATCAGGGAAGATCTTCAAAGTATGAAGCCATAAATCGCTAATACGATGGAATGGATTCATATCGGAGCAATTCAGTTGGTGATAAAATCATCACTTTATCTGGGTACAGATTCACCAATTGATATCGCTATCGGCAATAAGAGAATACAGAGTCATGCAGATTCTGTAATGGGAACCATCTCAGGGAATCTATGTGGTAAAAATCTTATAGCAATCTTCTATCCGAAGATTTCTTATAATATCAAAGATTCCAATTTCAGTAGAGCCCTGACTCTTTATCAGAACTTCAAGAAAACAGAATAGATGGATAATGGGAACAGACCATATTCCATCACTTATCAGGTGTCTTATGCTCTTTCAAACTCCCATCATACAGAGTTATATTTGGGGAAGGAGTTTATCGAGATACCAGATATCTTCAAGAAGGTAGCTAGAGCTAGCTGTCCTGATCGGGTGGAGATTCCACCTCTAAGAGAAACAAATATCCAAATCAGCAATAAGCCAATACTTCAGTATATCGAGAGTCAAAGATTTGAAGCCCCAAAGTTATCCTTCGAAGGGGATAGAGTTATCTCCCAACCATATGAAAGAAATTTTTCTCACTCGTATGATAGGAAAGCAATTAGAGACATTCAACAACAGGCGATCATAGTTTCAGCCAAGATTGGATGTCCTCAAGGATGGCGAGAAATTGCCATAAGATTTGACACTGCAGGAGAAGAAATATACTTTCCTTGCACAGTGTTATGTGATCTTAAGAATTCTGGGTCCAACGTCTATGAGGGAACCCTGGATTTCGGAGGCTTTCAAATGACAATCACAGGGAAGGCCAGCCGAGAAATGGAGGTCCTACTCCTAGGACGCAAATTCCTCGATAGGTGCAAACCATGGGGAATAACAACTGAAGGAATGGAAGTGACAATTAGCGGGAGAAAACTGCTGATTGAATGATAAGTCCATTCTCAATATACATCTCAATCGGGGTGTTATACGAGAAGTACAATGCAGAGTATTTCGCGGCATATGTCGATTCAGGTGCAGGAATCTGCACAGCCAAGAAAGGAGTTTTCCCAGCAGAAGTTGAAGAAAATCTACCTCCGATTGCTGGAAGAGATTTCTACAAGAAAATCTTGCTCTTATCCAAAGGAGTGAGACATGCGGAAATTTTGATAGGCGGAGCAGGTCAAAAACCTTGGTACAAGGTCCAGACTCCACCAATCTATTTCCATGACACAGGAGCAGATATTCTATTAGGAAACAATTTCCTACAGTTGTTCAAGAAGTTTATGCAGGACAATGAAAGGAGGCGATTGGTGTTCACAACCAATTGTGATCACAAGATCATTGTTCAATGAATCTGAGGGCATTTAATTGACAAATGCCGATTAGATTTTGACAAGCGTGGTGATGAAGGAAAACTTGACACCCAAAGATGAAAGATCAAAGGAGATTCAATGAAGTAATCTTTGAGTTGCGAGTTTGAAATATCCAAAGATCTGGATGATGAGGAGAATCAAATCCTCAAAGCATCTCTGATATCTCACCAAGATATTGGAGAAGGAGCACAGGTAGCTCTAGAAGATGTCAAACGGAAAATCGTTCGTTGCTATAGCGAGGATCCTTTGGCATGGTGGGATAGGAACCAACTCGAAGCTAGTCTGAAGGTTAATCCAGGCATGGAATTCGAGTTCGTCAGATTCCGACCCATCCTGATGAACCTTGTGGATCGAAGGACATGAGGCAGATAATCAAGGAACATCTTGATTTAAAGTTGATCGAACCAGGGAACTCGCCTTACAGCAGTCCCGAATTTCTAGTAAGGAATCATGGTGAGGTCAAAAGAGGTAAACCCAGATTGGTTATTAATTATAAAGGGATTAATGACATTCTGGAGTTTGATGGATATTTTATCCCGAATAGAGAACATCTTATCAATTGCATTAGGAATGCTAAGGTGTTTTCCAAGTTTGATTGCAAGTCAGGTTTCTACCAGATTCTCATGGAGGAAGGGAGTAAGAAGTTCACAACTTTCTCTACTCCGCAAGGGCACTATGTTTGGAACGTAATGCCAATGGGGTTGGCCAATGCACCTCAGACATTCCAGAGGAAGATGGATAGTCTTTTCAAAGATTATTTCTCTTTTATGTTTGTCTATATTGATGATATTCTTATAACTTCATAGAATATGGATGAACATGTCAGTCATTTGGAGATCTTTGCAGATGTCCGTCAAAAGGAAGGATTGGCAGCGTGTTCGAAAAGAAGGCGATCATCGCTACCGAAGATTGAGTTTTTGGGTATTGAGATCGATGAAACGGGAATTATCCTGCAGGATCATATCGTGCAGAAGGTGCAGAATTTCCCAGAAGATCTCAAGGAGAAGAAATAGCTCCAAAGTTTTTTGGGAGTTGTTAACTTTGCAGGAATGTTCATCAAAGATCTTGCAAAACATAGAAAAGTTTTTAGCCCATTGCTAAAGAAAGATGTTCCTTTCATATGGACGGACAAACATCGTGAAGGGATGAAAAGTTTGAAGGAGGTTTGCAGAACTCTCCCAAAGCTTTCAATACCTCAGGACGAAGACGACTTAGTCCTGTACACAGATGCGAGTGATCATTGGTGGGCAGCCGTGCTTACAAAGATCACCCCATACGGAGAGGAACCATGCAGATACTGTAGCGGTCTTTTCCCCGAAGAAAATGTTGTGCGCTGGCACATCAATGAAAAAGAGTTCTTTGCAGTTCGACAGGCTTTTAAGAAATTGCCTATTTTCTTACTTGCAAAGAAATTTACTTTAAAAGTTGATAACACTCAAGTTAAAGCTTTTTTAGTAAATAAGATTGAATCTAAGCCTGAAAAGGCTAGATTATTAAGATGGCAAGCTGAATGCCAATATTATATTTATGATATTGTCGTTATCAAATCTCATTAAAATATTCTTGCAGATTTCCTAACGAGAGATGGATCCGAAAGAAGTTGAATCCATCATCATAGCCCAGAGGCATCTCCGGGAGAATCTAGAGTTTCTTCTAAGAGAATGGGATGAGTGTGTCCTCCATGCCAAACAGGCAGGGAGAATTCAAGAAGGGGATGTGACTAGTGTTACACACCGAATAAGAGAATGCATATGGAACGAGGGTTCGCTCCAATCCGTATTGCACCAGCCAATGCTCCGGGCTGCCAGTTCAAGACTGGGCAATGAGTCTTTTCCCGTACAGGGCGGTATACCTGTAGCAAGGGGTTCAAATACCCTTAGCATGAGTGCTAAGTTGGTGAATTCTTCGGAATTACCGGCCCAAGCAAAAGACGATGACCAGGTGTCACAACCTGACTCACCGTGTCAACCCAAAGACCTCACGGGAAAAGAGGAGAGATCACCTTAGGCCCATGACAGGCAAATCTAAGGTTGATACTAATGTTTTTGAAATTTCTCCTACATGGCAGGCATATCAGTCCAATTGGGAGAAGTTGCAGACAAGGAAGGGGTCCATCCTGAACACATCAGGGTTGATACCTCGGGGAAATATCCCCGGATGTGGATGTCCACCGGAGCCAATCCACAGGATGTCAAGTTATGGTATGATTTTGGGGCACTCGCCTCAGTTTATACCACCGCGCCAAGTTTCTCCGAAATCAAGGGTCTACCAAGGTGGATTCAAGAAGCGGTACATGATTCCTAGACAAATAACCCAGGTCTCAGTCGAGGAGATGTGTTGGAGCTTTATTTCATCAGTGCTGCTCCGGAACTCGTCGGCAAAGGAAGTCACGAAGCCTTCCACTACATTAGGCTTCGACGACCCGATACGAGGGCCCTGAATAATATAAAGGCCCCAACATCGGATTTCACGTTGGTCTCCACATTCTCCGAAGATCAGATTACCATACGGAGAGCATGGGGATTATGGGTCTGTCTTACTGAGATGGACAAGGTCAAGTTTTCGTTTAAGTTCTTTCAGAACTCGGCGAATGGAACCTTCCTGTTGAATACTATGACAGGAAAAACAACAGGCTTCGCAGAGAGTTTCTTCGAGAAAAAGAGGACTCTACTCTGGGAAAATAATCTGAATTTTTGAATTCATTAACTTTCTCAATGGATTCATCAACTTTCATAACGAATTCATTTGGTTCTTAGTTTTTAGGATAAGAATGGTTCTTATTTGAACCAAACTATATATATATATATATAGGGGTTCATTATAGAAGGAACCACCCCTAAGATGAGAAATAAGAACTTATATACACCGTTGATTATGCTTAATCTAATGATCTAAAATAATCATGTGCATAAATACAACATGGAATAGATTTGACACGTTTACCACTTATTAATACATTAAGGGTAATTTCGTAATTACAACACTTTACCCACCTTATCAAAAACCACCCACCATCCTTAATTATAGCTGATAAATTGTTTCAAATCCTCTCTCCTTCCAACTCTTCTTCTTTCTGTAATAGCACTATATTTATGCGAATAATATAGAATAAAACATTAATTGGGATAATATCATTGATATATGGAGGTGCACTTTTCGTCTGATTTGCTTTTTAATTGCGATGTTATTTGAATATACTAGATTTACATATGCACAACATACTTCAACATGTGCATAACAATATTTAGTATATATCAAAAATAAAATCTATTAATGCAATATGTAAGATTAACATATGCATATCGGACTTCAACTTACCTTGAAATGCATAAAAGACTATACCATATGCATAATAACATTTAGAATATGCGCGTGTGCATAAAAACTATTTTACGTGAACATGTATTTGTGTTCAAAACCAATAGTTATGCTTGGATTTTTATCAGGCACAAAAGTTTGGTCTTTATGTATTCAAAATCAGTAGTTATGCATGAATTTTATTAATTTGGGTTTAAGTACATCGTCGTAATAGGGGAAAACTCAATTCACGATCACAACAGAGTCAGTATCTACAACTATATTTATTAATTCGCATATCAGTATGTATTGTGTGCACAGTCGAAATGTTTAAATGCACAAACATATGAATACGACTGATAATATTTTGATTACTTTTGCAGATCACATGAAAAAATAAATTTGGTACATTAACAAAATAAAGGATATGAATTGAAGCTAATGTAACATATTAATAATAAATAAGACACAAATAAAAGGAAATAAATATAAGATTGAGCAGAACAAATATAATCAACACTACAATATAATTTAATGATGTTATAAGTATTTTTCAACAATAAAATAGCAAACCTACTAATGATGCCAGGTCTCAGTCGAGGAGATTTGTTGGAGCTTTATTTCATCAGTGCTGCTCCGGAACCCGTCGGCAAAGGAAATCACGAAGCCTTCCACTACATTAGGCTTCGACGACCCGATACAAGGGCCCTGAATAATATAAAGGCCCCAACATCGGATTTCACGTTGGTCTCCACATTCTCCGAAGATCAGATTACCACACGAAGAGCATGTGGATTATGGGTCTGTCTTACTGACATGGACAAGGTCAAGTTTTCGTTTAAGTTCTTTCAGAACTCGGCGAATGGAACCTTCCTGTTGAATACTATGACAGGAAAAACAACAGGCTTCGCAGAGAGTTTCTTCGAGAAAAAGAGGACTCTACTCTGGGAAAATAAGGTTGCGGCAAGTAAGGAGACTCATCGCAAGTTCTGCAATATGGCTCACTTTGGCCATTGGACGTCTAGAGTTTGTTCGGACTGCCAGAACCAGAATTCGGAAAAGGCTTCTTGCCAAAACAAGACAAGAAGAAGTTTCGATCCGACGAGCATGAATAGCGTAAGGTTCCTCATAAAAGGACACCTCGGGCACCTCCAAAAAAGTAAGGTGGCCGACAGAGAAGAAAGAGTCATGTGACTCTAAAGCAGAAGACCACCCACCAAAAAGAAGACGACATAGGTGGGTGACATAGCAGGAAGATTCCCACTAAGAAAAGTTAGGGGGAAACGTCAAAAGCAGACTCCACTCTTCCATAAACGACGAAGCATCGGCAGAGGTAGTGGAGTGTACAGAAAGGCCATTATCTAAATATGGCCCATTCACATGTGAAGATGCGGGAATCTTACACTCTCCACCACAAAAGAGTGTCAACAAGAGACAAGGGTCCCAAAAGACCACATGTGAGCACGTTGTCACGGAAGAGCATCCGAGGCAATAATTCAAAGTAATAATAGAGGGGTTCAGACCTCCATATTAACCCAAGCAGAAGGAAGCTCAGATCATCGAGCATTTTCCAAGCTTTCTTCAAAACCAAAAGAAATAATCCTCTTTCTGCAATAGTGTAATAGTTTTTCAGTTTCAAAGTTTCTTTTCCTTTTTATCTTTCAAGTTTTAAGAGTTGTATGTGAAGAGAGCACCCAGCTACCATAGGTAGCTAAAAGAGTTAGTCTCCTCCCGAAAGGAGATACATCTATGTATTAAGTATTTTATAATTTCTCAATAAAAGTAAAGGCTTTTGCCCGACTATTCCGGTTTTTTGTTTAAGTAATCTTCCATAGACATCCCCCTTATACCATACGCCTCGAATCGAAAGAAACGAGGGCTGTGCTGAGTGAGTGCCGAAAGAGGTCCGTAAGGTAGGAGTCCATCGATTGCGATCGTGTGGTTGGTTGTGGCTCGGAGGAAGCCCAGAAGCCCGTAAAAATCCGACAATCCGAAGGAGTCTCGGCAGCACTGCTGTCAACAGGTATAATGGCGAAAACTCGGTTGATTACTTTTAATTTGGTACAGAAGCATGTTGGGCCTGATAGTTAAGCATGTTTTATCTCCATAAATGAATGTGTTTTGAATAATAGCAATATAAAGCATGAATGAATGGTGATTTGAAGGGTATTTTGGTCTTTGATATATGAAATGGGTAGATCTTGCATGTTTTTATGGTTTTGGTTAAGTTCTACATGTGTATTATGGATTTGGGTGTTTTATGGGATTACCTCTTTATTAAATGTGTGCATTATTTGTATTATATATGTAATACAGAAAGTGTATATAGTACAACGATAAATCTTGTTACGTGATATGTAATGTGTACCAAATATTTATTATAGAACGACTAGTTTGTGAAACATTATATTGAGCAGATTATAAAATTCTTAGTTTTTGGTGAGTGACGAGATTTACGAGTCTTGAGTGACAGATCAAATATTTTTTAATACCAAATTTACCCTTATTCGAATTATTTAAAAATAAAATCTGACATCATTAATTAAATTCCCTTCAATGTAGACCGTTGATATGAGTTAGATGTGTAAATATAATATATTCTTATTTCTTACAATTATAGCCATTCTCACCGGAACCACTCCATATATATATATATATATATGGAGTGATTATCTTGTGGACACTACTTATAATATAAAATGAGGAAAAATATTAATCCTTGATAAATTAATATGAATGCTTCTGATTCAATATATAAATTATGATGTAGATACACAAATGCACAATTATATAGAAAAATATGAATATAACTAATTCAGATATACACTTAAAAATAATCGTATGATTTCCAAATATAATGGATATGATTTATTCTCATTTATATATGTTAAGGATTATATGTACATGAATCAATTCATATATATATGTATGGATGGTCCAGTGAGAATGCTTATATGTATAAGAAATAAGAATGTATCATAACCATAGATCAAGCTCAAATTTATGGTTTAGATTAAGTTGAAATTAATTGATGATGTCAGCCATTATTTATTGTGATTTACTGATAATATATAAAAATAGTACTTTCTCTGTCCCAGTATTGTTGGCACGTTTCTTTTTATACGTAGATTAAGAAAAATTACGTTTTGTATGTAAAGTAGTGTATGATACGAAATTCGAGGTATTTTTTAGTGTAAAATTATTTTTTTTTGGAACGGGCCAATAATAGCGGGACAACCCAAAAAGAAAAATGAGCCAACAATAATGAGAAAAATTATTAAAAAGAAATACATCATCATTCCTTAAATCCCGCCACCTTCCTTAATTATGGGGATTCATCCGTCTCTTCCAAATCTTCACACAAATATATCAAATATTGAATAAATTTGTTGCACATATATAATGAAAATATTGCATTATTCGTGAAATTAAATGTTGTACGTTTTTCTTTTTTCTTTTTGTATTGAGTGCGTAATGTTGATTGTTACATGTATAAGATAATATGTAGCACATTTATAACATATACCCTGCTCAATTTATTGTTGTACAAACTAGATTACAACACATCTCTAAAATTAAGGAACAAAATTATTGATATAAATTTTAGTTAATCCAAAAAATTTAAAATGTGGCATATATAGTTATGAACTGCGACACAGTGCAAATTAATATTGTCTAGATTTACTGAAATCACTGACTTAAATTTATTCTTATTTCTTACAAATAATTTAATTCTTACCTGATTCATCCTCTCTATATTTATTTAATTTGTAGACTTCGGAAAAGAAGGTCTTGATATTTGGAGAATGAGAGGATAAAATTTAGATATAAAAATAACATAATATATATATATATATATATATATATATAAAAATATATATATATATATATATATATATATATATATATATAATTATGTATTCGAGTAAATTAATCTTCATCATAATAAACTTTTGCACCAATTTTGTTTTTTCACATTAGTTTAATAACACATCACCTATAACATAAACTCAAATAGTTAGGTTTCAACTATATACATTTTGGATCATGTAGAAATATAAATGTAATACAAAAATTGTATAAAATATATAAAGTTGTTCTCTGTAGTAACCCAAAATTTAAGGATCCTAATTAGAGTCTAATGAACTAAATTAGAGCTTAATTAAGAGATGATTAGAGGCTTATGGGCTTTGCATTCTTAATGATAAAGGAATGTGCAATGAATTAAAAAGAATAGAAATTCGACTAATTTAAATCGAAGAAAGAGAAATTCGGAAAAAAAAAATTCGGATTTAGTCCGAAATGAATATTTTGGAATAAAATAGTGAATATGTGAATGAGTAATCAAGTTTTGAATGAAAATTTAGTTATATGAAAATATTTATTTTAAACTAGGATTTAATTATTATTTATGATCGATTTAATTAGAAATTTCAATGAAATGATTTTTTTATGAAATGAAGGCCTTAATAATTTTATTTAATTATGTTTTGGGGTTAGAAAAATATTGGAAATGATTTTGAGAATTTAGAAAGAAATTTAATAATTATTTGATTAATTGTTTATAAAAAGGGTTAAATTGATATATTTTAGAGATTGTATTATAGTAATGAAATAATTTATTATGAATCTTTATAATAAAAGGAAAATTATGAGATGTTGAAATTTGGAAATGGGTATTATTATGTTAATATTAAAATAGAATGGAAACTAAAAGAATTTTAAATTAATAATATTAAAAATACCTAAATGAATCTAGAATATTCTCCAAATTTCTTATAACTACATATCACCTTCCTTTCTTCCCCATATGGCCGAAACCTTTCCCTCTCTTTTACCTCCATATTTTCATCTCCTTTCTCATATTTTGGCTAGAATTCACAGTAGAATTTTGGATAATCGCAAAACCGAGGTAAATCGCGATATACTTAAGCTTTTACGATTTAAATTTGAGAAAATATCATTCTTATGCTTATGTTATTTTTGAAAATTATGGACTTGATTATGAGATGAATTTATTTAATTCTTGCATTGTTTAATGCTTATTCTATGTTTAATGTGCATAATTAGCAATATTAATGATTTAAATCTTGATAATTAATTGAAATAAAATGTGATAAACCCTAACTTTTATATGTTGATTATATGATGATATGAGCTTGAATTGAATATGGAAAAGTGTTAATGAGTGGTGATAAACATCATATAATCAAAGAAATAAAAAATTAAATCATGTATATGAACATATGAAATTTTCGAAAATGAAAGGTTGAAGGAACTTAATGTTTTGATTTTATTTGATCCATTTCTTATGATATTTGGGATCTAGAGTATAAATAATGTATAGTATGAATTTATAGGAATTTAATTCATGCGTAGGAATCAAGTTGAAATTTTCGAAAATTAAGGGGATGTATTGAACTTTGATTTTTTGATTTTATTTGATGTATTTGATATGATATTTGAGATCTATGATAAAAATAATGCTTAAGTTGAATTTATAGGATTTTATGGACATGAATTGTAAAAGTTGAAACATTAAAGTTTAGTATAAAGCATGATTTTATGTGATGACCTTGACCAAGATTGAATGGATCATGGATTAATGATCATTGATACTAAATGAGTATAATTATGAGACATTTGATATTAAATGAATTTTAGATAGTAAAACTATTGAAATTTTCTATATGTGTAGTTGAAGGGCATTAGGCGATTAAAGTGTAAATGAATGAGTTTAAGTTTGTTTTAAGTTTCCAAATGCATAATTATGTATATGGTGATGATATTGGGGAGTTTGGGATGAAATTGGAAGAGTTTGAATTAATTGGGCTATCCATATTACAAACGTTACTCTGCCGAAAATTCGTTAGAAATTATTTATTTATAAGACGTTTGAAATTCTAATTAGTGAACTATTGATAAGTGGTTAAGTGGATAAGAAAGTATGCTAAATTCAATGATAATTTTATGTTACAAGGATCAGTGGGTCGAGGAAGGACGTAAAACGAACAATTTGAAAAAGTGGAGTAAAAGTGACTACTAATCGGTGGGCATTTCTTAACTATCTTTTAATGAGCGCTCAATAATTGTTTATTTTCTCAAAATGAATGTGCATGTTTTTGAGTTGACTTGCCTATGTTAGCATATGCATTATGCTATCTACGAGATTATAGACGACGTCGGGCTTGTCTTGGATGAGCTCAAGATGCAGTCGTGTGTACACAAGGATGATCGGGGAGCCTTCGGGACCGATCACGGTATTGAGAGGGAGGCCTACCTCTCGGTACCTAGAAAGATGCGTAGATATGGTATCCGTGAGCGGGGAGCCTACGGGACCGACACGGAAAGATTGCCGGCATAGTATGAGATAGAATGATAAGAAGCATGCATCATGAAATGTTTTATATGTGAAAAGCTAGCACAGGTTATTTCACTAAAACCCCTGTGTTAGAAAAATAAGTGGCAAGTCAATTATGTTTTATGGCAGTGCCCACCGAGTACTTTTCGGTGCTCATGCCCCTGCATATGTTTTCCTATATGCGAGGTTGCGAGGAGATGGCGAGAAAGGACACTGAGCTAGGGTTTTTGATCATGTACATAAATCTTTTGTTATGCCCCGAGAGTTGTGTCTTCATACACAATTCTCAGCCACCTTATTTGTTGTGCATACTCTGAATTTTTGTTGTCACCAATATAAAACCATCGCTCTTGAATGTCCTTGAACTTGGTATGCTTCGATGTATATAAATATGATGGTTGTTGTTGATGATCTTGTTGGAGGCTGGGAATTGTTTCTGTTGGTTTATTATCGTTTTTGGATATTTGGACTATCCTATTTTCAAACGAAACCCTGGCGAAATTTTTGTAAAACCTTGCAACTTGAACATTTGAGTTATCTCTATTGAGAAATTATGATCTAAACTACCCCATAGTCACGACTTGTGTGCTTAATTAGCTAGTTAATTAAGTAATTATTAGTGATTACTTGATTAGTTAGTTAATTAAGTAGGCGGGTCGTGACAGAGTGGTATCGAGGCGGTGTTTGGCTCTGTGCCTGTTGGCTTATTTAGCCCAGCCTATATTTGAAAAACCTTGAGTCCTAAAAGTTGAAGAATATAGTAATGCTCAGTGATCCAACTCCGCCTCTCCAGCTTAGCCAGGTATGATAATTTTTAATATTTTAAAGATTTAATGTAAGTGATGAATGAAATGTTAAGATGGACTATTATGGGAATGGCTAAGTATATATATATATATATTTGCTTCTGCTCTTTGTCTGCGTTATAAATTTTATAAGAGGATGGTGAGAACTTGAATAACTTCAAAGAAGTTTACTTCTGCTAGACTTCACGAATAGGAAAAACGGGTGATGGTTATAAATACAAGGCTCTTATTCAGGATATAGATCCGTGATTAAGTGTGGAATGTAGTTAGAAGGTATGGTGTAGTAGATTAAGATAGGGTGCTTGAGTTAGTGCGTGCCTGCCTCTTAGATGTGTGGATGGGCCTCGAGAGGTTGCCTAGATTTTGCTTGTCCGTAACTAGAGGATTTCATGAGTCTAGTACGGAACAGTTCAGATATCAATATTCCTCCCGTTAGTTAATTTATTCTTTCAACTCGGTTATGTTGATACTCATCGTGAATTAGATGATATTCTAGTTTCTTGAGACCCTAAATGAACTTGAAAGTGTTAAATTGGAGTTGAAAATGCGAGATACATATCCAGTTGTTTTGTCTGTTTATCTTGGGATTATTTGTTGATTGTATATAATCCCGACTAAGTTCTTTGGATATGGATCCGTATGATCATTCTTTGTATAAGAACCCTTTCTATTTGAATTTTTTTACTTGTAGGTGATAATAACTTTCCTACCTGTTCCCGATACTTCAGAAATAGAAAATTAATGGGCACCTCTACCTTTCACCTTTATCCACCGGAATTGACTTTGTCGGGAGGCGTGCAACACACGGAGAGTTAGCACACCCCATCTTAGGTATTCCAGTAGTTTCAGAAGAGTTAATAGAAATATTAGATGTATGATATCAAAGTGGTGTGTAGGTATTAAAGCAGGAAGGTCGGCCCTAGATATTCCTTGAAGATAATTTTGTTTTTGCCTTGTATCCTTAAAAAGGGGTATAAATTTTTATGAATTGTTATTCATTCTTGCTTTAATTATTTCTATGTTTAACCAATTGATTGTAACCCTAATTGTGATGATGTTGTTCCCTCTTGTATTGATATCCTGTTAAATATTGTGAAAACTTCCTATTTTCTTAAATTATAGAATGCCTCCAAGAAGAAGAAGAATTGAATCAATTTCAATGGAAGCTCAACAAAGTGCTACAACCCCATCAACTGAACATGCCCCTTCACCCCCTGGACCTGCAAGAAAAATTTCTGAATTATTCCTCAAACAGAATCCACCAACTTTCACTGGGGCTGGCGATCCTGCTGAAGCAGAAGAGTGGGTAAGATCGTGAAAAGATTTTGATTTTAGAATGTTCGGATCAAGAGTGTCTTTTGTGTGTAGGATTTCTTCTCGAGGACCAACCGATTATTGGTGGGAATCTCGCCGAAAACATTCTTTGACCAGTTAGAAAGCTTAACATGGGAAAGATTTAAAGAAGAGTTGTATGTGAAGTTTATTCCTCGCATGACTATCGGAGCGAAGGAGATCGAATTTATGAATTTGAGCGAGGGTTCTAAGGCGGTAGCGAGAATATGACACGAATTTTGTGCCTTAGCACGGTATGCACCGCACAAAGTGGAGTCGATGAGAAAATGGCCGAGCTGTTTGTTCGGGACTCGACAAGAAATTAGGGTCGTGTTAGCTGCACAACCTTTCTTGACGTATGTCAAACGCTAAATCGGCGTTGGATATGGAAATGGAGCTGCAAGTGAAAAGTTTGAGCCACCTATCTCAACTCGGACTCAACTTTCCTCGAAATCGGACCACAGAGAGCGTAGATTCAAAGGAAAAGAAGGTGGGAAGATAAGAGTTTTGCGATAAAGAAGCCTTTCCAAAGGCACGGTCAATCGTCGAAAGGGTCATTTAGACCACCATCCCAAGGATTTCCTCAACCTCCTCGCGCCAACTTAGAGTGCCGATATGTTCCCGTGTGGAAAAGCTCATTCGTGGATCATGGTTTGGGAAGCAATACTTGTTTCACTTGCGGACAATTCGCCACTACTCTTTAATTGTCAAAAATACCAAAATGCCGGAAATAGTGGACGAAAAACTTCTTCCAAACCCACCCAACCTCACGAAAGCAATTCTTTGGATATTCTTCTCAACCTCAATCTCGGTGCACTGCAATCTTCCGTACCATTGGTTCGGGATAACACCCCAAGTCGATTCAACCTCAATCCTTTCAAGCATGACTCCTGAGCTTATGCTATCCATCGAAGCAACACAAGAGAACTCGGAAATTTGATAGGTATGGGACGTCTGAATGGCGTACCTATTCTTATTCTTTTCGATACTGGAGCCTCGCATTCATTTATTTCATCTGCATGTGTAATTGCTTTTGAGCTTCCCATAAAGCAAGCTGAATCGAATTTTAATGTGTCTACCCCTTTAGGCGGGTCAGCTTTAGTTAATCAAGTATGTCCTAACTTAGAATTTGAGTTAGGATCCCTAAAGCTAAAAGCTGAATCGTTGCGTTTATTGCCGATGAGGGATGTAGACTTGATCCTAGGGATGGATTGGTTAACTAAAAATTTTGCTAAAATTCATTGTGAAAAAGGGGAGATAGCCTTTCAACCACCTGGAAAAGAATCCACTTGTTTCTATGGGATAGATGAAAAGAAGAGATGGATTCCCATAGTATCTGCTTTGCAGATGGAGAAGATGATAAGATGCGAAGAAAATCAGGTTTATCTAGTATACCTGAATGAAAAGGATAAAATGGAAAAGAAAATAGAAGAGGTACACGTGGTAAGAGAATATTTAGATGTTTTTAGGAGAAATTGTCGCTTTACCGAATATGCGATTAGATTTTGCGATAGATCTTGAACCGGATCGGCACGTGTCGAAAGCTCCTTATCGAATGGCACCAAAGGAACTTCAAGAGTTGAAAGTTCGATTACAAGAACTTTTAGACATGGGTTTTATTCGACCCAGTGCATCGCATAGGAAGCACCGGTCCTTTTGTCAAGAAGAAAGATGGTACCTTAAGGATGTGCATTGATTATAGGGAGTTGAATAAATTGACATTAAAGAATAAGTATCCTCTCCCTCGAATAGATGACTTGTTCGATCAACTTAGAAGATCGTGTGTTCTCAAAGATCGACACGAGATCCGGATATCATCGGTTGAAGGTTAAATCGGAAGATATACCTAAGACGACTTTTCGGACGAGATATGGTCACTACGAATTTGTGGTAATGCCATTCGGGTTGACAAATGCTCCAGCTATATTCATGGACTTGATGAATCGAGTATTCCATGAATACCTTGATAAGTTTGTTTTAGTATTTATTGATGATATTCTAATCTATTCAAAAAGCGAGTCGGAACATGAAATGCATTTAAGAATGGTGCTAGAAAAGTTGAGGCGGAAAAGTTATCGCCAAGTTCGAAGAATGTGAATTCGAGGCCCAAGAAGTGAATTTTCTTGGCCACATCGTTTCGGTGGAAGGAATTAAAGTTGATCGGCAAAAGTGCAAGCAGTCTTAGAATGGAAGACCCCATCGACCCAAGACGAGATTCGCGGTTTCTTAGGCTAGCGAGGATATTACGGAAGATTCATTGAAGGATTTTGAAAATTGCTGACCTATGACCCAACTATTGCGGAAGGAGTGAAGTTTGATGGACTCAAGAATGTGAAAATAGCTTCCGGGAACTCGAGGACAAGTCGACACGCACAAGATTGATAATACGGATCGATAAAGAGTACACTCTCTATCTGATCGTCGAAGAAAGGAATCGGAGGTGTCTTAATGCAAAATGGAAAAGTAATCGCGTCGCCTCGCCGATTAAGACCTCATGAGCTTAATTATCCCACGCATGACTTGGAGTTAGCCGTCGTGCACGCATTAAAGATTTGGAGACATTATCGTATGGATCAAAATGTGAGATCTATACGGATCACAAAAGTCCAAGTATTTCTTGAACAAAAGATCGAATATGCGACAACGAAGATGGCTAGAATTGGTTAAAGATTATGATTGCGAAATTAAGTACCATCCGGAAAAGCAAATGTTGTCGCCGATCGTTAAGCGAAAAAGTCGGGAAAGATTAGGACATCTCCTAAGCGAAAATGATGAATTGATTCGTGATTTGAAAAGATGAGGTTGGAGATAATATTACCTCCACGACTATTCGAGGTATCATCATAGCGTTAGTTGTTGTACGGACTTGAGGGCTCGAATAATTGAAGCACGCGATATGATGATCAACTCGAGAAGTTACGAATGAAAATCGAGCAGGAGAACTATCGACTCTGAGAAGTTTAAAGATAATGCGATTATGTTAGGAAATCGTATTTACGTGCCCAATGATATGAAGCTAAAAGATGAGATTATGAGCGAAGCTCATAATGCTCCATATTCTGCTCATCCTAGGAACACCAAGATGTAGAGATGAAGCGACATTTAAATGCGGGCAGAATGAAAAGAGAAATAGCATCTTTTGTCGAACGATGTTTGGCATGCCAACAAGTCAAAGCACTCCATCAGAGACCACATGGAAAGTTGCATCCTCTGGAAATTCCAGAGTGGAAATGAGATCATGTAGCAATGGACTTTGTGACGGGATTGCCCAAGTCAAAACGTGGAAACACATCGATTTGGGTAATAGTTGATCGATTAACGAAGAGTGCTCACTTTATCCCGATCCCTGTTACTTATGGAGCAGATGAATTGGCACAAATATATATACGAGAAATAGTGCGATTGCATGGAGTGCCGATTTCGATTACTTCGGATCGCGACACCAAGTTCACCTCACGGTTTTGGGTGAGTTTTCAAAAAGAATTAGGTACTAAATTGAACTTTAGTACAGCATTCCACCCACAAACTGATGGTCAAACAGAAAGAACTATCCAGACGCTAGAAGATATGCTTAGAACAATGGTGTTAGATAGAGGTGATCAATGGGAACAAGCTTGCCGTTGGTTGAATTCGCATATAACAACGATTATCGTTATTGATTCAAATGGCGCCATCTGAGCTTTATACGGCAAAGTGCAGATCACCCTCTATTGGGATGAAGTCGAGAAAGAAAAGTTCTAGGTCCGGAGGTAATAGAAGAAATGATTCAGATTGTGAAGCAAATCGGGAAAAGGATGAAGAAGCTCAAGATGAGTAAATCTTATGCGAGATAACCGTCGATCTGAATTGAAATTTGATCACGGAGATAAAGTTTTCCTAAAAGTCTCGCCAACCAAAGGAGTTCACCGCTTCGGAATTAAAGGAAAACTTAAGCCAAGATTTATTGGTCCTTATGAGATTATAGAAAAAGTGGGACCATTTGCTTACCGACTAGCTCTACCGCCTAGTTTCGGTAATATTCATGACGTATTCCATGTGTCCCAGCTCAGGAAATATATCTATGATCCTAAGCATATAATACATCAAGAGGAGATTATTCTTGAGCCAAACTTGAGCTATGAAGAAAGACCAGAATGCATTTTAGACAGAAAAGAGCAGAAGCTAAGGAATAAGTCCATTCCCTTAGTAAAAGTCCAATGGAGTCGCCATGGTTTAGAAGAAGCAACATGGGAATTAGAAGATCAGATGAAAGAAAGATATCCAGAATTATTTTCTAAGGTACGAAATTTCGAGGACGAAATTATTTTAAGGGGGAGGGAAATGTAGTAACCCAAAATTTAAGGATCCTAATTAGAGTCTAATGAACTAAATTAGAGCTTAATTAAGAGATGATTAGAGGCTTATGGGCTTTGCATTCTTAATGATAAAGGAATGTGCAATGAATTAAAAAGAATAGAAATTCGACTAATTTAAATCGAAGAAAGAGAAATTCGAAAAAAAATTCGGATTTAGTCCGAAATGAATATTTTGGAATAAAATACTGAATATGTGAATGAGTAATCAAGTTTTGAATGAAAATTTAGTTATATGAAAATATTTATTTTAAACTAGGATTTAATTATTATTTATGATCGATTTAATTAGAAATTTCAATGAAATGATTTTTTTTATGAAATGAAGGCCTTAATAATTTTATTTAATTATGTTTTGGGGTTAGAAAAATATTGGAAATGATTTTGAGAATTTAGAAAGAAATTTAATAATTGTTTGATTAATTGTTTATAAAAAGGGTTAAATTGATATATTTTAGAGATTGTATTATAGTAATGAAATAATTTATTATGAATCTTCATAATAAAAGTAAAATTATGAGATGTTGAAATTTGGAAATGGGTATTATTATGTTAATATTAAAAATAGAATGGAAACTAAAAGAATTTTTAAATTAATAATATTAAAAATACCTAAATGAATCTAGAATATTCTCCAAATTTCTTATAACTACATATCACCTTCCTTTGTTCTCCATATGGCCGAAACCTTTCCCTCTCTTTTACCTCCATATTTTCATCTCCTTTCTCATATTTTGGCTAGAATTCAACGTAGAATTTTCGGATAATCGCAAAACCGAGGTAAATCGCGATATACTTAAGCTTTTACGATTTAAATTTGAGAAAAATCATTCTTATGCTTATGTTATTTTTGAAAATTATGGACTTGATTATGAGATGAATTTATTTAATTCTTGCATTGTTTAATGCTTATTCTATGTTTAATGTGCATAATTAGCAATATTAATGATTTAAATCTTGATAATTAATTGAAATAAAATGTGATAAACCCTAACTTTTATATGTTGATTATATGATGATATGAGCTTGAATTGAATATGGAAAAGTGTTAATGAGTGGTGATAAACATCATATAATCAAAGAAATGAAAAATTAAATCATGTATATGAACATATGAAATTTTCGAAAATGAAAGGTTGAAGGAACTTAATGTTTTGATTTTATTTGATCCATTTCTTATGATATTTGGGATCTAGAGTATAAATAATGTATAGTATGAATTTATAGGAATTTAATTCATGCATAGGAATCAGTTGAAATTTTGAAAATTAAGGGATGTATTGAACTTTGATTTTTGATTTTATTTGATGTATTTAATATGATATTTGAGATCTATGATAAAAATAATGCTTAAGTTGAATTTATAGGATTTTATGGACATGAATTGTAAAAGTTGAAACATTAAAGTTTAGTATAAAGCATGATTTTATGTGATGACCTTGACCAAGATTGAATGGATCATGGATTAATGATCATTGATACTAAATGAGTATAATTATGAGACATTTGATATTAAATGAATTTTAGATAGTAAAACTATTGAAATTTTCTATATGTGTAGTTGAAGGGCATTAGGCGATTAAAGTGTAAATGAATGAGTTTAAGTTTGTTTTAAGTTTCTAAATGCATAATTATGTATATGGTGATGATATTGGGAGTTTGGGATGAAATTGGAAGAGTTTGAATTAATTGGGCTATCCATATTACAAACGTTACTCTAGAAAATTCGTTAGAAATTATTTATTTATAAGACGTTTGAAATTCTAATTAGTGAACTATTGATAAGTGGTTAAGTGGATAAGAAAGTATGCTAAATTCAATGATAATTTTATGTTACAAGGATCAAGTGGGTCAAGGAAGGACGTAAAGAACGAACAATTTGAAAAAGTGGAGTAAAAAGTGACTACTAATCAGGTGGGCATTTCTTAACTATCTTTTAATGAGCGCTCAATAATTGTTTATTTTCTCAAAATGAATGTGCATGTTTTTGAGTTGACTTGCCTATTTTAGCATATGCATTATGCCTATCTACGAGATTATAGACGACGTCGGGCTTGTACTGGATGAGCTCCCAGTACGAGTCGTGTGTACACAAGGATGATCGGGGAGCCTTCGGGACCGATCACGGTATTGAGAGGGAGGCCTACCTCTCGGTACCTAGAAAGATGCGTAGATATGGTATCCGTGAGCGGGGAGCCTACGAGACCGACACGGAAAGATTGCCGGCATAGTATGAGATAGAATGATAAGAAGCATGCATCATGAAATGTTTTATATGTGAAAAGCTAGCACAGGTTATTTCACTAAAACCCCTGTGTTAGAAAAATAAGTGGCAAGTCAATTATGTTTTATGGCAGTGCCCACTGAGTACTTTTCGGTGCTCATGCCCTGCATATGTTTTCCCTATATGCAGGTTGCAAGGAGATGGCGGCAGAAAGGACACTGAGCTAGGGTTTTTGATCATGTACATAAATCTTTTGTCATGCCCCGAGAGTTGTGTCTTCATACACAATTCTCAACCACCTTATCTGTTGTGCATACTCTGAATTTTTGTTGACACCAATATAAAACCATCGCTCTTGAATGTCCTTGAACTTTGTATGCTTCGATGTATATAAATATGATGGTTGTTGTTGATGATCTTGTTGGAGGCTGGGAATTGTTTATGTTGGTTTATTATCGTTTTTGGATATTTGGACTATCCTATTATCAAACGAAACCCTGGCGAAATTTTTGTAAAACCTTGGCAACTTGAACATTTGAGTTATCTCTATTGAGAAATTATGATCTAAACTACCCCATAGTCACAGCTTGTGTGTTTAATTAGCTAGTTAATTAAGTAATTAATAGTGATTACTTGATTAGTTAGTTAATTAAGTAGGCGGGTCGTGACATTCTCACCACAAAATATAAAGTTGTTTTCACCAAAAGCCACCCTTATATATATCAAAACTGAAAAGAATATTAATCAAAGTTAATTAATTAAGCAAGTAAAAGGGCGAAATAAAAAGCCTTGATTTGTCTTTATGATCAGATGTTGTAGGTACCCTCAAAAAGTTTGCATACTAATGATATATACTTCCTTAAAAGGAGCAGTTAATCATGCACGAGGATTAGCACGTGCCATCTAGTTCTTTAATTTTGGCATTTAATCTTAACTAACATTTATACTAATTAAGATTTGATTTGACTCCTAAATTAGTCGTAATTAATTGCTCAGTTCCGCTCATTGTTTTGTTCGATAGCTATATTATGTTTTAATATTTTTTTAGGCTATTGATAATGATATTTAAATACACCAACTTTTTTATCTATGTTGGTTTTACCTACGAATTTTGAAATTTGTTCCATAATAAACAGTTTTTAATTTCTTTATAATTTATTATGAGGTACCAATTTCATTTTAAGTCAAAACTTTACATGACAAAATAAAGTTGAGTTAACAAAATCAAAATATTTTTCTTGTCGACTTCAGCACACTTACTTCCACCTCACCTCTTTCCTCCTCAACACCTCAACCACTTCTGTCCATCTCTCATTTTTCTTTATTAATTTTATATATTCTATGCACCATCTTTATATGTCTTATGCATAATTCTTAAAAAAAATTAAAATGTAGTTATCACAATAACCAATATATATATATAATATCAATTATTTTCAAATAATATTTCATTTTCCATTGTGTCGAAATATTGATATATGTGGATGTATTTGCACATATAATTGTTATTCATAGAAAACTGACTTATAAAGCTTGTAAAATTATGAAGCTCTTTGTTTTTACATGAATCTTCTCATTTCACATTTGGAAAATAAAAAAATCGTGCTATAGTGAATAATTGCAAATCGGCCAAAAAGGAGAAATCATGCTTAAAAAGTTATAAGTTGGCAAAAACCGTACTTGAGTATCATAGATATTAGCAGATTTGCCTTAGAAGATGCTAATTTGATTCAGACTAATAACTTACGACCATAAAATAATTCACTTTATCAAAAAAAACAACAATCAAAGGACATTCGAGACTACAAACCTTGTTGAAGACCTATGCAAACTATCTCATAAAATTGGAAAAAACAAGAAGTTGATTTTATCGTTCCATCAAATCCAAATTTAGAGTCTGCCACTAGCTATATAGATTCTTTATTGGTGAGAGAGAAGAAAGTTAGTCCCCTTCACTACCTTTTTAAATTGGGAACTAAATCACAAATGCCAAGTGGTGTCTATCAACCAGCCTAGCCTAACAACATTTTATTATCTCAAGCAATCTGAAACTTGCATCAACAATTGATGCATCTGAAAGTTGAAGTTTGGCTGAGCTTATAAGCTCCCAAACCAAACACCCTCTTAATTAGTCGTGCCGGTGTAGATGAATGTCAGACTAGTGCTTGTCAAAAATAATGTATATAAATCCCGTGAATCATTAAGCCTACTGAACCCATAATTGGAGGCATGGAATCAATATCGGAATTCATAATACACCACAAATTGAATCAAAGACAATATTCATATTATGATTTTTTTTTCTTGAATATTTTTGCATTCATCATTCAAGAAAGTGTGTGCGTGATTCCAAGGTTTTCTGAGATGATAGACTAACAGAAATACAACGAACAATGCCGCAATATTAATCAATTTTCAGATCTCAATTTAAAAGCAGAGAATGTGTGATTCAAAGATGCGACTAAGATGGTGAGATGGTTGCTCCAAAAAATTCACCAACATTCGAGAAATTTACTGTTGTATCAAAAACCAACCCCCCACACCCTAACCTCGCCGTCAAAACTCCCACTGAACACCCTCACACATCTACCGTCGCCGCTCTCCTCCGCCGCAAGCGACCCCACCGGCGTCCGGTGCCCCTCCAAAAGCGCCAGGCAGCAGAACCTCCCATCGAAGCCGCGCTGCCAGATCCTGACCGTCCGATCAGCCGATCCGCTCATGAGCAGATCACCGACGTTGATCAAACAGAGCACCGCCCTTGCATGACCCCTTAGCGCCCCCACTACCGCCATGTGCCCGGCGCTGTCTTCCCTCTCCCACACCAAAATGGACCGGTCGCACGAACCGGAAAATAAAACCGATCCGTCCGGCTCAGCGCGAGCGCGTTCACCGCTGATTTATGCTTCTCCAGCGTCGCGATCGCCGCGTAATTTTTCCCCTCTTTTCTCCATACCTTGATTTTACGGTCGGCGGAGCCGGTGTAGATCAGTCCGTCGCTCGATACGGTGACGGCGTTTATGGCGTCGTGGTGCGCTTTGTTGATAGATTGGATGCACTGGAGGTTTTCAGCATTCCATATTTTGATGCTTCTGTCCCACGATATTGATGCGATTAGGTTTTCGCTGTAGTCGTCTGCGGCGGCGGCGGCAAGTCCGGAGACGGCGTCGTGGTGCTGGATCCAGAGGCGCTGCTTGTGGCGGCGGACTTTGACGTAGTTTTGGGGGAGGATGAAGCGGCGCAGCCGGTCCTCGAGGGTGGGGAGGGTGGCGACGAGTTTGTGTTTCTTCTGATCGGTGAGTTTCCAGACGCGGATTTTGCAGTCCTGGTGGGCGGTGAGGATCCTGCCGCCGCGGAACGCGATGGATTTGGCAGCGCCGGTGGAGGTTCCTTCGTGATTGAAGGTGTCGAGGAGGGTGTTGGTGAGGGTTCCGAAGACGTGGATTTGGCCTCCGGAGGCGGCGTAGAGGAGGTGGTTATGGAGAGCGAGGAAGTGGACGTGGGCGCGGCGGTGGGGGTGAGGGAGGTGAGGAGGGCGGTGGAGACGGCGGCGGCGGGGTTGAGGGGATGGGGAAGTGTTTGGAGGAAGGGAGGAGGGAGGGTGAGAAGAGAGAGGTTGGATTGGATGCTGCTGTTGGTGGAGTTGGTTTGGGAGTCGGAGTAGCTGCTGCTGGTGTCGGAGAATAGGGATTTTGGTGGAGGAGAGAGCGTTAGTGGCGGAGATGGGACGGTGGCATCGCCGGAGGTGGCGATGCAGGTGGCTGAGGAGCATGTTGATGATAGCCAAGATCGGACCTTCATTTTGATTGCTACAGGCGGAGAGAGAGTGAGAGAGAATTGTAATGCTAATAAGGACTATAGGTGAGACAAAGAAAAGGTTGATATATATACATATATATATTGTTGAGTTATGGTGATAAAGCTTCTTAGTGTAGGAAATATGAATAACTATGTAAGTCTAGCACATCTTTCATATTTATGTAATACAATCAGAATTATTATATTGCACATGTTAGTTTAATACACATTTCATCCATTCGTAGCATATATGCTAAATATATTAGTTTAGCACATCTTTCATTGTAGTGTAGCACAAGAAGGGTTCTAGTGCTGCATAATAATTCGCGTAGCATACAAAATACAAAATCGTAGCACAACCGAAATTAAATCTCAACCATTGATCTAGAAAATCAAAAGCCCAGATTCATTTTCATTTCCTATCAAATTATCATTTCCTACCTGAACCATCTCCTATATATATATAGGGTTGGGTTCCCGTAGTACCCAGTCCTCAGATAGTATGTAGTACCTCAATCTAGACCACACAATGTGTTCACGTGGAAAGCCTAGATAAGCGACACGTGGCATGATATTTTTTATTTTTTTATTTTAATTTTCTTTTAAGGGCAAGATAGTAATTATTTCTTCTTCTTTGCGCAAATTATTTTTGTTCGACGGAGAATAAATAGAAGTAGATGGCGACAATGGCATGATGGAGGAGGTCGAGGCGGCAACAATGGCGCGGTGGAGATGATCGCGATTGTGGCATTCATGACGGTAATGGTTGGGCAGTGGTTGTAGCTGCCTGAAATTTAAGAAAAAATAAGAGGATTTTGAGAGAATATTGAATGATCGAGAGGGAAGATGATTATGGTGGTGTTTAAGATGAAGTTCGTCAAAAATCGAAGAATGAGGTTGTGTTTTATGGTGGTGTTCGCCGGAAATCGGAGAAGAAGACGGGGAGTGATGAATCTAGCTATGTGAGTGTGCGAGATTTATATAAAGCAATAAAGAACACCCAGGCTTTTCGTGGTTCGATCGTTAATGAGATCTCGTCACGGAGGAATGATTCATCAATACTTTTACTAGAGCTTTTAAATGCAGTATTGGTTCTGACGCTGTATTCGATGAAATTGCTAACCCTTCAACATCGGTTTTCCTTCTATTTATCTGACTCAAGATACGCACTTTGTAGGCACGCCCGACCTCTCCATTGGTGGTGGTGTGACTCTTCCTCAACATGCCTTCCATTGGCGGGGCGGGACCTTTCGCCTTTAAATGCGCCACGTGGAGGTGGCGCGACCTGATTACAGGCGTCTCTCCATTGGCCGAGGATAGCGGTTCTGGGGGCTAGGGTTTTGGGCAATGATTAAGTCTCGCCTTGGGCTCGACCGCGTGGGCCTGCTACCGACGTTAGGCCCAGCTCGTTTGGGCCTGTTAGTGGACCCAGTCGGTTGGGCCATATCCCATCATAGCCCCCCCCGAATAGCCGAGGGACAGCGAGGCCGAGGTGGAGTGAAGAAGGCGCTTCGCCGAGGTGAGGTGTGGCTTGGCTGAAGTTGTTCCTTGGAGTTGTTGTCCTTTTAGTGTGATGGTCTTCTGGTGCCGAAGTGAGAGATGTGGCATCGAAGGAAGTCGAGGTCCGACCTAGATATCGGCGCCTCTGCGTTTGTTACGCCGGTGCGATGCGAAAATGGTGTTTCTCACGTGGTGGGTGCGATGTCCGACTGGCGAGCGGCACCCGGGATGCCGTGGTGTGTCTCGGGCCGCCGAGACTCTGCGGCTGGTTAGCCGAGGTCCGATCGGTTGTAGGCTTTCCGTAGAAGGCTGAGCCGGTGACGGCGCCGAGGTCGATGTGGTTCCTTGGCATTTGTGGGAAGGGCGAGGGGCGCGACGAGGCGCCGCCATCTGGAGGCGCCGGGGTCCGTATGATGATTGCTAGGTCGGGGCGGCCCGTCCTATCACAGGGAGTGCGTCATCGCGCGGGCGATAGTTGGGCACTCGAACAGCGTGCTTGTGTATGCATACGTCAATCACGTGTGGTAGCGTGTTGAATTTAAACAGCGATTTCGGCGCCTAGTCTTATAAATAGGCGCAAAGAGGCATTTGTTCACTTTCTTCTTCGACACTTAAAAATTAGAGAGAATTTACGAGAGATTTTACGAGTTGATCCGATTTTATTTGAAGTAGCCGTATACTACTTTGAAAAGTAAGTATGTTTTCTTCATCTTCTTCTCGCTCTGAAAGTTCCTTTCCGCCTCGGGTTAGGCGTGAGTTGCGGTGTAAGAGACTATATGTGCTACTGATGGTTTGGGTAGGTGCGTAGGGTGAGTTCTAGTATTCCGCGGTATCCTCTGTATGGGATGGTATGAAGGTGGGAGCAGCGAGGTCGGTTGCGTTCGGGAACTTTTGAAGTTGTTAGGGAGTCGGATTCGGGGAGGCGTGGTGGTGTCTGCCGCATCCGGACGATAGAGGCGATAGCCCTCCGGAGGTTTATTCTTGTCTTTGTAGGCGGTTTGAGGCAGTCTTAGGTACCCTCTGTCCCCGTTTATCTTAGCCTTCAAGAGTATTTCGGATCCCGTTTGTCGATTGACCGAATTAGTTAGGTCGTTGGTGAAATGGGGCTCTCTGATACGGCATTGCCGAGAGTTGTCCTTGATGTATTGATGCGCTTTTTAGCGTGAAGACCATAGGAGGGTGTACTATCTGTCACCCGTCTGAAATTTAAGGTAGCCGTCCCCTCAAGGTGTCCCGTTGGCGAATAGGTATTTCTTTCTGCGGTGAGGGGCCGGTATGAGTGGGGTATCGACGCATTTGGTGGACGAAAATCAAGCCCTTGGGCCGTATGGAGGAGTTGTTGAGCAGCCTTGGTGAGATCTTATCCATAAGTTACAGGGACGATCTGAAGAAGGCGGTGAGTGTTTTGGTCCGGAGCGTCGGGACGGGTGCAGGCGGGTGAGGGCATCACTTTCTTAGTCCTTATTCGTTTTATTTTCTTTGTGCTAATGTGTCTTTCTCTTTTGCCTTGATGAAGTTGAGGATGAGGTGGGCTCGCCATCAGGGGCGAGGCCGTGAAAAAGCAGTGAGTTTGGACTAGTAGGGGCCGAAGAAGGTGGACAGCATGGGCGGTGATGAGTGGGCTGGCCGAGGTCGACCGGCATCAATCTCGGCCTCGAGGGCCTTGAGTCTGGTCTGCGCCCCAAGCTTAGTCGCATCCTCCACGAAGTCGTGAAGCTTCTTCGTATTAAGATTTGTTTGCCATGATCGGTTATTGACTTGTCATCTCCTTTTCGGTGGGAGCTCGATGATGGGGGCCTGCGGCCTTCTTTGAGGAGGCTAGTCATGCCGCCCGGTCTTGCAGGTGAGCTCGGCCCGCAGAAGCGCTGAGCAGGATCTTGCCGCCGCGGGGCGGTGAGACCCTTGGCGTCCGCTGCGAGGCGGGCGAGGCGGGAGGTTCTTCTTGAGGCCGCATACGAAGAGAGACCTTGAACCTTGGAGGCTGCCGGGAGGTCGAGGGCTCAAGAGGGCTGGCAGGCGAAGGACCTCATGAGACGAGGAGGGTGCGGTGGCCGACCGAGGACCCTTGTGGGGCCGCTTGCCGGCCGGCTCGTCAGTCGGAGAGCTTCTCGACTTCATTGCGATCTCACCGCCGTCTTTGGCCGAAGGTGGTGTCGGATCACAGGGAAGGTGGCGGCGCCATGCACGATTTTGATAAGGTCGAGCATGGGTGGACGAGGTCGACCAAGAGATGGACAAAGCTTACGCCGGGTGATCTACGGGTGACTCGCTTCCAGTCTTTGGGCTCGGCATCCAGCTACCCTCCTGACTGCTGAGGTCGTCGCCCGGTGTAAGGTGGGCGAGGATCATGACTTGGAGCTCACTGGTGAGGTCGGGGTGAGGCGAGGAGGAGGAGGCGGAGGCGGAGGAGGCGGGGTCGGAGGTCCCGGCGGAGGTGGGCAGCCGCAGGAGCATCGGGAGGTCGTCGAGACCGGCCGTAGGCTGAGTCGATGGACTGATGTAATAGCGTGAGCCGGGGTCGATAGGACCACAGGCCTTTGTAATAATTTTCCCTTTTTGAGTAATAAGCGCAATATTTTGAAGATTTGTGTTGTCTCGTTTATTTTCGATACTCCGCTAAATGGATCGGACTTGACCATGAATTGTTGTGAGTTAAAGAAGTCAGAGTCTTGGTGAGAAGGACGAAGAGGTGCTTTCTGGAGGAACGGTGTGCCGACGACCCAGTTTTGGCCACAATGGAAGTCGGCTCGGCCGTCTGCTGATCTGAAGAAGAAGTTGGACGAGGCTGATCGAAGTGGCCCGCCTCTGGCGAGCGAGCGCTGAAGTTGAAGGTGCGCGGGCGAGTCGAGGCGGACATATCTGCCGGCGCTATCGAGGGCGTTTGATGCGGTCGAGGAACAACTTGAATTATTGCGGAGGCTCGCTCGGTTGTCGGAGGAGCATCACAGTCTGAGAGGCGATCCGCCCGAGCTGGTGGGACTACCATATCGAAGCCGACGACCGAGTCCGAGCTTCTTGGCGGAGGCATGGTCTTCGAGGATGAGGAGGGCCCAGCGGCAAAGTTCAAGCTGCGTCGACTCAGTGGTGAAGTTTATGGAGATGTATGACATCGTCCAGCGTCGCATGCCCGCGGCGGCGAGGCAACAGCGGGCTCTGCCGACCCGATCATAGAAAAACCCTTGAGAGGAGGCGGCTACTCGATCATCTTTGAAGTCTTGAGGTTGATGGGTCGGCGGGCGGATCGTCGAGGGATCCTCACGGGAGGCGGACGGCGACCGAGGACCTCAGTCGGTGGGGAGAGCTTGGGTAGGGGCGGTCGCACGCACGGCCCGGTGTCCGGTCGGGGGTGGGGTGTGACCTCGGGTGCGTCCCACTCCCGGAATGCCGTGCTGCGCCCGCCACTTGGTGTCGAGGCGGGTGAAGATGACTGCTGGTCGCCGCTTGTTTGGGCTGCCTCAGGAGCCAGCGCCCGGCGCCGGGAGGCGAGCCGTGGTGATTCGGCCTTATCGGTGGGTCGAAGGCACGAGTTCGTTCAGGCATACATCGTCGGCTGGAGATTTTGTGAAATTGGTGCGACTTGAGGTCTGGCGGCGGAGCCGGAAGCCGAATGAGGCTATGTATAGTATAGGACCTTGTGTAGATATAAATATATTTAGACTCGTTTGAAGTGTATATTTTCCCCTTGAAAGGTACAAACATAACAGGACTTCGTTTTGGTCGTAAATGTATTTATCTTGTATACATAGGTGTGTATTTTCCCAAATAAAGGGGTATAAGCGAGCTCTGAGCTCGGTTGTCTTATATATGGCTTGGTACTTTGTTTGTAGTCGTTAATGCATTTAGACTTTGTCTGGGTGCATATCTTCCCAAATAAAGGGGTATGAGATGGCGAGATCGGTGCGGATGTCGCTTGCATGTAGGCGTCAACAATGGGTGTCTGTATGCTTTGCGTGTAGGCGTCAACTTAATGGGTAATCATGCGCTTTGCGTGTGGGCGTCGACAATGGGTGTCATGCGCTGCGTGTGGGCGTCAACAATGGGTAATCTGTCGCTTACCCTACTTGGTGGGATTTTCATCTTCGTGAGGCGCCCCGCGTGAAGGTTTAAATGTGGTGTATCAAGCGGATGTTCACATATGTATGAGGCGAGTGAAATATTCATCATAAAAGCGGTGTTTTATTGAACATGTAATCAATATCGTACTTTTGGCAAAGCAATTAAGGAACTAACATGATGCAGACTTTAAATCGAAGCTATGTAAAATACCTCCTTAAATGCATAATGTGCCAAGTTAGGAGACAAGTGCACCGGACAAGTGAGCCGACTTGTAAGCCCGCTGCCGAGGTCTCGTGAGCGCGATGCAGGCCTTCCGTGTCGGATCCGACTTGTTAAGACGCTCGGCTCTCGGCTTCATTATTTCTTAGGGCGAGTCGCCCACATGGGCCGGAGGCTTTGACCCGTTGTTGTGGTACCGTGCGACGGGCCTTGTGCTTGGCCGTTTATGAAGCGAGCTCATGGCTTCTCCTCGAGGGTGTCGAGGTTGGCCCGGGTCTTCCTCGTTCCGGCACAGTCGAAGTGGAGAGTGCGAGGGCTTGCGCCGATCTCGGCCGGTATGGCGGCCTCGGTACCGTGAACCGGCTAAAGGGTCTCCGTGCGCCGTCTCGAGGTGTGGTCTGTGGGACCCGAGGAGGACTTGAGGAGATTTTCAGCCCGGTCGCGCTTTGGCTCGATCCGGCCTCTTCTTCCAATCCTTATGCGATCGTGCGGTTCGTCACCTCGGTGCGACCATTCGCTTGCGGGTGTGCGACGAGGTGAAGCGTTGATCGATCTGAAGCTCTTCGCACCTCCTTGAAGTTTTGTCGACGAATTGAGTGCCGTTGTCGAGACCGGGATGTGCGGTATGCGAGCGGCGGACTATATTTTTCCACACAAGGTTTGAATCCTTACGCTCGTGAGGCTCGAAAGTGGCTCGGCCTCGACCCATTTTGTGAAGTAGTCTATGGCTACGACTAAATATCAAGCGACACGGTGCTCGGTCGAGCGGGCCAGCGATGTCGATCCCCACCGCATGAAGGCCACGGACTCTGCGGTGCTCAAATCGATCGAGGCGGCTTTTGTTGTGGAGTGAATCGCACTTTGGGCACTTCTTGACGAGCTCGGCGAATCTTGTACAAGGGTGGGCGATATCCCGACCTCGGTCTTTCTTTAAAGTGCTCGCGACCGATGTGGCTTCCACAAGACCCGGTGAATTCGTTGAGCACGTGGCTTCTTCCGCCCGAGGCATCTCGGGAGGTTGAAGGTAAGACTTAGGTGAAGCGCCTCGTGCATGAGATATACGGGATTTTGCCATCATTTTTGGCTTGAGCCGATCGAAGGTAGTCGCCGTGTTCGGTGTAGCGCCGGGAGACGTCCATTCGGCTCTATCTCGGTGATGACACCGCGTGGGACTCGCTATGCTCGGGCGAATCTCTCCTTTGGTGGACTTGTTGTGACGCAGCTAACTTGCGGGGCGTCGCCACCGGCTATTTTCCTGGGATTCGGTGGATCTTGAAGTACTGAGCGAGGTCAACATCTCTTTGCCTTCTCGGTATTGTTTCATTCGGTCCTCCTTGCCTCGTGTTGCCTAACACACGGTTCACGACGACACGGGAATCGTCAAGATTTGGATCTCGTCCACCTCTCCTTAGCGAGGCGGAGTCCGAGATTAGGGCCTCATACTCCACCTCGTTGTTGGTGGTCGGAAGGTAAAGCGGAGTGCGTGGGTGACTTCGCTTGCTCGGGCCGAGGAGGAGGATGCCCGCCCGGCACTGCCTCTTGCGATGCTCAGATCACGTACATCCGTGGCAACCATCATCGGTGGTGTTGGGGCGGCTTCCTCCGCCGTGGGGGCGGGGCTGGAGTTACCTCATTGGCGAGCCTACCGGTGAATTTGGCCTCAACCGGGAAGTCGGCGAGCTTGCCGCTTTTATGGCGGTGCGGTGAGTGCGAAATGTCGTGCTGTGAGCTCCGATGCCCACTTAGCTATCGTCCGGACGACTCGGGGTTTCAACAAGACTTGTCTCGAGGGCAAGTCGGTTAGCTTTGGACGGAGTGAGCTTGGAAGTAGGGTCGGAGGCATCGTTTGGCGTTCACCGGGGCCGTAGCTACTTTTCGAGGCGAGTACCTTGTCTACGGTCCTTTGAGAGCTCGGTGATAAAATAGATGGGGAGTTGTCGTCCCACCTCATCCGCACCGATCCTGTGATGGCCTCGTCGAGGCGGCCAATATAGGGAGAGATTCACCTTGCTTTGGGCGGACGGGTCGGCGGTCGGCGAGTACTCCCCGGTGCGAGAAGGCGGCTGGTGTTCTTCCGCCAGCTAAGTCCGGAGCCCTCCTCGAGATTTTGAAGAATGGGAGGCTGTTTCTCGGCTCGAGAGAGAAATCTCTTGAGGCGGCTAGGCACCCAGTGAGTTGTGGATCTCACGGATGGTCCTCGCTTGCATGTCGAACCTTGCCTTCGCCTTGGTGGGATTGGCCTTGAGCCTCACGAGAAACCCAGCATCCCAAGAACTTGCGGTCTTCACCATAAATGTACATTTACGGGGTTGAGTTTGAGGTTGGCCGACACGAGGAGTTGGAGGATGGTGCCGAGGTCGTCGGTAGCAGCTCTCCGTTTCGACTTTGACTACTATGTCGTCGGCGAGACCTCGACGATCTCCCGATGTGGTCTTTGAATGTTGCATCCACCATCCTCAGTAAGTAGCCCCGACGTTTTTGAGGCGAAGTCGGTGATGAGCCTTGGTCTTTGGTGCGTCCTCCGGGCTCATCGGGATTTGGTGGTACCCTTGTATAGATCCGTGAAGCTGAACATCTCGTGGCCACCAATGCCTCCACCTTCTTGTCGATATCGGGAGGGTAGCAATCTTTTGGGCGATGCTTGTTGAGGTCGGTATAATCGGCGCACACGCCACCCTCCGCCGCTTCGGACCACATTGGATTAGCCATCGGTCGGGTGTTGACCTCGAACAAGATCTTGGCCTTGAAGTTGAGTCACCTCGTCCCTTATGACTGGTGCGCTCGCCGTGAATATCCTTTTCTTCACGGGCCTGGCTTGGTAGCGGGTCGATGTTGAGGCGGTGAGTTATGAGCTCGGGTGACACTCCGGTCATATCGGCGGGACCAAGCAAACACGTCCCTATATTCTCTCGAAGTCGTATGACGTCTTGCCGGACGTCCATTTGGGCCACAGGTGCCGACTGGATGACCTTGAAGGATCATCGTCGTATAGTTGGAGCCCCCGGTCGGTCGTCCAGGGGTGTCGGTCTCAGGGCTCGGTAATTGCTATGCTGGAGGCGAGGCCGCATCTTGAGTTGAGAGTCGAGGCATTCTTTTCTTTGCCGTTTGGTCTCCACGGATCTTGAGCACTCCCACCGGGTGGGAATCTTGACGGTGGTGGTGGTAGACCGAGCAGGCGGCCTTGGTGGCGTCTGACCCGATCTCTCAGGGATGATGTTGTGCGAGAGGAGCTCGGACCGGGAAGAATCGGATGGCCTTGGTGGTCGACACAGGGGCCCGCCCTACCGTGGCCGGAAGGTAATGACCCCCTGGCTGGCGCCTCTTGGAAGCTCCGAATCGGGAGGCTCGGGAGTACAGAATGCCTCCGACCTCAAGCTTGTCCGACACTACGGAAGATGATCTTGTGGAGGCTCGATGTCGATATAGACCCGGTGGGCGTTTTGTTGCCCACCGCACTTTGTATCGTGATGGCGTCACAGTGCGGCATGATCTTGGGCACGGGTCTCCTTGGAAACGTTATGTTCTCACCATCCGGGTCGCTTGTTCTTCGGCTCTTGAGGCGGCCTCGGCGTCGTTCTTGTGGACGACCTCGTCGTCCGGCGATCAGTAACAACATAGACTGCTCCATAGCGTTGGGACCTTCGTCCTCGTCGTCTTGAGGTTGGGTCGCCCGGCTGGGGTCGGCCGCAGCTTATCGCCACCTCCTCCGTTTCCTGCTGCTTTTCATTCTTGGACCGGCTCGTCCGAGGTATTTCTTGAGGCCCTCCTTTAACGAGCTCGTCGATCCGTGAGCCTGGTTTCTACAATCCTCGGTATCGTGACCATACCCTTGGTGATAGTCACAATACTCGTCGTGGACCTCTTCTTGGATCCCCTTTCATAGGGGCGGGTTTGGGAAGAGCTCGGTGTGGAGCTCGAATATTTCCGCCCTTGATTTGAGTAGGGGCTACTGCCCGCGAGGGGTTGGGCGAGGTCCGAGCTGAGACTCGATGGCCTCTCTTGATTACGTCGAGGCGCTCTGCGATCGGCGCCTCGACTCGGTCATCCGGCTTTTTCTCTCGGACTTACCGTCCAGTTTCCGCTTCTTCCGATCCGACTCGTCTCCTTGATGAAGTTGTCCACGGGTTCCAAAGCTTACTCGTCTTTGGTTTCTCCTGGTGATTTCTTTGTTCGTGTTGGGTCGGATCTCATTTTGAACGCGTTGATGATGTAGAGTCGTTCTGTCGTCGATTTTGAGCGACTCTTTGATGAACCTCGAGGCGAAGTTTGACATCGTCTCGTCCGCCTGGCGGATTGTGAGCGGTCGGAGGAAGGCTGCTTTGGGCGGCATCTTCGATGAAGCGCCATTTGAAGCGATCCATGAGGTCACAGGCGGTGTATCTTGTTACGGCGGGCGAGGTGAACCAGCGCCGTCGTTGGATACAAGACCTCGGGGAAGATTTTGCACATGAAAATCTTCCATTCCTTGATCGCCATGTTGGTGGTGTAGGCGAAAAGAAAGTCGGAGGGTCTCGAGGCCATCGAGGCCGCTATATTGGGTGCCCGGTGCGGCAGCAAGTGGCGTGTCTAGAATCTCCCCGAGAAAGGGAGATGATCCTCCGTGCAGTCGAACCCGGAGATCGTTGCCATCTCTTTCTGGAGGGTGGGGATCGATAGCGACGCCTATCGCCCCTCCGAGGGGGTTCGACTCGCCTTTCTTCCTCTGCTTTGCTCCGCCTCGGTCGGCATGACGGTGGAGATCGGCTCCCGAATGGCGAGGGCGCGATGATGGCGGCTCGCCCGGTGAGCGGCTCCGCGAATGAGGGTGGCGGCTCGCCGCGGCGAGCGGCTCAAGGCGTCGGCGCGGTGCGTGTTCTCGCTATCGCGAGGTGGGATCCGCTATTTCGGATGGGGAGGCGGCGGACGGCCGTGGTGTTCATCAGGGGCCCTCGAGGGCTCACCTTTGGTCCTCGGTTGAGGAAGCTTTGGAATTGGCCAAGATGGCGTGGAGGAACTCGCTCACGGCTCGGCCGAGGACCTCGTGGGATGAATGAGCTGTTTGCTCGTCCTCGTTGAGGTCGACATCTTCCCCACGTTGGGAGGCGGTCTGGGGTGTATGGAAACATTTTCCATGTTGCCCTCGTGAGTGTGGGCGCTCGTGGCGCCCGCGATCTCCTTTCCACGGCGAGTGACCACAGTGGGTCCTCGGCCCGGTTGTTACCGGCGTGGGCGGCGGTTGTGCGTGTTCTTGCCATTTTAGTTGTAGAGAAACGAAGCTTTCTTGTTCGAGCTTCCAAAGCGCGATGATGAATCTAGCTATGTGAGTGTCGAGATTTATATAAAGCAATAAAGAACACCTGTGCTTTTACGTGGTTCGATCGTTAATGAGATCTCGCCCACGGAGGAATGATTCCTCAATACTTTTACTAGAGCTTTTAAATGCAGAGTATTGTTACAAGCCTTTGTATTCAATGAAATTGCTAACCCTTCTAACATGAGTTTTCCTTCTATTTATACAACTCGAGATACCATCAGAGGCGCGCCGACCCTCCATTGGTCGTGGTGTGACTCTTCCTCCGCATGCCTTCCATTGGCGGGAGGGACCTTCGCTTTAAATGCGCCACGTGGAGGTGGCGCCGACCTGGTTCGGGGCCCTCTCCATTGCCGAGGATAGCGGTTCCGGTGAAGATAAGTCTCGCCTTGGGCTCGAAAGAATATGCATACGCACATAAACCCGGTCGGTTGGGCCATAACAATACATATAAATATGCATATGTATAATACTACATAAACATGCATATTACATAAAATGTAAACATGCATGCATACTATTAAACAATAACATGCATACTACGAAACACAAACATGCATTCTTTAAAACAGAAACTCATATGTTTTTCATTCTCGACATCTCTCTTTCTCTATTCTCCAATATGCACAAATATTTTTCTTGTTGATCATTTGTTTTTTTGAATTATAAAGCTAGAAGTAATATATCTAAATGAGAGAATAGATTTGGGATAAATCAATCTAATATGCCTTTTTATGTTTAACATAATGCAATTTTGCATTCATGCGTATGCAATTTTTGGTTTTAAACCTGCATGGTTTGTTTTTCTATATCACATAACAAAAAAAGTTATTCAATTTTGTATTCATCTGCATGCAGTTTTATGTTCAATTGTATGCAGTTTTATGTTTAATTACATGCATGATTTGATTTTCTGTATTACATAACAAACCAAATTACTAATCTACTCTTACTGTAGCGAAATCAGTGAAAATGAGCTTAAAAAATTCGAAAAAATCGGATCTATGAGTTGCGTGGATGAGATTGAGTACTACATACTATCTCGGGCTCGAATACTATTTGATCTCTCTCATATATATATATATATATAGGAGATAGTTCCCGTGAGAATGAAAATAATTGTAAGAAATAAAAATAAATCTAAACCATTGATTTTAGTAAATCAATGGATATAATTTATTTTCGTTGTGCTATGAATAATAACTATATGTGCTATAAATTTTACTTACGTTTTTTGACCAAGGTTATATAAGTAATTTAATCTTATAAGAATTAGTTTTTTTTTCCTTAATTTAAGGTAATACATGATTTTATCCTTATTTTTAGGGATTTTTTATAATCTATCCTTTAATTTATTATCTACAACATTATTTCAATTTCAATACTTAATATATGCAGATTTATTTGTGATTCAAAGTAGCAAATCCATGAAAAACTCAAGTAAAATAATCTATATATTGATCCATACGTGTGATTCAGACTATAACACTGGTTTAATATTTTTGTAACATTTTTTTAGTTATTCGTTGCACATACTACTAAAATTTCAAAATAATTTTCAGTTCATTTTATATGTTGTTCTATACATATGCAATATTATTGATGTATATGTGTTACAAAATATATGTATATGTGAAAAAAAATACACTCAAATGTAACAAAAAACAAATAAACATAACATATGTACAGAACAAAAAATCAAATTATTTGACAATAATTTACAAAATTTTAGTAGATGTGCACAATGAATAAACCAAATATGTTACGAAAATATTCCATCAGTATAATAAGAATTGAAAAGCAGGTATAAATGAATACATAAATTTTTAAACATGCTTATGTGCAAAATGAATACGCTAAAAATGCTATAAAAATGTTTCACAAGTGCAATAATTGAAAAACATGTATGAATCAATATTTTTTTTTAATCTGCGTTTTTAATGATTTTTTAGGTTTGATCACAAATAAATTTTCAGATATTAAGTATAGAAACTCCTTAAAAATAGGTTAAAGTCGTGTGTTACCTATATTTAAGGGAAAAAAATCTGTTTTTAATAATAATAAATTACTGATTTAACCTTAAAAAATATCCTGCAAAAAAATAGCACATATAGCTACAATTTATAGCACAATGAAAATAAATCTTATCCATTGATTTACTAAAATCAATGGTTTAGATTTATTCTTATTTCTTATAAAAAAATCATTCCTACCTGATCCATCACACACACACACACACACACACACACACACACATATATATATATATATATATATATATATGGGATGGATCACGTAAAAATACAAATATGAGTGAGAAATAAGAATGCAACATTTAATATATAAAGTTGTTGTACTGAATGTATAAATTTATTACACCAAATTTAACATATAAAGTGTAGCACTTAATATAAAGCTGTTGCACCAAATTTGATACAATAAATTTATACATTTAGTGCAACAACTTTATACGTTAAATGCTACATTTTTATTTCTCACCAATATTTGCATTCTTACGTGAACCAAAAAACAGATTCAAAAATAAGAAATGAGAACAAATTTTTGTCATTGATTTTTGAAGATGTGTGGTTGTGATTAAATCAAATTAGGCTATAATGATAATTATATAATATTATGAAAATAACAGTCCCTTAATTATAGGGATTGTGATAACTTAATCTTGAACCGTTGATTAATGACAAATGGATGATGTAGATGAATTCTTATTTCTTATTTTAAGGGGTTTATATTATAACTATCCATATATATATATATATATATATATATATATATATATATATAAAGTTAGTATATATATAAAATATGTTGTGCAATAATTTTAGAATATTGTGCATAATTTAGTTTTATTCATCAACTTTATTTCATAGTTCTCAAGTTCTCAAAAGTATGAATATATATATATATATATATATTTATATATAGCATAGAGTTTTCAATTAATCGACATATTTCATTAATTAATCGGTCATTAACTTAATTCTATAATAACATGCCTACTCCTAATGGGGCCACACATCGTGTACCTTTGGGTCCACGAACGTGGCTAAGTCAGTCAACCGAATCAAGCCCTAATCAACATTTCGACTTGAGAAGAAAACTAAGGGAGATCATTACATATCTTTTAAGAAATCGGAACAACCGATGCTAGCAGATAAGGCACATAGAAACCCTAGCCGTAATCCCTGATTCTATAAATATGAGATAACTAGGTCGAATAGACCATCGAATCATTCACACTCACATCCGTTTCCACAGATTGAAACGATCTCGACACTCTCACCCACTCTCTTTCTTCACCTCCACGCTCTTATTCCTAAGGGATCATCATCGCATGACTAGACAGTCCGATCCAACACGATCTATTACTTCATCTCTTTTATATTAATTGTTTATTTTCTATTTATTTATCATCTTTTTATCGATTATTTTAACTGACTTGCTCGTCGGAATCCTTTAAATCGACACCCCATCAGGTCTCCTAGGAAGACTGTAACGTGTTCTTTGGTCTCATGTTGTTAGTGCTCGTCGTACCAGACTAACCCGATGTCCCATTACGTAATTGTTGGATCTATTCTCAACAATTTGGCATCCACCGTTGGACCCTAGCAATCAAACGTACCGACAAACTACTGTGAAACTTTACTATGAGTAACCTAAACGACACATGTGAAGTGAGTGATGCACCAACCCAGTTGGAGTGGCTTGCCCAAGTGGAGATGGAATGGAGGTAAAAATCACCACCCGGACAGAACAAATGGCCCAAGAAAGGGAGAATAGGTTTTTGCTGGAGAAACAAAATGTTGAATTGGTCGCCCGTTTGGAGGCAACGATAGCCCAAATCCAAACGCCTCCGCCAAACCAAACACTCCGGACAGGCAGATTTTGGATCTCTATCGACTCCATACCGACCATTGAGGCCATCTCGCTCACTCCTAACGGGACCGAAGCGACGCTCGATGACCCTGCATCTTCGGTAAGAAACACTAGATCGGAACTCACTCAACCTAACTTGAGTTATCTTCTTGTAAAGGTAGGTGAACAAGAGACTCGTGTCTTGGAACAGACAATCGAGAAAAACATAACAGGTGCTCCTCAATTGCATCATAGCATGGAAGCCACCAGACAAAGGTGATGGACCAACCCAACCTGACATGCCAAATTTACACCAATCCGATAGGTCCACACAATGCCGACCAAAGATGCACCATATTGTTGGAACCGTTCAACGATGAACCAAGACCGACCCTCCCGATCAGATAGTTTGGTGGCACCCGAGGCCAACCATTCCAGTCTGAGCCGCCACGATGGGGAATGACCTTAAACTTATACCAAACACTGGACTCGACCTTAGCTAGGAGGTTGGAGGATATGGAATGACCTTAAATGCATATACGTCAGCAATTAATTAACCACACTTAGTAAAATTCAAGAATAAAATATAAACTCACAATGAGAATGTTATCAATAGTCGAAGTAGGAGCTTCGGGCCCAAACCTATTAATATATTTCGATCATCGAGAAAAAATAATTTGCTAGTCTGCTCGCCTATACGGACGATGATTGGTATGCACACAAGCATCATGAAGGTAAGTGAGATAGATGGAATCTCCAGCCCAATCACAATTATCATTTGGTCTTTTTCATTTTCGAGTGTGTGAAACAAGACCCGGTGAGACAGTTTCAATAGGCTCATTGAGACTCGAACTCACCACTACTCTACTCTTCTTTCGTCTATCTCGCATGTGCTCCAAGGCGCTCCCAACACCCTTTGGACAAACTGATAGTTTCGAGACATAGCTTGATCTGCAAAAGCTCGCTTATCCAGTGTCAATTCAGGTAAAGAGCAGATCCTTATCTTCCATTCACATTTTCCAATGATCTAGCTATAAAAACAACTCGAGGATGGAGACGAGTTGGTAAAGGGACTGTACCTTCTGGAATATGGAATGCATTCTCCCACAAGGAGTTTTGCCTAAGGTTTTCTTCGGACAAGACAACCTGTTAATTCCTACACCCTGCTGGAAAACTTAAGAATTGTTCGATCCTCTCCCTGACTCCCAACCGAACGGTGGGATAATAGAATTTCTTGAGACCTGTACATCAAAAGAACACACAAATCAGTCACACAAGCTTGAGCAACAAAAACTACCACGTCAACCATATCTGACACTCACTGGCTGATCTCCAACATGAAGGTATCCCACCGCCATCGGACAATCCTAAAGATTCATAAGAAATGAAGAAATAATTTCCTTCCACCTACTGTTATAATCTGGTAAGCCCTCAATTAGATGAGACCAAGACGATCTAATCTTCAACATGTACCGACTCGAGTCGTTCTGATTACCGTGGAAAAAATAAGCCTCCAATTATTCGGCAATAGTAAAATCAATCCCAACCAACTCGCTAAAAACTTGCAAAGCCATCAGAAAACGCCAAGAATTCAACATCAGTTGGCTAGGAAAAATCTCATGGTAATCACACACCTCGACAATCAACCTCGGGAGAGGAATCCGCAAGCCGTCTCTGAACGGTTATTCGTACATATAGGTCTACCCTGGCAAGTCCCAATTATCCCTCTCAGCCTTCGAGAGAATATGCAAGCTGGCCCAATCTGGTATGTCATATGCTCGTCGAATTCAATACAGGTAATTCAAATCCAACTGAGATTCCATGTAGCTTTTAAATTGTTGCTTACTGGGCTGCTCCATTCAATCAAACAACCGCTACTGTTCACACCTTGCCCAGACCTATGACCCTGACCCCCATTACACTCACCAACTTCCATCGCCCAATGGTCTAACGGAACACCCTCATAGACATCTTCCTCATCAAGATCGACGATCCTACTAGACGATTCCATTGAACCTCCTAATTACGGGACACGCCGACTAAACTACCCTACAAACCCAACATGTAAAAGTAAACAAAATACTCAGAGAGAAACCACCATGACAAACTAGACAAACAATGCAAACATATAAGTTGCTACAAAGAAGCTCAACTGTGTTAACCCGACAACTAGGATCGTCTCTCTCATCACAAACAAGTATACACTTACGCTTAGAAAGTGAGCATGCTCAAACACACATGAAACATACTAAAGTACTAGCTATAGCCAATTCCAACAGAGTAAACAAATGAGTCAAGTCTACAATCCGCTAGGATGCACACAAATGGATCCTTATCGTACCAACCCCACATTCCTAACCATCTTAACAACTTAATCATACTACAATTCACTTGGAAAAATATCAACATACTTCCACAAACACTAATCAATACAACCAATATCACATAAATGGATCAAATCATATCTTTCACAAACGACAAATCAAAGCACACGAAAAGCAAAATACGACAATATCTTACATTATTCATGCTTTGAAGATTCGAAGATCATTCAAGAATGAAAAGAAAAACCCTCTCCAGATTTCTCCAAAATCTTATCTCTACTCTCTAGAACTCCTCATCTCCAAAGCTTCAATTCTTCAAATCTTTCAAATGAGGTGTGCTCCAAATGAGAGACCAACTCCTCATTTTTATAAGAACATTGGAAATAATAATTCTCGACAATCGTCAAACACCTTTTGGGTAAGTTCTTTTTTTATTAAGAGTGTGCAACTCTTTTATTTAATACAAATGAACAAAATCTACTCATTTCCTATGTCTCTACTGTTACACTACTCAAAAGGAAAATTGGATATTAACTTTTCTTACAGTGATCTGTTTTATTAACTATTAGTGAATGCATTCTGACATATCTGGTCAATTCTTGACTACTTTATAAAGAGTAACATGTATATCAATTACAGCTATGTCGTGAAATGTGTGAGTTAGCTCCATCATTCACTCGCACATAACGTACACCCAAATAACTAAAATGCAAACTCGCCTCACGCTGATGACTCTAACTTATCAGAACATCCTCATTCACATAATGACACAACCAGCTCATGCAGACATTAGACATACCGCAGACAATAGTCACAGCCAAGGGGCATGAAGCCAACCTACCAGCCATACAAGACATACAGATCCACCTCATTGCACCTACTTCAATACTCTAATCTAACCCAACAAACATGATAGCTCGAACACCTCATATCTCATTTGCAAATAGTTGAACTAGTCGCGTACTATATATATATATATATATATATATATATATATATATATATATATATATACACACACACGTAGTGTTGGCTTGATAACACATCTATCCCGATAGCTCGAGGACTGCGATTCGAAAAGTTCCACGTGGCCTACTATCTAGATGCTTAAACAGTCGATAGTGAAATAAATAAAGAAACTCACGTAAACTCCACTTGGTATGCAGTTTGTCCTACCTATCTATTCATTGAAAATTTAGTGTATATAATATATATATATATATATATATAGGAATAGTATATATATATACCATATAGGAATAGTTCAAATAAAACCAATGCACTTTAAATATATAAAAATCAATGCACTTTAAATATAAAGTTACCGCACTACAAAATATTGATGAATAATGTTGGCTTTTACCATAACTCAATGGCATTAGTTTTATACATAAAATGCATTAACTTTATATGTAAAATGCATTGATTTTTAAGTTCTTACTAAAAAATAGGTTTTATTATAACTCAACCATATATATATATATATATATATATATATATATATATATATATATATATAGGGTAGAGTTCAAATAAAACCTATTTTTCAAAAACATAAAACCAATGTATTTTAAGTACAATTAAAGTTAATGCACTTTATATATAAAGTTATTACACTATGAAATCTTGATGAATAATGCTATATTTTACAAGAACTCAAGGTGCATTCGTTTTATACATAAAGTGCATTAACTTTATACGTAAAATGCATTGATTTTAGGTTTTAAACCTCAATGCATTAACTTTATCGTAAAATGCATTGATTATAACTCAACCCATATATATATATATATATATATAGGGTGGGTTCTCATAATCCCCGATAGGATAGTATGTAGACCCAATCTAGACCACACATTTTGAACACGCACACACCATGTCGACACGTGGTAGCTCATTTTCTTTTCTTTTCTTTTTTTATTTTCGCAAGGGGCAAAATGAGAAGAAACAAATCAGCCTTCTTTTTCTCCTCCTTGACGACAGCGGACGGCGCCGGAGACGACGACGCCGGCGGTAACGACGGCAACAACGGCGAATAGCAATAACAAGATGCAAAAACAACTACAAACAATAGATTTTGAAAGAAAGAAAAAGAATAAAAAAATTGAGGTACAAAATTGATGGATTTTGAGAAAAAATAGAAGATGAATTTTATAGATGATTGAAGAATCGAGAAAGATGATGGTTATGACGGTGGTTCACGCCAATTCACCGATAATCAGTGAAAGAAACGATTTAAATTGTTAGAGAATGATGGATGAGAGATTTGATGTCGAAAATCATAAAACGCATGTTCCTACCAAATGTAAACATGCATTTAATTTAGCACGTTCATGTATTGATCAAAACATGTTCATGCATTTAACAAAACATGTTCATGCATTTAACAAAACGTAAAAAAACGTGCCAATGGGCGCGAGCAGCGTCGGGCGGACGCGCAAGCACGAAAAGACGTTGGGCGCGCCGCGCGCTAGGCGCGAGCTTCCAATCACATGCATTATTCTCTTCAACTGCATGTAATTTTTGTTCATTTGAATGCATTATCAGTTCAACTAAATGCATTGTTTGTTTTTCGCAATCACATAACAAATCAAATTACTAATCTACCCTTAATGTAGCGAAAATTAACGAAATTAAGATTACAAAATTCGAAAAAATCTGAACCATATGATCTATGAGATGAGTGGATGAGATTGAGTATTACATACTATATCAGGCCTGAGTACTATTTGATCACTCCTCTATATATATATATATATATATATATATTATATTGGTATGTTTAAATAACTAGAGAGCTATTCAACCAATTACCCGTCGCGGTCATCGAAAATTCTGTATCAAGGAAGCCTTCTCTAACAGGTAAAGCTTTATTCTGCCAAGATTCATTTAAATGGTTATATCATGGGACCCATCTTAGGTTCACATTGATTACGTAGTCTATAGACACTACAAGAATTTAGCTTATAGACCACATGTAATAGACCACATACATTAATACTAAAGTTGTCTATTATGATATATACAACGTGCAGGGTGAAACGCGTGGTCTATAACCGTTTTTTCTATCGGTTATAGACGACGGGCTGCCAAAATCCGTGGTCTGTTAGCATGGTTTTCATATTATAGACCACTGGGTTCATTTCGCGTGGTCTATTAGTGCAAAAATTCCACAGACAACGGGCTTTAGCCCACGTCGTCTTCCTATCGAGTTGATTAAATACCACGGGTCATTAACCGCGTGGTCTATCGCCTCATTAACCGCGTGGTCTATCGCCTCATTACCATTAGGGTTTTCTTTTTTTCCTACCTCTTCATGCGATAGGATATTTGTTTTGTTGTGGAAGCGGCGATCTTTGTTGATTTCTCCATCTGGGTTGTTGAAGTTGCTCAATTTCTTCATCTGGGTCGGTGAGTGTGTTTGTTTTTTCTCATCTGCGTTTTCTCAGTCTTGGTTTTTTTCCCTACTAATTTTGGTATTGTGCGTAAGTTTGAGGGTTCAAGTCTGAGTATTTTTTGTTTGTTTTTTCTATGTTCTGATTGCTGATGTTGCAGAAAGTTCTTTGCTTTTTTGTTTGATTTTGGCTCAGTTGATTTTCTGCAGATCAGGTTCGATTTTTCTGAGTTCTCGCTCCTTTGTTTCGGAAATAAGTTGTGAATTTGGTGGTAGAATTGAACTGAAGCCTCATTCATCATGCTGCTGTCCTGATGCTTGAATGTGAGTTTGAATTGAAGTGGATTTTTTGAGAAATATTCTCATTATAAGTTTTCTTCTCTCTGGGAGTAAGACACAGTGATTTGATATGTTCCACACCCAAGGAGCTCTGAAACACACTTGCAATCTCCTCGCGGTCTTGTGTTCGGAGCCAGCAGAGAGTAAGCAGAATCAAGATGTTTCGGAGGAGAGGATGAGGTTTCCCTTCCCAGAAATTGTATCTTTGGGGCGTTTGGAGATGCAAAAATGATGCTTATTTGCTCGTCCAAGTCGAATGCTGATTGAAAAATGTTGTTTGCTGCAGTTTGACATATAACGTTTGCATTATTAGGTCCAAACATTGAAGAATCCATCACCAGATGAATTCCGGAAAGCTCTTGATTCGAGGCAGCCAAATCTTGTATACTTGCAAGGGAAGCAGTTGGAAAATGAGGAAGTCGGATCCATCTCTTGGGGAGGGGTGGAACTATCCTCTCCTGAAGCTGTTTGTGGACTTTTTGGCTCCACAATGCCGACAACTGTATGTTGTTGAAATGACTACAAATTTGTCATTATATTTCCTTTGTTTCATATTACACCCATTTATCCTTATTCACCTACTCGTGGCTTTTTGTAGGAATTTAAGATATAAATTGATTTGGATAAATATGTCTTATGATCTTTGTTCGATTTGACTAAAGCTACTATATTTCAAGTTGGGAATCCCTATAGCCATATGTTAAATAACACTAGTATTCCACCATGTTCACAATTTAGCTTAGCCAAATCAATGGGCCAAATCAATGGTTTGAAACACTGTTTCCTGCAGGTAGACTTCAAATGTGAATTTAGGACTTCGAAAAATCATGTATGGAAGGGCTGGTATTTCCGGATATGTCTTTCTTCTTTTTTAGTATAATCTGCTGAGAAGTGATACAGAAGCTAAGAGGCTAGTTAATTTAAGCTGAAAACTGAACTCATTTTGTTTCATAATATGTTTTGCGATGAGGAGACAAACTAATTAACCTGATTTTTGGGTTGACTGGAATGGAACTCTTTTCAGTTGTCAATTTCCACCAAAAAGTTTACAATTAAGATTAGGATAGAAAATAAAAACCTGTTTGTTCATTAATATTATATTAGTGCAGGAGGCCATACCTCTCCTCAAGTGTTTGGCTTATCGCTTCCATAGATAATTTTGTGAAGTGAGATAATTAATGGAAGAAACTATGACTTTGATGTTGAATAATTAATTTTCTTTTCTTTTGTTTTAATGGTTACCACTATGTTTAGTATGTAGAAATTTGATTTATTTTCTTCAGAATATAAACAAGGCTAAAGACAACGAGTAGTTTGTAGTTCATATAAAGTTGAAGATGTGTTGCATTTTTATCAACTTGAGAACATAATTTTAGTGGTTAAATGTGACTTTATAATGCGATCATTAAGTAGGGAAAACAACTCTGAAATCTATAGTTTTTGGCATTGATTTTTTCTGTTGTTACTGCTTTGCATAGTCTGTTTTTGACTGTAATATCTTTAATCCTCATGTTAAGTCTGATCGGAAGTAAACACTTATTGAAGGTTTATTTGGAGGTTCCAAATGGTGAAAAGTTGGCCAAATCTCTTCATTCTAAGGTAAGAAAGATGATTAGATTTGATTGTCGATGATTTTTACAATTTTTTCAAAGAACAGAAACATGTATGCTGTATGCAGAAGCCTGTGAAAAATTCACAGATAATTTTCCTTCCAGCTCACCTTCTTCATCTGTGCAGGGTGTTTCTTATGTAATCTACTGGAAGAACTCATTTTCATGCTATGCAGCTGGCCATTTTCGTAATGCATTATTTTCTGTTATACAAAGGTAATTATATTTATTTATGATTAATTTGACGATTATATGACTTGAATAAGTGTTTCACACTACTTCTTGTGGTCTGTTTGCTTTGAAGTTTAATCTTTTAACATAATATGGCTAAAATTTAACTCAAAACCTCCTTTTATCTACCGTAGCTCATCGTACCACACATGGGATGCATTTCAACTAGCCGATGCCTCCTCATTGTTCTAATATTTGATATTTTAAAAAGTGTATAAGACAATCCGATTTTAATCCAAAGTTTTCTAAATACTTATTCTTTACTTTTTTTAAATAATCAAATATGTCTATTTTGTTTATTTAATAGTTTTCCGAAGGCTTTTACTCGAAAAAAGAAATCGATGAAGTCCTTATAGAGTGGGTCTAGTTAGTCGCTGATTCTATGGTTGTTGATTATGGTAAGTTTGATACCTTTATTGAATTGAATATTTTGAGGTATTAAATTTTATTTCGCACATATTGCATCTTATTTTGATCATGTAGATGGAGATATTAATTAGATGATTGATGTTGGGAGAGTAGATGGTGAAATGAAAGGTTCAAGATGGTGAAATTAATGTTTTTGGACTAATTTAATTAGCTAGATAGACAATATTTGTTGTGTTACAATTGTTGATTGAGGATTTTCCAGATATAACGTTTATGTATTGTACTGATTTCTATTTATGAGACAATATATATTTTATAACTATTTTGTATCATTTTTTTAATGGCAGAAACAAGTATTTTAAATTAAATAATAAATAAATAAATTTATTTCGTTGACTGATCAATAGACAACGACTTATCCCCGTTGTCTATTAATATATAGACAACGGGGATGTCCGTGTGGTCTAAAACACAATAGACAACAGGGTTTAACCATTGTATAAAGCTAGAACACCGTTGTCTATAACAACATAGACAATGGGTAAACCCACGTTGTCTATGATGCTATAGACAACGGGGAATACCCATTGTATATTACAAGGCCGCCGTCGTCTATAACATGATAGACCACGGGGATTTTTCCGTTGTCTATATTGTGATAGACGACGGGGATTTCCCCGTGGTCTATAGCCGGCCCAATAGACTATACCTTGATAGACAACAAGGTTTTCTGTAATAGACAATGGGGATTCCCCGTGGTCTATAACCGAAATTCTTGTAGTGAGAATCCATTTAATATACTAATATTGATTATCTCATTACAAATATATACAATATACACAAATATATATGATATGTCCTTTACTAGTCCATTTTTTTTGAAAACTTTTAAATATTGTAGAGGTCCTCCATAAGCTCACATGTAATCTTTAGAATTGATTGGGTAGCTTGATTATCCATTACAACTTAAGTGTTATATTTGCCTGTTAAAGCTCCTAGGTTGATTGATATCACGTATGTGTCTTCCATAATATGCATGGTTGTAATTACATATTGTTATTAGTCACTCACTAAAGGTACTCTCTTAGACATCAACCATTGACCTATTATTGTATCATAATTCACGATTATCAGATCGTCACCCACGTCTCAGGAATCTGATACTTCTAAGCTCGGGAGCTCGGTAGCTCAATATGCACTAAACTTACTACTCTACAATTAGAACAACTTATATTTGGAGAGTGGGGGACAAACTGTATTGGACATATTTCGTATAGCCCAATTAATCAGCTCATTAAGACTGGTCAACTTAAGACTATAATAAGATGCCTATTCCTAAGGTGCCTCACAGCGCGTACCTTTGGGCCCACAAACGAGGCTAAGTCAGTCAACCGAATCAAGCCCTAGTCAACATTTCGACTTGAGAAGAAAACTAAGGGAGATCATGACATATCTTTCCTAAGAAATCGATCGATGCTGGCAGATAAGGCACATAGAAACCCTAGTCGTTATTCCCCCTTCTATAAATATGAGATAACTAGGTCGAACAGACCATTGAATCATTCACACTCACATCCGTCTCCACAGATTGAAACGATCTCGACACGCTCACCCGCTTTCTTTCTTCACCTCCACGCTCTTATTCCTAGGGGATCATCATCACCTGACAAGCCTGACTAGCCAGTCCGACAAAACATGATCTACTACTTTATCTCTTTTACATTAATTGCTTATTTCCTATTTATTTATCATCTTTTTGTCGATTATTTTAACTGACTTGAGCATCGAAGGCCCTTCAATTGACACCCCCATCGGTGCTCCTATGAGGGCTCTAACGTGTTCTTTGGTCTCAGGTTGCTAGTGGTCGTTGTACCGAACTAACTCGACGTTCCGTTACGTAATTGTTGGATCTATCTGTAGGGAAATCTGATTTTAACCCTCTCCCGAGGATCTATCTTGGATTACCATACATTGATTATATACCTAGCATGCACCTATATAATTAATTGCAACACGCAGGTGTTTTCTCGTGTTTACCTACGAATTTTTCGGGAAAGAATGGATCAAGACTCGTGCTTTGATCTTATGGACTATGTCCCGATTGCCTAAACTCCAATGCCGAGTGAGGACAATCTATGGAGATTGCTATATAAATTTGCCTTCTTCCTCTTAGAAATTTTTGAAAATTCTCTCTATTTTGGAATAGTAATTCTCGAAAATTATTCTTTTGGATTAGGGTTTGATTTTCTCTCACCATATATTTATAATGCAATCATAAATCCTATCAAGATAGAATTTATGCATATCTAATAAATATAATAATATCACTTAAGATAGAGAGGATCAAGTAGAGTCCCAGAGGGACTCTATAAGGAGGGGGTGAAAATCTTAAGCTAAAAGGCCTTGATGGGCCAACTCAGGGATCAAATGCAAGGAATAAAGATGGGCATCAAATAAATTAATTATCTTATGTTCACCCGTAACATAATTAATTCATAAACATTTATTCATGCCACTAGAGAATAAATGTCGACTTACCCTTTATTTTCAAGTTGAGTCGGGCTCGCATTTAGACTTAACGAATCCCCGTATTTAAGATATCGTACGTCCATTAATTATTTACAGCGATCTGACTGCTTAAAATAATTAATTACTTTAATTCCTTAAGTAGTACCACTCAACCTCATTATTGTACTTGAGTTAACTCAACCTGCAGGGTTTAGTACAATAAACATTTTGAGCTCCTTAAGGGGATGTCATCATCCTAAACGGATACGGTGATTCGACACATGTAACTAGCATGACATACAAGCACTGCCACCACCCAAGATGCAGAGAATCTTGGGTTAACTCATGTAACCCTCACCCATAACAAGTCAAAGTGATGGTCAGCAACTCATACTCACCTAATACCTTATCGAGGTTTAGATCAACGTAAGTCTCCGAGATCTAGGTTCTTCACGACGGTCAGATAGAAGATCTCATCTCACTGTGATCCATCAATACGTCAGAGACTGTTGTTGAAATTAGTATTGATGTACGCAAGTGCACGTAGTCAACAAGTAATACACGGAAATATTCCGAGATCGAATCCACAGGGATCGCACTTTTTAAATCACGCCGACAAACAATTTTCTTTTTGTTTAAGAGAACAACACAAGGGGAATAAAATAGGAAATAACAATTTAATAAAAACAGACGAAAATCAAAACTAAGAGAATGTTACCATGAAGCGAGGTAAAATTTCAGACAGGTGTATGATTAAACAGCCGATAAAAGGATGAGAAATAGACTTGACCTCTCGATTCCACCCATGCTCTGTATTAAATATGCTACAACATTATCATCGCCTCATTACCATGACATGAACTTCTCCGATTCTTAGTATTTTTCCAAATCTAAGATTATATTCTATAAGTCATTCGATATATTCCTATACCAAACAGCTCTTAGAATATCTTTACTAAACCATTCATTTATGTCACGCAAGGTAAACACATATTCCTATGCTATTCACACACATAATGTTTAAATCATGTTCTTGCGTCACTCTCTTGTTTTCCACTCTATAAGAGCTTCTCAGAAAATTACAGAGCTAAGATCTTACCCATGGTGATCAATCACAAGCGAGATAAATAATCTCCAAGAGAACAATAGCAATTTAACAAGATAAGTAGAAATAAGCTCGCCACGCGAGCATGGGTTTCATCAAAAGATCAAGTCCTACAAATTTAGCTCATAGCGAACCGCTCAACAATATCCAAATAAACAAATGCCATAGCAAAGTAAGAAGAATTCAAGAATAAAATTAACACTGTCGCTCGAATCACGTGCTCTCCTCGATCGCCGCTCTTCCGATGGCTTCTTCTCCAAGATGTCGCCCTCCGATTCCTTCTTCTTCCAATGATTGTGTGTTTTCCTCGAGATCCCCTTCCTCTTCTCGTTGTATCGTCCCCTTTAATAACCACTCGGTTCTCTTTTTGAGTACGACGGCGCACCGATGCCCCTTCAACCTCGATTTTTCGATCCTTTTTCATTGGCTTTGGCGGGTAACAAACCGCGCCCTCAGACAATCGTCGTGGCGATGCCACGTGGTTGTGGTCCCGCATATCTCGCCTAATCCTTTCATACTTCGCCGTTGGTCATCCATCAACACATGCTCTTCTCCGTCACGACCGACTTCGCCTCGAGTTTGGCTTGGGTTACGAGCTCGACTTAATTCATGAGTTCGTCTTCGCCACGAACTCAACCTTATCGGTTCTCTTCTTTCCGGCACGATTCCGCCACGAGCTCGACTTTGGTTGCGAGCTCGGCATTCGATCACGAGCTCGATTCTTGAGCTCGGATTATCACGAGCTCGGCATTCTCGAGCTCGGCTTCGATCACGAGCTCGAGTGTGGTTATGAGCTCGTCATTCTCGAGCTCGGCTCGAGACTTCGAGCTCGGCTTGAGAGCTGAGCTTTGACCTCTCTTTTGAGCTTTGACTTCGCCTTCGAGTTCGACCTTGCTCTCGCATTACTCCGCCTTGTTCGTTCTCTCCTTCCTCGATTCAAGTCACGCTCACGAGTTTGGCCTTGTTTGCGCGCTCGACCGGAGCTCGCTTCGACTCGGTGGACTTCAAAGATCGTCTTCACCGCCGCTCTTCCCGCTACAAACCACATATTGATTAAATAAAGCTTTTAAAAGAACATAAAACCCATTAAAGACACCCAACTCAATCCTACACACGCACATACGAAAACATAACAAAAACACACCGAACAACACAAACATACGAACTGATCATACAAAACTCAAGGTTATTATCATCATCAAAAATGTCATATAATAACTCTTATATAAGAGTTATCACACCCCCAAACTTAGCTCATTACTCGTCCTCGAGTGATGCTCTGCCCATAACACACAAAAGCACACACAAAACACAGAAGCGATGTTTAAAATGCTCTGATGACAGCTAAGATGATGACTTCATCAACTAAGGATATTGCTTTTAGTCAGTTCTTTCAAAGAAAATGAATCATTCAGTTCTTCTCGTTGCAAGTCTGGTCAATCACCTCAGACAAGGGTGTCGCCTTCGATATCAACAGTATATAACACATTAGCAACTACATGAATCTTCCCATAACTTAGTTCTTCTTAATATGACCATGCTTTGATTATCAAGTGCATGATGTCTCCACAGCTCGATTCGGTCCACCCTCTCCACTAACACGAGTGTCATCAATATCGATCAAGAGGTCTTTAACAACTTATAATGTTAGCTTGGGTGACGGTAGGATTATTTGGGATAATGTAGCTCAAAACACCAGGCACCTAAACTCATTCTCGGTTTCAACTTGCCTGACATTTCTCTTTTCTTTCTTAGAGGAACCCCGCATCTCCACCTTTCTCATTTTTTTTTTTTTTTTTTTTGTAATAAGCTCGAAATTAACCATATTTTATAACGACTTCACCCTCAAATTCCGAGGTTACTTTACCTCGCCCACCCCCAAACTTAGAACACAACATTGTCCCCAATGTTGAAATTTATACAAAATGAGGGACAAGACACTGTTATTTTGAAATAGAGATTAAGACGGCACTATTATAGATACGAGAAAACCGAACCACAAGTAGGCATGCCTGGGTGAAGGGTAAGGAATAATATATGTGGGTATACAGGAGAATATTTAGTGGATGCAAGAAAGAAAAAAGCTTGTAAGCTCAAAATGGGACCCTAGGAAAATATGATATTAGGGAAGGCTATAAAGGCACAATCGATCCAAAAATGGCCTACGTCCTATCCATGTTGACACACTCATGTATATTGTCTCAAGGAGGAGTATCAACCCAAAATAAGAGACATGCACTCATACAAAATCGTAGGCCAATTAAGATTTACCGATGCAACGGTCAATCCCTATAGGAACTAATATGCTAATACCAAAATTAATAGAAGTACACCCCACAAAATAAGGGTAAAAACCAGACAAGCAATAAGGAGTACCAAAGATCACAAAATAAACAAAACAGATTGACATCATAAAGTTATCCCTTGCCAACCAAGCATCATCCTTAGAAATCATCGAAAACAGAATCACATGCTTTTATTGAACAAACCAGAAGAAAACTAAAAATAGAACACAAACAAAACACAAAACAAAAACAAAGGATTGAGTTAGAGAAAACGCCCCTAGCCTACACCTCGGGAGAACCCGAAGGAGTAGGAGAAGCGTGGGTAGATGGGCCGGTAGCAGGAGAAGCCTCATCAGTTGCCGAAAACACAGCCAGTTCGGCCTCGGACGAGGTACGCTCTGGCCTAGCGCTGGCAGCCGACCTCGGAGGGACATCTTCAGGTGCCGCTTCGGTAGATGGAGCAACTGGTATCTGGACCCCGACGGACGCAGCAGGAGCAGTCTTCGTCACAATTTGAGCTCGGTCCGGCCTTGCGTCGTTCTCCTTCTCAGCCTCGGCCTCAGAATCAAAATCCGATGGTAAGGGCCAAGCCTGGAATACCCGATGTGGGAATTCAGGGAAAGCTGGTAGTTCTACCGTGGATAATGATCTGAGGCAATCCTCCAATACACGATCTCGCTTGCGATAATATACCCAATATTGCTTCAGGTCGTCCTCAAATGCAGCAGATCGGAGCAAGAGGCCTTTGATCTGCAAGCAGAGGAACTTCTGCATATCTAACACAGTAGGCTCGAAAGAAGGTGGCATGGGTGGAGGTGGAATTGCCGCAAACGTAGCCCAACCATTTAAGGAAATCAGTTCCACCACAAACACTGGGGTTTCCTTCGACCTCTGAAAACCTTTCTCCATCCATAGATGCTTAGATTTCAGGCGCTTAAATCTCTCGAACCCACCATGAGCTCGAAATTTAGGGATGGCGTCGATTGAACGTCCTGCCTTTGTTGACGAGGGTTTGTCCACTCTCGCCTTCTTTCCTTGAAAAGCCTCAGACTCCTCTGACTCCATTAACTTGGCCTTACCCTTGTCGCTCTGACAACTTTTTCTTTTGGAAGAAGAAGGCGCAACAGCCTGTGGAGAAACCGGTGAATCTTCCGGTGATAACTCGACGTCTGATATGATGACGGGTGTGTCGGCGTCATTGTTTGGAATAGACGATGGCACCAACTGCTTCCTGACCCTGTTGCTGAATCTCCGCATTGCAAATAAATTTGTCAGAGGAACAAAACGAAGGCGACAATTAATCAAGAAGATTTTGAGAGAATGGCGGTGGACGTAGAAAGTGAGAGCAAAATCACAGCAAAATTGGGGGAAATAGGAGAATTGACGGAATATAAAGAGGTAGAGAAAAAGGCACGGTCTTCCAAACCCAAAAGTCAACCAAATTTCTCCCGCTCTTTTTACTAAAATAGCAACTCCTATTTCACTTTCTCTCTATCTTCTGCAAGTCCATTACTGGAACAAAAACTAGCACAATGCTCAGAATTTTTCGCCCAGAGGTACGTATGTTGTAATATCTTGAAGAATTAAATGCCTAATTACGATATTTAAATTCGTAAATTAGGGTTTCGCCGAAATAATAGAATTAGTAATATATCGAAAAATGATTTCGATTAATTACGAAGTAACGAATTCCTATTTTATATTCACTAAGAATTGTGAATTATGGAATAGAATTTTATTAAGTGTTTCGGCAGTATTATTTTAACGTCGATTGAGTATCGATAGTTAAAATTTCGTAAAATTTCCTAAGTGATTTAAGTTTAGAATTAAATTCCATTATTAATGGAATAATTTAATAAAGTGATTACGACTTTATTACGACCATTTTGAGACGAGTCGATAATTAACGTTTGAGACGCTTCAAACGTTAACGCTTAGAGATGAATAGAAAAATGAGTTTAATGATCAAGGAATTATAGTATTTAAATTTCTTTTTTGGTCAATTAATACAGAAATTTTAAAGGCTGCGTCACGGTGGACTCGAACCCGAGACCTTTGGCCTCGGGCATTAACCACTCTACCACTAGGCCAACACACACACACTATAGTATTTAAATTTCTATGATTATTATATGTAATTAGAGTATTAATTAGCATTAAAATAATGCTAGAGCATTACGGATTGATTATTGAGCAAAGTATTAATTTTCGAAAACCCTAGTTTCGAAAATTAGGATTTTCACACATGAAATAATTCTAATAATTTTTCCTATGATATAATTTATCATCTAAGACATATATTATGATATCTAATTACTTATAGCATGAAAATCAAATTTTGGCCCTATTAATTCCATATTGCCGTGAACATATATATGTATAAGTTAATATGAATGATTTTCTTTAGCTTCCAAATTGTGTTGACCAAGTAAGATATTAATTACACATTAACCAAGGTAATTAAATGAGAGCATCAAGTGGATGCATGGTGGGAGGATTATAGCCGTGTATTATTATTTTCCAATTGAGGTTAGATGTTTTTACACAACTCTTTGTGCATATGGTGGTGTTCAAGACTTTTTGTACATGTTATGAGATTAATTAAAAGGCTTTCCTATGTTAACTAAGAGAGGTGGCCGACGGTTATGGAGCTCCCAAATTCAATGAATTTGTTTTGTTCAAAAAAATTTGATTCTATGTAGTAACTTTGTGTAAGGCATACTAACTATCATGATATAATACAATGGTGAGTCATTAGTATTTGTCTTGTTTAGGAGTGAGAAATGACCGAGAGAGAGAGAGAGTTTGATACAAGGGATAAATTCATTTTACTTAGTAATAGGATTACTTTCAAAACACTATTTTTCTCTTCCCAAAAGAAAAAGAACCGTGAGCTCTTGAGGAGGAAAGCTTGAGTATTCTTCATCTTCTTTAGCCAAATTCCTTGACATTAAAGCCTTTGCACTTAAAATCAAAACCGTTAAAGAGGTTAGATATCGAACGAACTTCGATTGTACGTAAAAAAATTTAATATCAATTGGTTCGATTTTATTTTAAGAAGCATGTGTTCTTAAGAAAAATCATGCTATCATGCCTAGTTGTTTAATAATTGTGTTATACATGATAATATGTTGATATTAATGTCTTATTGGAAGCTAAGCATATGTTGTTAATTATTTTAAATATGACCGAAAATTTTGAGGATTGATTTAATGTTGAAATTATGTTATGTATTAGCTAGGGAACACTTTGTGAGTATTTGGAATTTAAAAAAAAATCATGTGTTATGTTTGTTGAAATTACCGAAATGAATAAAAATTTGTATGTTGGTGTATAAATTTTATTTAAGTGATATGATAGCATATTATTGATCTAGGGTATTGATTATGCGATATATGAATTTATTAGAAATTTTGAGATAAATATGCTAAAACTTTTCTAAGTGGCCGAGAGCTTTTGAGAATGATTCATTGGTGTAGAATTTGATAATGTTGGATTTTAGGGTGGATTAATGTTATAGATTGATGTATAAGTGTTGTATGATTTAATTAGAATTTTAGAAAAATGTTTGATATTCTTCTTGAAATAGCCGAGACCTATAGGAATAAAATAGGTGATTTCCAAATTTCCTATAGTTGATGTTAATACATATTAGTGATACTATGATAAAATAGTACACTATATGAATTTAGAAGAATTTTTGGAAGAAGATTGAAAATTTAAGCTTAAGGGCCGTGAGTTTGAATAAGAATATTAAGGATTTTAATTCCTTAATATCAAGAAAAATAATACATTATATGTCTAGAAATTATTTTAGACATATTAAGAATTTATGAAATTTTATAAACATAGAATACTATGTTTATGGCGAAACGTTATATTAAATAACGTTAGAAATGAAAAATAATGTTTAATGAATAAGTTAATTAATATTTAAGAAAAATATTAATAAAGTTTATCGATTTACGTGAAAAATTGAGAATTATGGTTTTATGAAAAGAAATCGATTGAAAATAAATTTATATGGAAATTAGATATTAAAAATATGATTTAATAAAGAATTTATTAGGAAAGGTCAAAATTGTTGATTTTTGAGGTTAACGTATGAAATATGTTCGATAAATACGCTAATACGTGTAAAACGTATTAATTATTTAAAGAAATCTCGTTGGTGAGAAAAGATTTCATAATTGAAATCTTTGATCGAAAAACGCGAGAATATCGTTAAACGCTTAACCTAAAAGGTTAAAATGAAATTGTTGAACATATCTCGTTTCTATCAAAGTACGAGAAATGCTTAGTTTAAGATACGCGATTGAACGGCGTATTGAATTCGTTAAGGAATTCAAATTATATTAGTATAAGTTATCAAACTTTATTCTAAACTTTGAAAATCTCGAAAACGTGACCGACGATCTTGAAATCGCTTTTACGTAAAGGTTGAACGTGGACGTGATCAGCGACATAGAAAGGAATCGATTTTGAGAAATCGACAGTCAGTGGGCTTTACTATACTCAAAATAGCAACCGCTTTATTTATGATGCTTTCTTGAAATGAGCAGTCTTTATCGAGAAATGACGATGAAATTACACGCCCAAAGTGTTTATGTTTTAAGTATGTATCATATCCATGAATGAATGAATGATGAATCGCTTGTTGGGTCGCTCCCAACTTATCGTAAAATCGATATCGGATCTATGCGGATGCGGTAATACGGAGGATTAACGTGTACACCAATGGAGGATCGTGTGCGAAAGGAACATCTTCGACGGTCACAAGATCCGTAGAAGGAGGCCTACTTCTACGACACCGATGAATTTATGAGCGGTTGTATAAGGCAGATATGGATCATACATACCGAGAAAATGCTGCTTGAGCGATGTTTATGGAAAATGCCAGAAAATATTTAGTAAACACGAGCATTTCAATTTAAAACCTCGTGTGTTACTGTGATAGGGCAGTGTAATTTAAATTTGATAAAATGTTTTGGCATGAGTTCACTGAGTGCATTCTTGTACTCACCGCATGTTTATTTTAAACGTGCAGTCGTTGGTGATGGTGGATGGAGGTGTTGTGAGCAGTTGGACCCTTTTGATAGTGACATGTTAGAAACCTTGAATACACATCGTCATATGTGTATTCACATATTTTTCCGTTGCGATAGAACATTAAGTTTATGTTTTGATGATGACAATTGAATACCTTCAGATCATTGGAATTGTTTGGGATCCGCTGGTCTAAGTCTCTTTGTAAATTATGTGTGTAATGTATATAATGGTTGGAGTTTCTTAATTTACTTGATGTATGTCCCATAAGCCTTTGATTAATTGTCTTTCATATTCCTTGATTACTGTTTCAAGTATAGTCCTCTTTAATCCGTCCTTAGGATTAGAGGGCTGTTACATATGTACCACACCTGCAATCCAAATTTCCACAGATCATTTTAGGATAAACCCCGCATCCTTTTTAACAAAGCTAAGGCAATTTATTATTACACCCAAAACAACGAGACAAAAAGAGAAATAAAACAAATATTTACAAACGAGCAATAGGGTCGCATGCCACTGCTCGCCATGGCGAATTAAGATACCTCGGTCAAGCATCCTTGAGAGATGTCGAGGTCTTCTCCGAACGATCTCGCCACCACAATAGTGCTTGACACGCTGTCCATTCACCATGAATTCACGACCGACCTCCTTCAGAATGTGATAGCACCGGGTGCTACCCGAGAATTGTGAAGGACCCGACCATCGTGATTTCATCTTTCCAGGGAATAGCCTCAACCTTGAATTGAACAATAGCACTTGCTGACCCGGCAAGAACTCACGGCGCAAGATGTTGTTATCATGCCATCTCTTGGTTTTCTCCTTGTACAACTTTGCATTCTCGTAAGCAAACCACCGGAATTCATCCATCTCACTTAGTTGCAATAAACGAGCTTCTCCAGCAGCCTTATGCTCAAAATTCAGTTTCTTTATCGCCCAATAGGCTCGATGCTCGAGTTCCAGTGGAAGATGGCAAGCTTTCCCATAGACTAACCGATAAGGTGACACCCCTAAAGGTGTTTTGAAAGCTGTTCTATAGGCCCACACCGCATCATCCAAGCGTATGGACCAATCCTTTCGACCTGGGTTCACCACCTTCTCCAATATACCTTTTATTTCTCTATTGGAGAGTTCCGCTTGGCCATTTGTTTGAGGATGATATGCCTTAGAAATCTTATGACGAACGTTATACTTGGCTAGGACAGCACTCACTGCCTTGTTGACGAAATGAGTTCCTTCGTCACTAATGATCGCATGAGGAGTGCCGAATCGTGTAAAGATGTTCTTTTGCAAGAACTTAATTACAACCTTCGCATCATTAGTCGAACTTGCTACGGCCTCCACCCATTTAGAGACATAATCAACCGCCACCAAAATGTAGAGGTTACCAAATGAGGGTGGAAAATGACCCATAAAATCGAGGCCCCAAACATTAAAGAGCTCAATTTCCAAAATAATGTTCGTTGGCATCTCATTCCGAGCAGACATATTTCCAACTCTTTGACATCGATCACATTTACGCACAAAGGCATGAGCATCTTTAAATAAGGACGGCCAAAAATAACCTGATTGGAGTACTTTAGTCACCGTTATTTGTCTCCAAAGTGACCACCATATGAGGTGGCATGACATCCTTCTAGAATTGATTCCATTTCCTCATGCGAACGCAACCTCATCAACCCGTCAAGACACGGTGCTTGTATAAGAATGGTTCATCCTGAGTAATGGTTGACCTCGAAAAAATATTTTCCTCTGTTGGTATGAGAAGTCAGAAGGCAACACTCCACTGACCAAGAAGTTGACAAAATCTGCATACCAAGGTGTGCTACTGTGGTGCATGTGCATGCTCATCAATTGTTCATCAGGAAATGAATCTCGAATTTGACATGAGTTTCTTCCCCTCACCGTAGGCAATCGATAAGTGATCGGCCACTGATTTTCCGTTCCCTTCCTGTCTCTAATCTCCAAATCAAATTCTTGCAGAAGCAAGATCCATTAAATTAGCCATGGCTTGGCATCTTTCTTGGCGACAAAATATCTGATGGCCACATGATCTGTGTAAACAATCACCCTTGATCCTACGAGGTAGGCTCTAAACTTTTCACATGCAAATACCACTGCTAGCAGCTCCTTCTCCGTAGTGGTGTAATTTATTTGAGCTTCCACCAACGTTTTGCTAGCATAATAGATGGAGTGGAATATCTTCTCCTTTCGTTGACCCAGCACGGCCCCCACGGCGAAGTCACTTGCGTCGCACATCACCTCGAAAGGTGATGACCAGTTCGGTCCAATGATCACTAGAGCTGTCACTAGAGCTCGTTTCAAAACGACAAACGCTTTCAGACAATCCGGAGTAAATTCGAAGTGGCTATTTTTCTCCAGCAAGGCACACAGTGGCTTAGAAATTTTTGAAAAATCCTTTATAAATCTTCTTTAAAATCCTGCATGTCCCAAGAAACTACGCACCCTCTTAACGGTAGTAGGGGGTGGAAGTTTATCTATCACTTCGATCTTGGCTCTGTCCACTTCGATCCCTTTCTTGGATATGTGATGGCCTAGCACTATGCCCTCTTGCACCATGAAGTGGCATTTTTCCCAATTTAAGACCAAGTGCGTCGCCTCGCAACGCTCCAAGACCTTCCCCAAGTTACTCAGGCATACTTCAAAAGTGTCCCCAAATACAAAGAAGTCATCCATGAAGATCTCGACTGACTTCTCCACCATATCCGAAAAGATGGCCATCATGCAACGTTGGAACGTTGCAGGGGCATTACAGAGTCCAAAGGGCATCCTTCTAAAGGCAAAAGTGCCATAGGGACATGTGAAGGTGGTTTTGTGTTGATCATCGGTGCAATGGCAACGGTGATATCCGTAATACCCATCTAGGAAGCAGAAAAATTCCTTACCAAATAGTTTGTCAAGCATTTGATCCATGAATGGCGAGAGGAAATGGTCTTTCCTAGTAGCCGTGTTCAATTTCCTATAATCCACACAAACACGCCATCCGTTATCACCGAGTTGGAATCGGCCCCGCCGATCATTAGAAATCATCAGAACTCCTCATTTTTAGGAACACACCGCACCGGGCTCACCCAGAACCGTCCGAATCGGATAAATGATTCCAAAGATCCACCATTTAATAACTTCATTTTCAACACCTCTTTCATGGTCGGATTAAGACGGCGCTAGTGTTCTATGGAAGTGTTGTGGCAATCTTCCAACAATATCTTGTGCATGCACAGAAAGTGTACGATCCCTCGATGTCGGCAATTGACCATCCAATAGCTCTCTTGTATTTGCGCAGCACCTGTAACAGAGATTCTTCCTTGTCGAGCTCGAGCGCAGCTGAAATGATTACTGGAAGAGTTTGTCCCTCGCCCAGATAAGCATATTTCAGGTGGTTGGGCAAAGTTTTCAGACTAAGTATTGGAGGTTCTTCTATTGAAGGTTTGGTTACATGGACGGACCGATCTGCGAGTCCCAGTGACTCCGGAGCTCGGCTGATACGAGGTGGCACTTTCGCAGATCTCTTGTTGGAGAGATGCTGAGGTAGCTCCCTTCCCTGCTCTAATTCCATGAGGTCGGCAGATTCATTATAACTGTCTTCGAACTGAGACGAGTGCTCCAGCATCTTATCCGCGATGACCTGCTCTAATACTTGAATTACCGAGCATTCCTCCACTTCGTCAGGGTATTTCATTGCATTAAATACATTAAAGGTATCCTTCTGATCATTCACCCTCATTGTGAGTTCGTCTTTTTGGACATCAATCAAAGTCCTTCCAGTTGCAAGGAAAGGACGTCCCAAAATAATAGGCACCTCGTGATCTGCTTCATAATCCAGAATGATGAAGTCTGCGGGAAAGATGAATGTATCCACATTTACTAGACGCCTTCAATTTTTCCTTCGGTGGGCCATCGATCTATCTCGCCAACCCTAGGTCTTTGTTGTAGGTCTAGCTTCTCCTATCCCTAGCTTTCTGAATATTGAGAGCGGCATCAAGTTTATACTTGCGCCCAAATCATATAGAGCACGTCCGACGTCGCGTCCTCCAATTGAACATGGAATTGTAAAACTCCCTGGATCTTTCAACTTGGGTAGAATCTTGTTCTTTAGCATGGTACTACTGCTCTCAGTCAGTGCCACTATTTCGAACTCACCCAGACGTCTCTTCTTTGTCAGGATGTCTTTTAAGAACTTCACATAGTTCGGCATCTATTCCAAAGCTTCCACCAATGGGATATTAATGTGGAATTGCTTTAAGACATCCAGAAATCTCCGAAACTGAGTATCTTGTTGTTTCTTTTTCAACCTTTCGGGAAAAGGTGGTGGTGGACGATAAACCACCTCGTCAAGTTGCTTCGGCAGTGGATTCACTTCGGCAGGCACCTCGGCATTACGAGGTTGCTTCGGTGCTTCCACTTCTACCAACTTGCTTTTAGTGTTTGAAGACTCCGCCTTCTCTTCTTGGTTCAGCAGCTCGGTTTCTTGCATCTTCTTTCCACTTCGCAGAGTGATAGCCTTGACATGTTCTTTATCCTTCCGAGGGTTCTCCGTGTCACTTGGCAGATTACCAGGTGGCCGATTCCTCATCTCGTTGGCTAATTGTCCGATCTGAACCTCCAAATTCCTTAGCAAAGTGGATTGTCCTCAGACATCGCATCCGTCTTCGCCATATACTCCTTCATCAAGGTTTCCATATTTTTGGGCTGTGGAGCGGCTTGTTGCTGCTTCGGTTGGAAATTTTGTTGATATGTGTTTTTCTCAAAATTTCCACCACCACTTGTTCCAGATCCTTGTCCTCCCACGAAAAATTAGGGTGTTGTCTCCATCCCGGATTGTATGTTTGTGAGTAAGGATTATTCCTTTGGCTTTTCTGATTTCCCATGTAACACACCAAAGCTGGATTCGATGGACAACTATTAAAAGTATGCCATTCCCCACAATAAACGCATGATACCTCGTTTACTTGCATCGTGGGTGCTACCACCGAAACACTCGTTGGTTGAACAACTGGATTGGTTACTTGCAAGCTTTTCAACATGTTGCTCATGGACGCCACTTGAGCAGTTAGCGCCGTCAAGGCATCAACCTCCAAAACACCGACAACAGCTTTCTTCCCCATTGGAGCACGAGAATTGGACCATTGGCAGTTGTTATTTGCAATCCTTTCCAATATCTCATATGCCTCATTGTAGGATTTAGAGAGAATAGCTCCATTTGCAGATGCGTCAAGCACCAAGCGTGTGGATGCGTTTAACCCATTATAGAAGGTCTCAAGTTGAATGCAGTGCGGGATGCCGTGGTGAGGGCATTTCCGTAGCATTTCCTTATAACGTTCCCATGCCTCGCACACAGACTCGTCATCATTCTACTGGAACGACATGATGTCATTTCGGAATCTTGCATTCTTTGTAGGCGGGAAATACTTCATGAAGAATTTTTCGCCGAGCTCGTTCCACGAAGTGATAGAATCTGATGGAAGACCATTCAGCCATGCTTTTGCACGATCTCGTAGCGAAAAAGGAAACAGCCGAAGTCTCAGCACTTCGGCTGAAACACCCGACAACTTGAATGAGTCGCTGACCTCCAAGAACGACCGAAGGTGGAGATGTGGATCCTCTGTGGCTTGCCCAACGAATCGCCCTAATCGCTTGGAGCATTCGGAACATAACCGCTTCATTTCGAACTAGTTCGATTGCACCTCGGTGCAGTTATTCCCGGAATTAACTCATTAAATGCGGGGTTAGCGTGATCACGTATACCCCTTTCCCGGTCATCAGCAATGACTATGGCATTTCCTCCATTATTCCCATTACCTCCTGGTGCGGCCATTTTAGCTTGCGCTCTACGGAAGTTTTGACGCCGTCTTCCTCGACGGAAGGTGCGTTCAATCTCGGATCTAGCGGGTATAATACCGTGCTTTGGTCTCATGATATACCACAATCCGTAAGCCCGATTCACGCAAAGAAAATAATGAGTTAACCACTAATACTAAATAAACACGTAAATTGCAATATCAACGTAATTTATAATTGGCGATCCCCGGCAACGGCGCCAAAAACTTGTTGTTGAAATTAGTATTGATGTACGCAAGTGCACGTAGTCAACAAGTAATACACGGAAATATTCCGAGATCGAATCCACAGGGATCGCACTTTTTAAATCACACCGACAAACAATTTTCATTTTGTTTAAGAGAACAACACAAGGGGAATAAAACAGGAAATAACAATTTAATAAAAACAGACGAAAATCAAAACTAAGAGAATGTTACCACGAAGCGAGGTAAAATTTCAGACAGGTGTATGATTAAACAACCGATAAAAGGATGAGAAATAGACTTGACCTCTCGATTCCACCCATGCTCTGTATTAAATATGCTACAACGTTATCATCGCCTCATTACCATGACATGAACTTCTCCGATTCTTAGTGTTTTTCCAAATCTAAGATTATATTCTATAAGTCATTCGATATATTCCTATACCAAACCGCTCTTAGAATATCTTTACTAAACCATTCATTTATGTCACGCAAGGTAAACACATATTCCTATGCTATTCACACACATAATGTTTAAATCATGTTCTTGCGTCCTCTCTTATTTTCCACTCTATAAGAGCTTCTCGTAAATTACAGAGCTAAGATCTCACCCATGGTGATCAATCATGGCGAGATAAATAATCTCCAAGAGAACAATAGCAATTTAACAAGATAAGTAGAAATAAGCTCGTCACGCGAGCATGGGTTTCATCAAAAGATCAAGTCCTATAAATTTAGCTCATAGCTAACCGCTCAACAATATCCAAATAAACAAATGCCATAGCAAAGTAAGAAGAATTCGAGAATAAAATTAACACTGCCGCCGAATCACGTGTTCTCCTCGATCGCCGCCTCTTCCGATGGCTTTTTCTCCAAGATGTCGCTCCTCTGATTCCCCTTCTTCCAATTATTGTGTGTTTTTCCTCAGAGATCCCCCCTTCCTCTTCTATTGTCTCATCCCTTTAATAACCACCTCGGTTCTCTTTTTGAGCACAGACGGCGACTCGACACCCTTCAACCTCGATTTTCAGTCCTTTTTACGCTGGCTTTGGCGGGTAACAAACCGCGTCCCGTACACTATCGTGGCCAAATGCCACGTGGTCGTGGTCTGCATATCTCACCAATCCTTTCATACCGCCGTTGGTCATCCATCAACACGGGCTCTTCTCCGCCACGACCGACTTCGCTCGTAGTTTGGCTTGGGTTACGAGCTCGACTTAATTCATTAGTTTGCCTTGCTACGAACTCAACCTTATCGGTTCTCTTCTTTTTCAAGCACGGTTCGCCACGAGCTCAACTTTGGTTGCGAGCTTGGCATTCGATCACGAGCTCGGCATTCTTGAGCTTGGCTTTTGATCACGAGCTCGGCGAGCTTCTGATTCAAGATTCTTCGGCTTCGATTATGAGCTCTTCATTCTCGAGCTCGATTTCAGCCGGCGAGCTTGAGTGGTCAGTTCTCTCTTCCGGAGCTCGGCTTCGAGACTTCGCTCCTTTGAGCTTTGAGCTTTGAGCTTTGACCTCTCTTTTAAGCTTTAACTTCGTCTTTCGAGTTTGACCTTGCTCTCGCATTACTCCAGTCTTGTTCGTTCTCTCCTTCCTCGTATTCAAGTCACGCTCGCTCACGAGTTTGGCCTTGTTTGCTGCTCGACACGGAGCTTCGCTTCGACTCACGAGACTTCAAAGATCATCTTCACCGCCGCTCTTCCCGCCACACGCCACGATTGATTAAATAAAGCTTTTAAAAGAACATAAAACCCATTAAAGACACCCAACTCAATCCTACACACGCACACACTAAAACATAACAAAACACACCGAACAACACAAACATACGAACAGATCATACAAAACTCAAGGTTATTATCATCAAAAAGGTCATATAATAACTCTTTTATAAGAGTTATCAGAGACTTACCAGTATAGACAATCAACTAAGTCAAGTCACTTCTCATCTATACCGCAGCCTATACCGACAAATCGTCCTCAAGTTGTCTCAGTTGTGATACTTTTATATCTCATTAAGCTTGACCAATCATATGACTTACAGGATCTACAACACACTTTGTATGATCTAACTTATATATGAGATAAGGGACATACATGTGCAATCAAGTAAACAATTCGAGATAGGAGATTGTAATAGTGGTAACAGAAACATTGTATCATGCTCAACCAAAGCGCCCAAGATATAAACCAACAATCTCCCACTTATACTAAAGCAAAACTTTTATTATACAATGTGTCTCTCTACTAGCTATTACAAACAACACCATCATTTTGCTTCTCCCACTTATACAAAAGTTTCCTTTCTAAGTGGGTGCCATCTTGCGCAATCCAAGTCCTCGAATATGCTCTTCGTATACTTTTTGCGGCAGGCTCTTCGTGAATGGATCAGCTAGGTTATCGGCAGTACCAATCTTTTCTATGAGCACGTCTCCTCATCTAACGATTTCTCGTATGACATGGTACTTTCTCTCTATGTGTTTCGTTGCCTTGTGGGTGCATGGTTCCTTCGAGTTTGCCACCCACCGGGTTATCACAAGAACTATGATACTCTTGGGCAAACTAGGTACCACATCTAGATCCATGAGGTAGTTCTTGAACCATCTGCCTCTTTAGCGACCTCCAAGCGACTACATATTCGCTTCCATGGTAGAGTCCGCAATGCATCTCGCTTTGCACTCCGCCAGATACGGCTCCTCCTCCCAAGGTAAACACATAGCCGAGGTAGACTTTTCTCATCACGGTCGCCTTGGAAACCGAGTCCGAATAACCCAAAGGCATTAGACTATCCGCATGGTAAACTAGTCTATAATCTCGAGTCATTTTCGGTACTTGAGTATATGCTTTCTCGCAATTCAATGAGCTTGTCCGAGGTTAGATCGATATCTAGCTACTATGCTCACCGCATAGCGTATATCGGGTTTCGTACATAGCATTGCATACATGAGACTTCCCACGGTGAAGCGTAAGGAACTTGTCTCATTTCCTATATCCCATTTGCAGTCATAGGTGACTGCTCCTTAGATAAAGGAATGCCATGTCTGAAAGGTAGCAATCATTTCTTGGCGGTCTGCATACTAAATCGAGTAATCACAGTATCAATGTAAGACGCCTGAGATAAGCTCAACATTTTCCTCTTGCGATCTCGGTAAACCTTGATCCCAAGAATGTACGCTGCATCTCCTAAGTCTTTCATTTGAAACTGGTCGGATAACCAACTCTTTACGTCTGATAACAACTTCACATTGTTGCCAAGTAGAAGGATGTCATCTACGTAAAGTGCAAGAAATACCACATCACCGTTGACATCTAAACGATACACACAACTTTCGCTAGACAACTGGGTAAATCCATAGGACTTTACCACCTCGTCAAAGCGTAAGTTCCAGGATCGTGAAGCTTACTTAGGTCCATAAATGGACTTCTTAAGCTTCCATACTAGATGCTCTTCACCCTTCACCACATAACCTTCGGGTTGCTGCATATAGATGTCTCTACCTTCTTCAAGGTAATCGTTTAGAAAAGCGGTTTTCACATCCATTTGCCAAACCTCGAGGTTTAAGTGGCTACTATGGCTAGAAGAATTCGATGGACTTGAGCATTGCTACTGGTTTAAAAGGTCTCATCGAAATCGATGCCCTCAACTGAGTGTACCCTTTCACCACAAGCCCGGCTTTAAAAGCGAAACCTCTCCATCTGAATCTCTTCCTTTGTATACCCACTTACTACTTATGGCTTCCTCGCCATCCGGTAGAGTGTCTTTTCAGATACATCCATAGTCGTTATGGACTCAATTTCTAAGTCCATAGCGGTGTGCCGAGATCATGCATCGTTGTCTTATATCGCCTCCTTTGTATTTCCATGGGTCGATTATTATCACTCGCTTCCTAGGACTAAATCCAAGATTCACCCACGAACATAAATCGCTCGAGTTGACGAACAACCATCCCACTACGACGAGGCGCCTCGGCACAATGACAACGGTGGGTGCGAGAACTTGTGGTTCTCATCTTGCACAACTTCTTGGATAGGAGCCACTTGTACGGTCGGTATCTTGATGGAACTCGATCCACTTTAATTTCTTGAAGTATCGGTGTCGATCCTCCCACTGACACCGACATCTCGCACCTTTCGCTTAATCGGTGGTGGAATACGATCATCTTCTAATTCTTGAAGAATGATTTCAACTTTGGATTTATGGTTTTCATATAATCCTCTTCTAAGAATCGGGCATTAGTGCTAATAATAACCTTCTCGATCCTGGGACTATAGAAATAACCACCCTTCGTTCCTCTAGGATAGCTAATAAACGACCTTGCATCGATCTAGACTCAACTTGTCAGCCTTCTTGTTCAGCACATGTGCTGGACTGCCCCATATCCTTATGTGGTTTAAACCAGGCTTGCGCCCAAACCATAACTCGAATGGGGTATTTTCGACTGACTTGGATAGTACTAGATTGAGCAAATATGCTGTTGTTTCTAAGGCATACCCCGTAAGCGAAATAGGCAATGTTGCATAACTCATCATTGATCTAACCATTTCTAAAGAGTCATATTTCTTCGCCCGACACACCATTTTGTTGTGGTGTGCTCGGTGTAGTGAGTGGGAGGTAATCCCACACCGCACCAAATAGTCCATAAACTCGTTATCGAGGTATTCGCCACCGCGATCGGATCATGATGACTTGATATTTTACCAAGCTTCGTCTCCACTTCCGCCTTAAATTCTTTGAATTTCTCAAAGCATTCGAGACTTGCGGTGAAGCGGTATATGTATCCGTACCTTGAGTAATCGTCAATGAAAGTGACAAAATACTGCATTCTCCACGAGCTTGTGTGGACATGGGTCCACACAGTCGAATGGACTAACTCCAACACTTCTTTAGCTCTATAACCCTTTGCTTTGAAGGGTCCGGTCGACATCTTTCCTTCTATACGAGATTTGCGCATCGGGAACAGAGTAACTGTGAGATCACCCAACGCTCCATTCTTAGCCAGTCTTTGGATCCTATTTAGATTGAGGTGACCTAATCTAAGATGTCAGAGAAAAGTGGTGTCATCTTGTGAAGAAAACTTTCTCTTTTTAAGGTTTGATGTAGATGCAACATAATTAAAGATATCATGTTTGGCAGAAATAGTATAAAGCGAATTATATAAAGTGCCACCACAGATAACTTCGTCATTTCTTATGATATAAACACCACTATCAAAAACAACCGAATATCCATGAATAAATAGTTTGAAAACGGAAATAAGGTTCATGAAACTCCGCACATATAAAACGCCTTTTAAAACTAAAACTGTTATATCAAAAAATAAAGTAACATCTCCACCGCAACGGCCTCGACTTTCACCGCGTTGCCCATGGAGATTGTTATCTCGCAATCAAGCAGCTCCCTTGTCGTAGGAACCCCCGCAAGGTGTAACAAACATGATCGATCGCAGACCGTGTGTCACTACCCATGAATGAGTAGAATAAGTCGCTAAACATGTTTCCATTACTAAAGCAAATGGCGTACCTTGAGCCTTGAGCATAAGGCACTTGCCTTCCAATGCCTAGTCTTGCCGCACTTGTAGTACTTGCCCCTCTCCTTTGGCTTTTTCAAGCCTCCGGTGGCAGACATGTTCTTGCTCGCACTACTCCCACTGGTTCCTTTGCCTCTACCACCTTTGGTGCCCCTTTTTCTTCTTCCATTTTTCAACGGAAAATTTGGGCCCCTAGATGTGCTAGCAAGGGCATGTGCTCCCTTGCCCATGACTCCTTCCACGGCTACGAGATCATTAAGCAACTGACTAAGTGTATACTCGGTCTTGCTCATGATCGCGTTCACGCGAAAATTCTCAAAAGACTTGGGTAGTGTGTTGAGGATGATATCGACCTTGGCTTCGCCGTCAATACCCCAACTGATCAAGACTATCCATGAGATGAGTCATGTGGGAGACATGTTCATGGACCGAACTTCCTTCTTCCATTTTACACGCCAAGATTTCTCTCATTGTGTGGAAGCGGATTGTCGATCCGACTGCCCAAACTTACTCTCGAGACTTGACCATATTTCGATCCGTCTACCATCGATCGATGTTGCGTCGCAAGCCTTTGGACATTTTAGTCATCATATAGCACTTGGCCATATTGTTTGACTTATGTCAAAGTCTGCTTAACTCTCGCTGCTCATTAGTCGATGCGTCAGTAAGGGCATCGGGTTTGGGAGTAGTGAGAACAAACATGTGTTCTTCAGCGATAAGAACATATTCCATGTTTCGTTTCCACTCGATAAAATTTGGACCGGATAGAGGATTTTGTGCGAGCATGTTGATAATCGGTGTAAGAGACATATCTGAAAAGTAATGTAAACACATAAGCATACGATCGCACATAATTCGTAACAATAATATTGTAACCTTTTGATAAAACAATATTAATTGAAACCTCCAATCGCCCAAAGAATTCCACATGCAAGCCACGCGTGTGGACGTTTACACATGAACCCCTCGACCAGACTAAAATATACCTTTTAGTCGTTTAATTTCAATTCATGTCAACTTATCCTTATGGCAAATGAAATTAATGATTGGACCTTACTAGACTATATCACTATCGCAAGAAGAGACTTCGCGGGAAGTTGTACTTGAGGTGATGTCTAAGCAATGACCATAATTTTAACAGCAGAAAATGAATTCTTTAGAAACTAGGACCATACCGCTTCCAATCCAAATTCCTTTGTTATCTCATTTTAAATCTATCTATAGAGAACTTATGAAAAATCGCATATGCAAGCCACGTGTGTGGACGTTTACATATGAAACTCCCACTTCTCAATAGATTAAAATGTTTTATTTAGAAATCTCATCTAACAAACTTATGACAAACAGTGTAAGCAAGCCACGCGAGTGGACGTTTACTCACAGTGCGTATCACTTTGTTTAGAGATCAAAAAGTGGAGGTCTTGACATTTTAATTTAAAAAATTAATATATCGGGTTACTTGCTTAGTCTTTTGTTTCAAAAGGTTTTCCATGCAGATCACGTAATCCTAGCATGCTTTTCTATAGAACTCAACATGTAAAACATGCTCGCAGAATTCTAAAATATGCTTGAAAAACACGATAAACCTAGCATGCTTACTATGTGCATCCAATCACGAAAACATATAATATGTTTATCTACGTAATTAAACATACAAAGCATGCTTCTGCATAATTTAAACATCCACGAACGATAAAAATAAAATAAAATCGTTCATCGCGTCCACTCGTGGATCTGCACTTCCTAATTTATTACATAAATTTGCAAAGTCTGATCCGCAAACTCGAAACGGGCCAAAAGTGGATCGGGCGCGGACGGATTCAAAAAGCGGATTTGGGTCAAAAAAGTGGTCGGGGGTTGAAAATTCGGTCAGGGTCAAAAATCGGGTGCGGGTCGAAAATTCGGTCAGTAGTGCGGGGGTCGGCTATGTGGGGTGCGCCCACGCGCACGCCCAAAGACACCCACGCCGCCCACCGCGCACATGCCTGCCGATGATGTTGCCGAGTCACCGAGGGGTGTCGGATGGCGTCGCACAGGCTGGCCGAGAGACCCTACGCGCACAGCCGCCCATCCCTTCCGAGAGCTGCCGACGAGCGTGGTCGAGTCTGACCGCGACGTCTGCCGAGACGCGTGCAGGTGCTTCCGAGAACTGGCCGAGCGAATCACCGCCGAGAGTCCCGAGCATCGCCGAGAAATTCACGCGCGACTCGTCCAGCCCTCGCCCAGACCCTATCGAGAAATCCGCACACGCTGCCGGGCCCTGCCGCCGAGCGCTCTGAGGTTTCCCACACGAGAATCGCGCCGAGGCCGTCGAGCGCTACCGAGGCTTCGCTGAGATTTTCCGTGCGAGATCTGTCGATGAGACGCTGAGGTTTCCCGCGCGATAAACATGCGCCTCGCCTGCGTTTGCCGAGCGTGCACGCTCAGCGTCGAGGCGTGCTGAGGCATCCGTTCGAGAACCGCACGCCCGCACGCCGCCGCCGAGCCGCCCGCCCTGCCGATGCCGCCAAGACCGCCGAGGACTGCTGCCCTATCCGCCCGAGAGCTGGCCAGAAAACACGCATGGCTGCCGAGCGACGTGTCTGCGAGCGCCGAGCACGCTCAGCGTGCCGTCGCCCGCACGCCGTCCGCATCGCGGCTATTTCCGGTATCCTCCGTCGTCTCGTTCTTCGTGCTTTTCGTCTTCGTTCTTCTTTTACAGATAAGATTTACAAGAAAAAATCTAATCTAACCACGGATTTTCTCGTGGTGAAAAACAAAATCCGACAAAAATAAAACGAGCCACGATGAACGACAGATTCACAATTAATTAATTGCGCACGTTATAATCAAACATGAATTAATCCAACAGAGCCAAGATACTGATCACAGGCCCTATACCAATTGTAGGGAAATCTGATTTTAACCCTCTCCCGAGGATCTATCTTGGATGTTTAATTCACCATACATTGATTATATATCTAGCATGCACCTATATAATTAATTGCAACACGTAGGTGTTTTCTCGTGTTTACCTGCGAATTTGTCGGGAAAGAATGGATCAAGACTCGTGCTTTGATCTTCTGGACTGTGTCCCGATTGCCTAAACTCCAATGCCGAGTGAGGACAATCTATGGAGAGTGCTATATAAATTCGCCTTCTTCCTCCTTAGAAATTTTGAAAATTCTCTCTATTTTGGAATAGTAATTCTCGAAAATTGTTCTTTTGGATTAGGGTTTGATTTTCTCTCACCATATATTTATAATGCAATCCTAAATCCTATCAAGATAGAATATGCATATCTAATAAATATAATAATATCACTTAAGATAGAGAGGATCAATTAGAGTCCCAAAGGGACTCTATAAGGAGGGGGCAAAAATCTTAAGCTAAAAGGCCTTGATGGGCCAGCCCAGGGATCAAATGCAAGGAATAAAGATGGGCCTCAAATAAATTAGTTATCTTATGTTCAGCCCATAACATAAATTAATTCATAAACATTTATTCATGCCACTAGAGAATAAATCTTGACTTACCCCTTTATTTCGAAGTTGAGTCGGGGCTCGCATTTAGACTTAACGAATCCCGTATTTAAGATATCAGACGTCCATTAATTATTTACAATGATCCGACCGCTTAAAATAATTAATTACTTTAATTCCTTAAGTAGTACCACTCGACCTCATTATTGTACTTGAGTTAACTCAACTGCTGGGTTTAGTACAATAAACATTTTGAGCTCCTTAAGGGACGCCATCATCCTAAGCGGATACGGTGACTCGACACATGTAACTAGCATGACATACAAGATCGCCACCACCCAAGATGCGGAGAATCTTGGGTTAACTCATGTAACCCTCACCCATAACAAGTCAAAGTGATGGTCAGCAACTCATACTCACCTAATACCTTATCGAGGTTTAGATCAATGTAAGTCTCCGAGATCTAGGTTCTTCACGACGGTCAGATAGATGAACTGATCTCACAGTGATCCATCAATACGTCAGAGACGAACCAGTATAGACAAGCAACTAAGTCAAGTCACCTCTCATCTATACCGTAGCCTATACCGACAACTCGTCCTCAAGTTATCTCAGCTGTGATACTTTTTATATCTCATTAAGCTTGACCAATCATACAGACTTCTGTGATCTACAACACACTGTATGATCTAACTTATATATGAGATAAGGGGACATACATGTGCAATCAAGTAAACAATTCAGATAGGAGATTGTAATAGTGGTAACAGGAAACCTTGTATACAAGCTCAGCCAAAACTTCTTCCAGTATACAAATCCAACACTATCCCCAACAATGAAAATATGGGAACACATCTAAATAATAATATAAGGGGCCCCCATCTGATGATATAAGAGTATACGAAATATAACATTCAAGTATAACAAAATTTATTAATCACAAAAATTTGTGTATGGTTATTTATGGGGTGAGATTCATCATCCCACAATTTTTTTTATATCATCGTATCTCACTATTATATCTATTAATTTAATAATATTTTTTTATAAAATAAAATTTATTATTTCCTCTATCCCCAAATTTTTTTGAAAATATTCGATACGAGTTTTAATAAAATTTGTTCAATGTATTATGAGTGGAGTAAAGTTTTCACATTAGTGTAATGTTAATTAAATTAATGGTGGATCATAGGTGGTAGAATATATAAATAAGTGATGTTGTTGAAAGTAATAAGTATGAATAGGGGTGGCCATGATTGGTAAAAGATGTAAATAAAGGGTGTTTTTGAAGATAATAAGTAGAGAATGTTTTATGAGATAGTTCCCATAAATGAAATCGAAATAATTTTAAAGACGTACTAAAAAGAAAAACTATGATGAAAATTGGGGGACAATGGAATATAATTTTTTAGATCATATTTAACTTCATTTTATTTCAAAAAGTTAAAACTTTTAAAAATTATGTACTCTAACTTTGAATTTATCAACCTTAATAATGAATTATAGTAACTAATCAAAGTATACTTAAATAATGAAAATTTTAATTATAGACTAGATCTCAACCTATTATTTTATAGGTCAAAATTTGTAAAATTGGGCAATAGTTGGATAAAAAATTGTAAATTAATTTGTTGCATATTATTGTGTTTGAATTCAGATCTTAACCTATAAGATGAGATAACCTCAATTTAATAGAATGAATCAGGACATGTAATATAAAAGTGTAGCAGAAAGAAATCAAACCTCTATTGTAAGATAAAGAATCCAACTTTAGTGAGCAGGATATATCATATTCTCTTTGATAATAATAACTAATAGCCGTGATACAAAATTTTCCTTTAACAATGTTTTTAAACTTAGAAGTATTGTAAATGACATCTTCCCACCTTTTTCCACTTAGATAGGAAAACTGAGATTTGATATTCTTGATCCTCAATGATCCTACATTAATTAATTGCAAATAATTAGTGTAATTTGTAAAAAATAAAATAAAAAATGAGTCAGTATTGTTATGCCGTATATAATTTTTTGTTACCTTTCAAATTGAAAGAGGGTATGTTTTCTGACAGTTAAATTCCAAATAACATTTTCAATTAGTCCTGAATTAATTAAATTTGAATTCAGGATATAAATGAGATATATCAATTAAAAATTAGTTAGCTCATACGAAGAAGGTGAATCTAAAATAGAAAGGGTAAATTACAAAATATGCTGAAAAAACTACTATAATAGCCTATTTTGGTATCATACTATGGTAGTATACACGAAAATATATCAATAAAGTGAAATATAGTATAAACAAACTACACTTTTGTTTAGTGGCAGTCAACGACTCGACTTAAACTTTTACTCCACCTATATGCATTAACGATGTAACTGCACTTGAGCCATTAAAATCTCTTTGTTGATTCTTAAAATTTAATTAATATCTATCAAAAATAATAATAAGTGCAAATATCATTAAACAAAGCTTGTCTTGGAGGATACTGAAATTAATTTTATTATTGAAATACAATTGACAAAAAAAAGCATAACTATGTCAAAATGAGGGCTGTTGGGCCTTCGCGTTAAAATAGAGAGTTTTTATTTATTTATTTGGAATTTCGAGGACCTAATTGCCCAGTCAATAATCAATATCGCCGACTTCGTTAATTTATTAACCAAGTTGAGTTTAAGTATTTCATAATACACATTTTATAATTAATTAGTTTACGGTATGCACAACTTCGTGGGAATTCCTAATTTAATAGGTATATGTATAGATTTCAGATAAATATTATCGTGGAATATTCTTTCAGAATTTGGGGCTTTTCAGCTTGACCGAAAACGAAATTTATCAATGAGTTACTTTGTTAATTATGTCAGCTTGTAATGTTAATATATATACGAAAATATACAATTTTAGCCTAATAAATTGACTTTGTGATAATTTTAGTTTAATAAATCAATAATACTTTAATCAAGCCTAAGGAATTAATTTTGTAACAATTTTGGCTTATAAGTGATTTTTCGGCATCGAAAGCATAATTGATACCAGAAATAATATGTAGCCCGTAAGTCCATTTCAACGACATTTCTGGTTTGTGCTTTCTATGTCATTTCCCATTGAAGATTACACTTTTTAGTGCAAAAAATCATTTATGGGGCTAAAATTGTTATAAAATCAATTCATTAGACTTGATTAAGGTATTATTGATTTATTATGTTAAAATTATCACAAAGTCAATTTATTAGGCTAAAATGAGAATGTACATGAACGATAAAATAAATGATTACGTAAATGGTGATTTCAATCTTGTATCAATAAATCATATTCTTATATGCAGAAATCACAAACAACTCATATGGGTTAAAAACAAATTATATATCCGCTTTTCATTTTCTTAATTATGTGATAAATTTGCTTTAAGCAATATCAGTTTGTTCTCGATAGGATACTCCAATATGGGTTAAAACTCTTAAACCAACTTACTACAAATATCACTTTTCTTTATATCATTTTCGTTAATTATAGCGATAAATTTATATACTACGCTATACTTAAAGCGTAGTCTATATGAATATTAACCACGCTAAAAAGCGTAGTCTATGTCGTGTTTTTATTAAAAGCGTAGTCTATGTGAATAAATTTAAAAAAATAAAAATAGATTGCCTAAACGACGGATCTTCTAATTTCTCTTCCACCGAGAGCGAGAATGCCCTAGCGCTGTGCTTGCCCCAATTCGAGAGTCACGAATCAGACTCGATGAATACCATCGGACGGTGCCGTCGCTGCCCACGACGCATGGCGGCGCGGTACGCTACGGTAATTGAAAGAAGATACCGAGACTTGAAGAGAAATATCACTAGCAAGAAATTCTTGATACAATCATTATCTTAATCAGATATACCGATACTCTCAAGATTCATCTTCGGTTGGAGGAAGTTCTTCGAACCGTAATCACGCCTTATATCAATTAAGTAGAAGTTGAATCTCTTTGAGTTTACTTCATTCCTGGTCTCGGAGTCGATTATAATACCAAATCACGGAACGACGTCGTTTGCTCTCTTTGTGGTTGCCTCTCATGCTTTGTCGATTTTACGGCCACCCGTGTCACCGATCCAAAGGTACGTAAGGAATTGCAAGTTTATGTTCGAGAATATCGAATTTTTATTTTCACGGTTTTCAGAATTGGAATCAGCCACGTAATCGAAGTTTTGAACTTTTAAGTAAATGTAGGTGTGCTCGGCAAGTATTCAAGTATCGATCCTGTTGTAGTTGAGCTTGATATTCGAGATATTATCGAAGGTTCGGCGCAATATTTTGTTCTTTTTCGACTTGGGTAGTTATATGTGCAAGGTTGAACTCATCCCGCAATCAATTATAGTCATATGCAATTACTTGAGTGTTTAGAGTTTGGTATGGATAGTCTAACTCGCTTATCGCGGTTCTTTATGATTGGTAATGATGTTTTTGTTGCTTCTCTTGAAAAGTTTTATTGAGTTATTAGCTACGATCCGGTTTTGTAGAGGAAATAGATTTTGTGAAGGTCGGTAATCATTACTGTTTGTAAGTATTTGAAACAATTAGCTTGTCGACTAACTAAAACTTGATTATCGCCTTAGATCTCGAAGCCATAGAGACTACGGTTTCGCATCAAGTGAACATCATTGGAATGACCATTCTAGTTGTTCAACGTCAAGAGTTAAATGGTTTCGCTTAAGGTGTGGGTTTTGAGACTTTCTGCTTTGCTAATCTCAACTCTTGGTATCGAGTTATCCAACAAGGCTATGGAAGTAATTAATACGACCATTCCGTGAACTCAGTAAATTATTCAACACCGCCTTTAGTTAAAATTTTCAATCTTTATTAGTTGTCTTAACTGAATATTTGACCAGTTATTGAGACAGAAACTAATCTGATGGAACAGGGAATGGTGTGGTTTTCTTTCATGGGATTAAAGATTATGGTGAAAGTGTATATATATCTAGGGGATTGTTGTGTAGCTTCCCATTGTCGTCTTGCACTCTTATCCATCTCACACTTCTCATCAAAGTTCTCTCGCAATATCGGCCATTACTTGTGCTTTCAGATCTTATGAGTTTTATCAACCTTTGCATACGCCTTGGTGTGTAAAAATTGTGGCAAATACCCGTTTCATATACTCTATTTACGACATCGCTCCATCATCCTGCTCCATTATAATTGATACCCAGCACTTCTACAAAATGCATCATCAAGATACACCTCACCTTTATAGGTTTTATTGAATGGGAGATAGGATACTATTTTCACTAGAAGATCAGGAATTATTTCCACAAACTGTATCAACTTCTTCATCTGTAAGAATTAACTTGAAACTAGGCAAATTAATCCTTTTACTTGCCGAAAAATGTTTTATTCTACTTCTCGGCATAGTCTCTAAAATCTCATACTGTGTCAATATTTGAGGGAGGGGGGTACATAAACTCCAGTAGCTTATTTTCCTCATGTCTAGTCAAGTTGTAAGTATCATATTTATAAGATTGACCATTAATAATTTATTATTTGATATACTATGCGTATATGGTTGCTGGTATACTGCCCTTCTGATTTCCATTTTATGTTCAACTATGTTCAGCTATCCACATGGTGACAAAATTTATGTATTCTAAGTAATTAGTGTATACACAGTTCCTTAATATTGATCTTTAGCCTTTGTTTGCTTTCTCTATAGATTTGCCTTTTCTTTATATTTGTAAAGAAGAAAAGCACCACTACCTTTACTGGGCCTAATACTTACCAATGCAATTACCTTCTCCTCTAAGGTTTTTAAGTCTTATGTCCTTTAATAAGCGTGTTTTGCATGAAGAGTATGTTACTCAAGAGAATGGGATTCGATTTTGTAAGTAAATAAGCATCATAAGAGAGGTTTCTTTGCATAGAATTTAGAATGGCTTAGATCCGAATAGAGAAAATTTTCTTTCTTTTAAAGTTCTACACCGTGTCAGTAATATTCGTGGGTCGCTTCTTAAGAAGATCTGATGAGGTAATGAATATTCAGATATGTTACATTGCAATATTCTCGTGTGGGCTGATTCCATACATATGTACATAGTTTGAATACTAAATTCCAAAAGATACATTATGTTCATTGCAAATTCTATGTATAAACTATACTTGAATTGTAATGTTGTTATTAGATCGCCATGAACATAATGTTTGAGCATTCTATCGACTTGCTTATCAGACTTTGAAATATGTGTATTTGTGGTAGTATCTAATTACTATAATTGCTTGAAGGGCAATTTTATGTTTAATGCAAAATTGGAGAAAAGAGGAAGAAGCAACCAACTTGGAAAATTGTAAAAGTATTTTCATTTATCAAATCATATTTGTTTTATGTTGGATTTCATATACATCTACATGTTGCTAATATTTGATATTTTAAAAGTGACCAAGACAACCCGATTCCAAGCAATGCGGGTTCTTTGTACTACGCTTCATGAAAGATATAATTGAAGAAGTTATGAAGAGTGGTTCCATTTCTTTACGCTCACATGTAAGATAAACATTTCATTTCTTTAATATAATCATTTTTTCATACAAGAGTGCTAATATTCTATTTTGAATTGTTAATAGTTTCAAAATCGGTCTTACTCTCAAGAGGACATTGATGAAGTTCGCGTTGAATGGGCAAATTTCACGCTCTTCACATATAGTCTTGTGATGTTTTAGTTGTAAGTTATCGATCTTTTGAATTATTTTGTACCGTGATATGGGGATACGGTCTTATTGTTTTGTTATGTGATGTGCATAGTATTTTGTATAGTGATTTTGTAGGCTGTAATGAAAGCAGATTGTATATTTTGTATAGTGATTTTGTAGGTGTAATGAAAAGATTGTATATTTTTAATAGTGATTTTGAACGTAGTCGTAAGTATATTTTAATCTCATTTGCTTGTGCGTTATTAATTATGCACAGGTTTAAATAAAGAAATTAACTACGGTTGAAATTGAAAAACCGTAGTTGTTATTAAATTGACTACGGTTGTAATAGAAAAGCGTAGTAAATTTGGCATTAAAACCGTAGTAAATAAACACAAAACCGTAGTTAATACATATAGACTACGCCGTAAAGTGTAGTGTGTGTGTGGTATAGACTACGGCGAAAAGCGTAGTCTATGTGCGGCGTGGCTATGGTGGGTATACACCACGATAAAAAGCGTGGTGTATGTGCGAAATTTTGTAGTTCTGCCGGTTATAGACTACGCGTGGCGTGGTCTATGTGCGGCGTGGTCTATAGTGGGTATAGACTACGATAAAAAGCGAGTGTATGTGCGAAATTTTGTAGATGCGTCGGTATAGACTACGCGAAAAACGTAGTCTATGTGAGAAAGCGTGGTCATGGTGGGTATAGACTACGCTCGAAGCGAGTGTGTGTGCGAAATTTTGTGTGAGTGCTGTGGGGTATAGACTACGGCGAAAGCGTGGTCTATGTGCGGCGTAGTCTATGGTGGGTATAGACTACGACAAAAGCGTGTAGTGTATGCGCCGTTATTTTTCTCTACACCACTTTTCTCTACACTCCAAACATGCAGACTACACATATAACGCATAGTCCTATACCGATTTTGTAGTAGTGTACAACTCAAATCTACGCAAGTGGAGCGTAGAAGATTTGGATATCTAAAGGAATCACGGATGCATATCTAAAGAATCTCGATAAGAAGACTTTGTATTAGAGTCGAACTCAAGATCATTGTGTATAAATAGAGGCTAGGTTAGAGAAGATCGGTTGGCGACTCTCTTTGTAATCGCTTCTCATACACTCAATACACATATACTCTCTTGCTCTGTGGACGTAGATCTAATTCAAAGATCGAACCACGTTAATCCCTCGTGTTCATTGCGCATTTATTTCCCTAGCGAATTTAAGATCGATCACTGGCGCCGTCTATGGGAAGAGAAATCTTGTGTTTTCGATCAACCTTTATTTTCAGGGAAACAATCACAGCGATGAATACTGAAGTGTTACATCCGTGGCTGCTACCGGCAACAACAACGGCGGCGGTAGCGTCGAACTCGGCGTGGAAAAACCCGATAAGAGACCTGATCCCGAAGGGCGTGTTCAAAGTCTCGATGGCGAGGCCATCAATCTACGTGAAGAAGAAGACCGCCGCGACGAAGGAGATCGCGGCGACAGCAGAGAGGAACTCAAACACCGCAGTTGAACCTCGGCGAGGCGGTTAAAGTTCCTCGAAAAAATAAGGAAAGCTTATCGATACCTCGGTGAGAACAAGGTCGGCATCATCATCATCATCTTGAAGAAAGGATGCGAAGCCTCATCAAAGCACGGTGCGGCACGTGAGGTGAATCCCGACACCGGGATGATGGCGCTCGTACTTCTACGGGTTGGGGTCCAAACCGCCGTGCGAGGACGGCGGACGGAGCAGACGTCGTGATCACCGCGATGTCGATCCCCACCATTACAGCGAGTCGATCGGCGAACTCAACATCGCTCTCCGGAGGCGGGTTCGGCGCATACGGGAAGATTATAACCCTTTCTCTAACGAGATACTCGATACCTCTCCGGACAAGTGCGTGGTGTCGAGCATCGCCCTACGATGGATTGCGGGATCCATAAAACTTCCTTCGCAATTCAATATAACATGATTAACCAGCGTCTGACACCATCCACATGTGTAAAGCTGTTCCGAACTCTTGATCGACAACGCCCGTCGGTGGTTCGACAGTTTACCTCCAGCGACATTGGATCTACATGAACTAATGGAAGCCTTCCATGAAGATTCTTCTAAAAGCGAGTCGAAAACCACCTCGGCTCTCCTCACCGTGAGGCAAAGCCGAGGAGAGTCCATCGGCGACTTCATGGCGAGGTTCAACAAGGAATGCTTAAAAGTCAGGGCGTAAGCGACCTCCTTATCATCTCGGCTTTCGAGCGGCATCTTGGCGGGGCCCTATATAAGGAGATCGTCAATGCACGAGCCCCGTCTTGCATCGACTATGGCGCATAGCGGATCGGTGCGCTAAAGCGGGCCAAGCGGACGGGAAGAAGCGAAGGCGACAAGTCAGAGCCCTCGACAAGAAGAGAAACAAGATGGTCGAGGAGACCCGGGCGAAATCGACAAAGTGCCTTTGAAAGAATCTGATGCGGCACTATCGAGTGCAGGCTCGGGCCGCGTCCCAACTCGAGCGACCTCGGCGATACACCACCGGCGAAGACAAGAGCGAGATTTACGAGCTCCATATGGACATGTTAGAAGCCTCGACCCGTGCTAGGGAGGTCGAAATGCCGGTCGAGGATAAGTATTGCTCCTTCCATGAAGATCATGGACACGACACGGAGGAATCACGGGGACCTCATAGCGGACATCGAGAAGTTTGTACATGATGGGGCCCTTTAAAGGTACCAAGGTCGTGGCCGGCCAGGCTGGTCGGGATGAGGCTCCCGCCGAGGTCGAAAAAAGAAGCAACCAAGGAATAGGGGGAACTGTGTCCTTCACAAGAAAGCGAGCACGCGACACCGATGAAGAAGGTGATGACAAGTCCCGATGCGATGGAGTCATATCCACTATCACGGGGCTCCCACGCGGCACTACGAAGTCCTCAATAAAAGCCGAGGCCCGAAGTCCACGAACCGGCGAACACAGTAAACAAGAGGTTCAAGAAGGGCGAGACCATCACTTTTTCGAGGGCGATCTGTACCAGCCGTAGTACCTCACCGGGGACGCAATGATAATACAAGCGGTGGTCGCCAACAAGCTAGTTAAAGGCGCATATCGTCGATAGTGGTGAGTCGGTAAGCATCCTCTTCAAGGAGTGCTACGAAAAATTGGGAATTGAAGAGGCACGCCTCATATCGGCACCACTACCACTTCTAAGCTTTGTATAAGAAGAGCGCGTCCGGAGGATTATTGAACTTCACGTCACGGTGGGAAAGCGCCGACGAGCTCCACCAAGTGATCTGATTCTTAAGTGGTAGTAGCATACTCGCCATATAACATCATACTAGGGCGGGTGGCTAAATGCGATGAGGCGGTGTGCATCGACCATGAAAATCCCCACGAGAGGAGGGTAGGCGTGATCAGGAGATCGAAAAAAGCCAAAGAATGCATGTAGATCGCATTAAGAGGTGCGGGGACTTGACCCGGCATCCACAAGCATAGCAATTCTGAAGCCCAAGGAGTTGGGCGGAAAGGACTTCATCGACTCTCGGCGACTTCGGTAGAGGAGGTCACGCTATCTGAGGACGATCCCTCAAGGTCGTCAAAGTAGGTTCTACAAAGTACCTCAACCGAGAAGCGGATCATCAAACTCTAAGGAATTCGAGAGGCGTCTTAGCCTAGTCGCCCCTCGACATGACCGGGTCTCATGAGTATTATTACTCACCGGCTCGACATTGATCCAAATATCAAACCGGTTCGGCAAAAGCGGCGGATCTTTGCGGCGGGCGGAACCAGTCGTATATGACGAAGTGCACCAGCTCTTGAAAGCAGACATATTGTTCAAAGTCAAGTATCCGACCTGGATAGCCAACTCGGTGATAGTCAAGAAGGGAGGAGGAGGTTAGCAAATGTGTATCGATTACACGATCTCAACAAGCATTGCAGAAGGATTGCTACCCCCCCTAACAATGATAAAAAGTTGGCGCTTTGGTTGGTCACGAAGTCTTGACTTCACGGATGCGTACAAGAGGTATCACCAAGTCACGATGAGCAACGCGGCGCCTCCAAAATAGCTTTCATCACGGACTTGAGTCTTTGCATATAAGAAAATACCGTTCGGACTCGAGAATGCGGGGGCCACGTATCAAAGAATGGTGGACAAGATATTTCACCCTACATACATCCGGAAGGTGGAGGTATCGTAGATGACATCCTCGTCGAGTAAAGAGGAAGCCACATGTGTTGCCGACCTCGGGATCGTCCTCGACTTACTTGAAGGTAAACCTAAAGCTAAACCCCGTAAGTGTATATTCGCGATTCGATGCGGAAAATTTTGGGGTCTTTGGATCTCTGAGAAGGATTAAAAGCCAACCCGTCCAAGGTTCAAACCACTTTGGAGATGAAGATGCGAAGAACATCCACGGCGTGCATAAGTTGATGGGCTGCATAGCTGCACTAAGCCACTTTCTTTCAAGAGCCGCGGATAAGCAGCTCCCATTTTTCAAAATACTCAAAAAGGCTCCGGAGTTCTCCTGGGATGATAAACACAAGTCAGCTTTTGAAGATCTCAAGAACTACCTCGCCAAACTTCCCACTTTATCCGTCCCGAAAGAATGAGAGGTCCTTTCCCTATACCTCGCCACCTCGGACGAAACCATAAGTGCAGTTTTGGTACGAGAGGACGGATGTCAGCTCCCTGTATACTTTATCAGCCGAGCACTAAAAGGGCGAAGCAGTGTCGGCCATTGGAGAAGCTCGCCTTGGCATTAATAAATGCCTGCAAGGAGACTACGTCCCTACTTCCATGCACATCCCATACAAGTTCTCACCGATCATCCACTTGATAAGTGTTGTGGCCGAAGCTTGGGAGAGGTGCGAAGTGGGCAATCGAATTAGCGAACACGATATCTCTTTACGCCTCGTCGAGCCATCAAAGGTCGGGCCTTAGCGAGACTTCCTTGTAGAGGCTAACTTCAGAGAAGCGAAACCCACGAGCCTACCTCGGACAACACGAGCCGAACCCATCAAGGAAACATCCGAGAATTGCTAGCAAATCTATGTGGATGGAGCTTGGGTAAAAGCAGTAGTGGGGCATGCATCTTGCTACGGGACGAGATGGCGAGATCACCTCGCGCCGGTTTACATTCAAAATCTGAATAACAAAGTGGAATCGAGGCCTTAATTGCGGGACTTTCCTAGCTTAAAGTCTTTAGATCGAGCCGTGCAAGTCCACAGATGATTCGGTCATAGTAAGCCACATGTTGAGAAAGCACGAGGCAAAAGGCAACATGATGAAGAAATACCTTGAAAAGCCAAAAGCCTACAGTGATCTTTCTCATACTTCCGGTTGGTTCGCATCGATGGAGCAAAATAGCCGGTGGCGTCTTAAGCGATTGGCCTCGTCGTCAGCGAGCCCTCGGTGAAGAAGTCAAAGCGAAGCATAGGCGATCTTGATGCGAAGCCGAGATCGGCATAGTCTCGATGAAGAATCGATTGGATGACTCCCGTTCAACAATACTTGGAGAAGGCGAACTACCCCCAGCGGACTCGAGGCTAGGAAAATCTTGAGCAAATCTTTGCGATATATATTGGAGCAGGAATTCTCTAGAAAATCATACCTTCAGCCTCTCCTAAGGTGTTTGGATCCGAACCAAGCCGATTACGTACTACGAGAAGTACATGAATGATCATGTGGAAGTCACATCGGACCCCGCGCTTTATCGAAGAAAGTCATGCGATGGGGATACTATTGACCAACGATGTTCTAAGACTCAATTAACCTCGTGAAGAAGTGTCAGAAGTGCGAATTCATGGAAGCGTGCGAGGCTACCTAAAACCGACCTCGGCGACATGCAAAGCCCTTGGCCATTTATGCGATGGGGATTGATATTGTAGGCCGCTACGCAAAGCTCGAGGCGGTTTCAATTCTTGATTATCGCGATCGACTACTTCACAAAGTGGGTGGGCCGAACCCTTGGTGAAAATCACAAGCAAAACACTCTCAACTTTATGCGGAAGAATATTGTGTGTAAACGGCATCCCTCATGTCCTCGTTTCGGATAATGGGGCCTTGAGTTCACGAGATAAGGTCTTCAAAAGTGGTGTCGAGAGCTTGGGTTCGGCAAAATTCACCTCGGTTGCTCGTCCTCGAGCAAATGGTCGGACCGAAGTCACCAGCAGGATAATTGTGAAAGGACTCAAAACTACGCCTCGGCCGGTAAAGAGGCAGCTGGGTGGAAAACTTACCACAAGTGTTATGGTCTTACCGTATAACACCTCGGACATCGAACGGAGAAACACCCTACAGTCTGGTGTATGGAACCGAAGCAGTAATCCCGGCAGAGATCGGTATGCCGAATCCCCGTACCATCCACTTCTCAGCCGAAGTAAATGAAGAAAATCTACGAACTGACTTGAATCTACTAGAAGAGAAGAGAGATCTCGCCTATATTAGAGAAGCTCGGTACAAGCAACAAGTAGCTCGGTATTATAACCAGCGTGTCAAATACCGACAATTCCATGTAGGCGACCTCGTACTTCGGAATAATGAAGTCAGTAAGGCTACAAAGCTCGGCAAGCTAGAGGCCACTTGGGAAGGACCATACTGAGTTGAAAAAATCCTCGGAAAAGGGTCCTATAAGCTCGCCCATATATTCGGTGAGCAAATACCCAACACATGGCACATCATTCATCTCAAGAGATATTTTGCATAAGTGTCAAATGTTGAGTCTGTACGGTTGTGTCTTTCGGTCTTTTTCTGTTGTTACGTCGTATTTTATTAATAAAAAAAATTTCCTTGCATATTTCATTTGTCACTTATGCATACTACCTCTTCCCCATTATGCATTACCCTCTAAGGAGGACGAATTACCCATACAATACCCTCTAAGGAGGAGAACCCTCTAAGGAGGAGAATCAATACCCTCTAAGGAGGAGAACCCTCGCGTGAGGGGACCACCCCTAGCGACACTTCTCGCCAAATAAGGAACCCATACATTTGTTTATTTCGAAGATGAAATACCTTCGTTTAATATGAGGACGAACTACCTTCGTTTAATACGAGGACGTATTACCTTCGTTTAATACGAGGATGAACTACCTTCGTTTATTTCGAGGATGAATTACCTTCGTTTAATACGAGGATGACCTACCTTCGTTTTGATTACGAGGACAAAATGTATACAGCGTTTTCAGCACAAGGCAAAGAAAAATTCATTCTTATTTTAAAAATATACAACTCATACATTACGAGGACGATGAAGGCCGGGAGGTGGGAAAAGCTAAGCGATCCCAGAGAAGTCGGGGTTCATGACTCATCTATGCTAACCCTATCCCTACCTCTACCTCGTCCTCGACCGGCGCCGGGAGTTCGGCCAGATCGACCTCTATGCCTCGCCAATCGATCTCGGCCGCTCGATGACACACGACCCCGGTTGCTCGATGGACGACACCTCTCTTGCATGAAAAACTCTCGAGAAATATCGACATTCCACGTCGTCGGGAGAAGAAGAAGCCTCGGCAGGAGGAGGAGCTTCGGCAGACGAAGAAGCCTCGATCATCGAACGAAGCACCCGTTTGAGGAAATGATGACGAACTACGACGGTCTTGTACAAGCCACCTATTTTCTTCAGGTCGGCATATTGCTCTTGAAATTGCCAGGAGTCTATTGGATTTGTATACTGAAAGCAGTTTTGGTTAAGCTTATATACAATGTTCCCTGTTACCACTATTACAATCTCCTATCTGAAATGAATACTTGATTGCATATATTTGTATCCCTTATCTCATATATAAGTTAGATCATACGATGTGTAGAAGATCACGAAGTGCGTATGATTGGTCGAGCTTAATGAGATATAAAAGTTTCACTGGTGAGACGACTTGAGGGCGAGTTGTCGGTATAAAGTCATAGTATAGATAAGAATTGACTTGACTTAGTTGCTTGTCTATCTTGATGCGTCTTTGGCGTATTGAAGGATCACGGTGAGATGAGTTCTTCTATCGTAGTAGTGAAGAACCTAGATCTCGATGACTTACGATGATCTAAATCTCGATAAGGTATTAGATGAGTATGAGTTCTTGACCATCACTTTGACTTGTTATGGGTGAGGTTATATGTTCTAACTTGATATTCTCGCGTCTTGGGTGGTGGCGGTGCTTGTATGTCATGCTAGTTATACGTATCAGTCACCGTATCCGTTAAGGTTGATGGCGTCCCTTAAGGAGCTCAAAGGTTTATTGTACTAAACCCTGCAGGTTGAGTTAGCTCAAGTACAATAAAAGGTTGAGTGGTACTACTTAAGGAATTAAAGATATTAATTATTTTAGCGATCGAATCTATAAATAATTAATGGACGTTCGATATCTTAAATACGGGGATTCGTAATGTCTAAGTGCAAGCCGACTCAACCGGTAATAAAGGGGTAAGTCGGCATTTATTCTCTAGTGGCATGAATAAATGTTTATAAATTAATTTATGTTTAAATTTGAACATAAGATAATTAATTTATTTGAGGCCCATCTTTATTCCTTGCATTTGATCCACAATTTGGCCCGTCCGGGCCCGTAGCTAAGTATGGAAATCGGCGCCCTCTCTACAAGGTAATGATTTGATTCTCTTTATCCTAAAGGTGTTGGTTGTATCTTGAAAGCGTTTTGGTTGAGCTTGTATCTGATGTTTCTTGTTACCACTATTACAATCTCCTATCCGAAATGAATACTTGATTGTATATATCATGTCCCTTATCTCATATATAAGTTAGATCATACAATGTGTAGAAGATCACGAAGTGCGTATGATTGGTCAAGCTTAATGAGATATAAAAGTTTCACGGTGAGACGACTTGAGGACGAGTTGTCGGTATAAGCTATGGTATAGATAAGAAATGACTTGACTTGGTTGCTTGTCTATCTTTGATGCGTCTCGGCGTATTGAAGGATCACGATGAGATGAGTTCTTCTATCGACCGTAGTGAAGAACCAAGATCTCGGTGACTTACGATGATCTAAACCTCGATAAGGTATTAGATGAGTGCGAGTTCTTGACCATCACTTTGACTTGTTATGGGTGAGGTTATATGTTCTAACCCGATATTCTCGCATCTTGGGTGGTGGCGGTGCTTGTATGTCATGCTAGTTATCGTATCAGTCACCGTATCCGTTTAGGATGATGGCGTCCCTTAAGGAGCTCAAAGGTTTATTGTACTAAACCTGCGGGTTGAATTAGATCAAGTACAATAATAAGGTTGAGTGGTACTACTTAAGGATTTAAAGATATTAATTATTTTAAGCGGTCGTAATGCTATAAATAATTAATGGACGTTCGATATCTTAAATACGGGATTCGTAATGTCTAAGTGCAAGCCCGACTCAACTTGGTAATAAAGGGTAAGTCGACATTTATTCTCTAGTGGCATGAATATATGTTTATAAATTAATTTATGTTACAAATTTGAACATAAGATAATTAATTTATTTGAGGCCCATCTTTATTCCTTGTATTTGATCCTGGGCTGGCCCGTGAGGCCGTAAGCTAGTATGAAAATCGGGCCCTATGCTCTACAAGGTAAGGATTTGATTCTCTTTATCCTATAAGGATATTATTATATTTATGGGATATGCATAGATCCTTTCCATATAAGATTATGGTAATAATCCTTTCCATAAAGGTTTATGGTACTTTCCATATGGGATTATGGTAATTTCCATAAAGGATTATGGTAATTTCCATATGGGATTATGGTAATTTCCATATAGGATTATAGTAATTTCCATATAGGATTATGGTAATGCATTATAAATATGAGTTAAGAGATTAAATCTAGGTCGATGATTAATAATCATCATCATTATTTTCGAGAATTTGAGGTTCATCCTTGAGATTTCGAAAATTCTTGAGATCTTGAGGGTGATTTTCGAAGCATTCTCCATAGATCATCCTCACTCGGCGTTGGAGATTGGGTAATCGGGATCTGTCCGGAAGGTCAAAGCACGAGTCTCGATCCATTCCGCCTCAGCATTCAAAGGTAAACACGAGAAAACCCAGCGTGTTACAATTAAATATATAGGTGCATGCTAGGTATATAATCGATGTATGGTGAATTAAATATCTAAGATAGATCCTCGGGAAAGGCTAAACATAGTTTTTCCTACAATTGGTATCGAGCACGGGATCGATATCTTGGCTCTGTTGGATTAATTCACGTTTTATTATTACGTGCACAATATATTAATTGTTGAATCATCGTTCATCGTGGGTCGTTTTATTTTGTCGGATTTTGTTTTTCTGGCGAGAAAATCCGTGGTTAGATTAGATTTATTTTTACGTAAATCTTATACGTAAAAGTAAAAGACGCAGCGGCCGGATCGAGGCAGCGGGAAAAGCGGGTGCGCCGCAAGGCTCGGCGGGCGCGCGCGGCGTGGCGGGCCGAGCCGGATCCGTTTTCGGCCGAATCTGTTTTGGCGAGTCGGTCCGTGCCCGTGCGCGTGGCCGTTTTGAATCGGTCCGTGCCCGTGCACGCGAGGCCCGGTTTCGAAGATTATAAAGATCGTTCTTTGCAATTCTATGTAATAGATTAGGCAGGAAAGTGCAGATTCCACGAGTGGAGCCACGATGAACGTTTTTATTTTATTTTTATCGTTCATTGCATGTCGTGGATGTTTAAATAATGCAGTAGCATGCTATGTATGTTTAAATTACGTTGACAAACCTTTACGTGTTTTCGTAATTGGATGCGCATAGTAAGCATGCTAGGTTTATCGCGTTTTCAAGCATATTTTAGAATTCTGCGAGCATGTTTTACATGTTGAGTTCTATAGAAAAGCATGCTAGGATTACGTGATCTGCATGGATAAACCTTTTGAACAAAAAGACTAAGCAAGCAAACCGACAAATTAATTTTTAAATTAAAATGTCAAGACCTCCACTTTTTGATCTCTAAACAAAGTGATACGCACTATGAGTAAACGTCCACATGCGTGGCTTGCTTACCTTTGTTTATCATAAGTTTGTTAGATGAGATTTCTAAATAAAACATTTTAAATCTATTGAGAAGTGGGAGTTTCATGTGTAGCGATCCACAGCGTGGCTTGCATGTGCGATTTTCATAAGTTCTCTAGAGATAGATATAAAATGAGATAACAAAAAATTTGAATTGGGCGGTATGGTCCGGTGGTATGCGATTCTAAGAATTCATTTCTATTTGTTAAAATTGTGGTCATTGCTTAGACATCACCTCAGTACAACTTCATGAAGTCCCTTCTTGCGATAGTGATGTGGTCTAGAAAGGTCAATCGTTAATTTCATTTGTCATAAGGATAAGTTGACATGGATTGAAATTAAGCGACTAAAGGTATATTTTAGTGCAGTCGGGGGTTCGTGTGTGGCGATCCACGCGTGGCTTGCATGTGGGATTCCTTGGGCGATTCGAGGTTTCAATTAATATTGTTTTATCAAAGGTTATAATATTATTGTTACGAAATATGTGTGATCGTATGCTTATGTGTTTACATTATCGTTTGAGATATGTCTCTTACGATTATCAATATGCTCGCACAAAATCCTTATCTGTCCAAATTTTATCGAGTGAAAGCGAAACATTGAGAATGTTCTTCTTGTGGAAGAAAATCTATTTGTACTCACTACACCCGTCCCAAGCCTCTAGATAATTCATCTCGATGAGGAGCGCAAGGAGCACGAGAAATGGGACAAATCTAATAGAATGGCAAAGTGCGCTTCTTTTGGTCACCATGTGCGAGTCCCTGCAACTCCGACATCAAGAGATGGAAGATGCGACCACAATATGGCTAAGTCTTATGAAATTGTATGAGGAGTCGGATGAATTGCTTGTCATAATTTGACAAAATCAATAATGTCAAGTTGATGAAGGAAAGCGATTCGGTGCATAACCATGTAGAGCAAATGATTAATCTCTTGGAGAGCTCGAATTGGTTGGAGGATATATTGATGGCGTAGTCGAGAATCGATATGATCCTCAACACTTTGCCCAAGTCTTTTGATGACTTCCGTTATAAAGCGGTCCTTTATGATAAGAGTTATACTCTAGATTCATTGCAAGAGGATCTAGTAGCGGAAGAGCATAAAATGGGCAAGGTGCCTGATCTTTAATGCGCACCTCAAAGAAAACCTTTGCTTTATCGAAGATGAAAAGGAAAAGTGGAATTCAAGAGATGCTAAGGCTAAAGAAAAGAGTGGGAGTAATACAAAGGGCTCTACCCGGTTTGAAAAAGCAAAGGAGAAGGGCAAATGCTTCAAGTGCGGTGAGGCCCGGGCATTGGAAGGCTAAGTGCCCCAAGCTCGAGGCTCTAAGTGCGCCATTTGCTTTAATGTGAAAACATGTTTAGCGACTTGTTCTACCCATTCTTGGGTAGTAGACACGGGAGTCTGTTGATCATGTTTGTTACACCTGCGAGGGTTCTGCGGACAAGGAGGTGAATGATGGCGAGATAACGATCTCCATGGGCAACACGGCGAAAGTCGAGGCCGTTGCGATCGGAGATGTTACTTTATGTTTTGAAAGCAGTTTTGTTTTAAAAGGCGTTTTATATGTGCGGATTCTGGTGGAACCTTGTTCTGTTTGAAATTGTTTATTCATGGATATTGGTTGTTTTGATAGTGGTGTTTCTATCATAAGAAATAGCGAAGTTATCGATGTAGGCATATTATATCATTAAGCTTTATACTATTTACGCAATACATAATACTTATAACTATGTTGCATCTACATCAAACCTTAAAAAGAAAGTTTTCTTGTGAAGATGACACCTCTTTTCTCGGCATCTTAGATTAGGTCACATCAATCTAAATAGGATCCAAAGGCGGCTAAGAATGGGCGTTGGGTAATCTCACGATTACTCGTTCGGTCTGCGAATCTGTATAGAAGGTAAGATGTTGACGGAACCTTCAAAGCGAAGAAGTCGTAGAGCCAAAGAAATGTTAGAGCTAGTCCATTCGACCTATGTGGACCGATGTCCACACAAGCTCGTGGAGAATGCAGTATTTTGTCACTTTCATTGACGATTACTCAAGGTGCGGATCGTATACCCTTCACCACAAGTCGAATGCTTTGAGAAATTAAAGAATTTTAGGCGGAAGTGGAGCGAAGCTAGGTAAGAGTATCAAGTCATCTGCGTTCGATCGCGATGGCGAATACCTCAACAACGAGTTCATGGACTATCTAGTGAAGTGTGGGATTACCTCCAACAAGACTTCACCAGCACACCACTGACAAAATGGCGTGTCGGAGGCGAAGAAATAGGCTCTTTTGGAAATGGTTAGATCAATGATGAGTTATGCAACTTTGCTATTTAGATTACGGGGTATGCCTTAGAAGCGGTGACATACTTGCTAAATCTAGTACCATCAAGTCGGTCGAAGAGACCCGCTTTCGAGTTGTGGTTTGGGCGCAAGCGAGTTTAAACCACATAAGGATATGGGGCGATCCACATGTGTCTATGATCCAACAAGAAAGGCGACAAGTTGGAGGCTAGATCCGAGCTAAGGCTGTTTATTGGCTATCTAGAGGAGCGAAGGTGGTTTATTCTATAGTCTGAGGATCGGAAGGTCATTATTAGCACTAATGCCGATTCTTAGAAGAGGACTACATGAAAAATCATAAATCCAAAGTTGAAATCATTCTTGAGAATTAGAAAATGATCGTATTCCACCACCGATTAGACCGAAAGTGCGAGATGTCGAGTCTAGTGGGAGGATCGACACGGATACTTGAGAAATTGAAGTGGGTCGAGTTCCTTTGGAGATACCAACCGTACAAGTGGTACCTACCAAGCAAGTTGTGCAAGATAGAGAACCACAATTCTTGCACCCACCGTTGTCATTGTGTCTATAGCTGTTGAGACAACTTGAGGACGAGTTGTCGGTATAGGCTGCGGTATAGATAAGAAGTGACTTGACTTGGTTTCTTGTCTATCTTTGATGCGTCTCGGCGTATTGAAGGATCACGGTGAGATGTGTTCTTCTATCGACCGTCGTGAAGAACTAAGATCTCGGTGACTTACGATGATCTAAACCTCGATAAGGTATTAGATGAGTATGAGTTCTTGACCATCACTTTGACTTGTTATGGGTGAGGGTTATATGTTCTAACTTGATATTCTCCGCATCTTGGGTGGTGGCGGTGCTTGTATGTCATGCTAGTTATCGTGTCAGTCACCGTATCCGTTTAGGATGATGGCGTCCCTTAAGGAGCTCAAAGGTTTATTGTACTAAACCTGCGAGGTTGAGTTAGCTCAAGTACAATAATAAGGTTGAGTGGTACTACTTAAGGAATTAAAGATATTAATTATTTTAAGCGATCGAATGTTATAAATAATTAATGGACGTTCGATATCTTAAATCTGGGATTCGTAATGTCTAAGTTCAAGCCCGACTCAACCGGTAATAAAGGGTAAGTCGGCATTTATTCTCTAGTGGCATGAATAAATGTTTATAAATTAATTTATGTTACAGGTGAACATAAGATAATTAATTTATTTGAGGCCCATCTTTATTCCTTGCATTTGATCCACTGGTGGCCCGTCCGGGCCGTAAGCTAGGCAAAATCGAGCGCCCTATGCTCTACAAGGCAAGGTTTGATTCTCTTTATCCTATAAGGATATTATTATATTTATGGGATATGCATAGATCCTTTCCATATAAGATTATGGTAATAATCCTTTCCATAAAGATTTATGGTAATTTCCATATGGGATTATGGTAATTTCCATAAAGGATTATGGTAATTTCCATATGGGATTATGGTAATTTCCATATAGGATTATGGTAATGCATTATAAATATGAGGTAAGATATTAAATCTAGGTCGATGATTAATAATCATCATCATTATTTTCGAGAATTTGAGGTTTATCCTTTGAGAGATTTTCGAAAATTCTTGAGAACTTGAGGGTGATTTTCGAAGCATTCTCCATAGATCATCCTCTCGGCGTTGGAGATTGGGTAGCAGGGATACGAGTCCGGAAGGTTGGCACGAGTCTCGATCCATTCCGCCTCGGCAGTTGAGTAAACACGAGAAAACCCCAGCGTGTTGCAATTAATTATATAGGTGCATGCTAGGTATATAATCAATGTATGGTGAATTAAATATCCAAGATAGATCCTCGGGAGAGGGCTAAACATAGTTTTTCCCTACAAAAGGATATTATTATATTTATGGGATATGCATAGATCATTTCCATATAGGATTTTGGTAATAATCCTTTCCATATAGGATTATGGTAATTTCCATATGGGATTATGGTAATTTCCATATAGGATTTTGGTAATGCATTATAAATATGAGGTAAGAGATTAAATCTAAGTCGATGATTAATAATCATCATCATAATTTTGAGACTCCCATTGTTCTTGGGAGAGAATTTTCGAAAAAGTGTAGAGAGGATAGAGGGTGATTTTACGTAGCATTCTCCATAGATCGTCCTCACTCGGCGTTGGAGATTGGGCGGCGGGATCTGATCCGGAAGATCAAAGCACGAGTCTTGATTCGTTCATCCCAGAAGCAGTTGAAAGGTAAACACGAGAAAACCCAGCGTGTTGCAATTAATTATATAGGCGCATCTAGGAATATAATCAATGTATGGTGGATTAAACATCAAGATAGATCCTCGGGAGAGGGCTAAACATGAGTTTTCCTACAATTGGTATCGAGCACAGGATCGATATCTTGGCTCTGTTGGATTAGTCACGTTTGATTATTACGTGCGCAATATATTAATTGTTGAATCATCGTTCATCGTGACTTGTTTTATTTTGTCGGTTTTGTTTTACACCGAGAAAATCCGTGGTTAGATTAGATTTATTTTTACGTGAATCTTATACGTAAAAGTAAAGCGAAGCAGCGGCCAGATCGAGGCAGCGGAAAAAGCGGGTCGCTGGCGTGCGGCGGCGGCGGCATGGCGTGCGGCGCTTCGCGGACGCGTCGCGTGATGGGGCGAGCATAGATCCGTTTTCGGCCGAATCTGTTTTGTGAGTCGGTCCATGCGGGTGCCGCGAGACCCGTTTCGAATCGGTCCGTGCCCGTGCGCGAGGCCGTTTTGAAGATTATAAAGATCATGCTTTGCAATTCTATGTAATAGATTAGGTAGGAAAGTGCGATTCCACGAGTGGAGCCACGATGAGCGTTTTATTTTATTTTTATCGTTCATTGCATGTGGTGGATGTTTAAATTATCGGTAGCATGCTATGTATGTTTAAATTACGTTGACAAACCTTTAAGTGTTTTCGTAATTGGGTGCGCATAGTAAGCATGCTAGGTTTATCACGTTTTCAAGCATATTTTATAATTACTGCGAGCATGTTTTACATGTTGAATTCTATAGAAAAGCATCTGGGATTACGTGATCTGCATGGATAACCTTTTGAACAAAAAGACTAAGCAAACAAACCGACAAATTAATTTTTAAAATGTCGAGACCTCCACTTTTTGATCTCTAAACAAAGTGATACGCATTGTGAGTGGCGATCCACATGCGTGGCTTGCTTCCTTGTTTATCATAAGTTTGTTAGATGAGATTTCTAAATAAAACATTTTAAATCTATTGAGAAGTGGGAGTTTCATGTGTAAACATCCACAGCGCGTGGCTTGCATGTGTGATTTTCATAAGTTCTCTAGAGATAGATATAAAATGAGATAACAAAAGAATTTGAATTGGGCAGTATGGTCTAGTGGTATGCTAATTCTAAGAATTCATTTTCTTTGTTAAAAATGTGGTCATTGCTAGACACCACCTCAAGTACAACTTCCACGAAGTCCTTCTTGTGATAGTGATGTGGTCTAGTAAGATCAATTGTTAATTTCATTTGTCATAAGGATAAGTTGACATGGATTGAAATTAAGCGACTAAAGGTATATTTTAGTGCAGTCGGGGTTCGTGTGTAGCGTCCACGCGTGTGGCTTGCATGTGGGATTCCTTGGGCGATTGGAGGTTTCAATTAATATTGTTTTATTAAAGGTTACAATATTATTATTACGAATTATGTGCGATCGTATGCTTATGTGTTTACATTATCGTTTGAGATATGTCTCTTACGATTATCAATATGCTCGCACAAAATCCGTTATCCGGTCCAAATTTTATCGAGTGGAAGCGAAACATGGAATATGTTCTTATCATTTGAAGAACACATGTTTGTTCTCACTACTCCTAAACCCGATGCCACTTCGGCGCATCGACTAATGAGCGGCGAGTCGGCGGACTTTGGAATAAGTCGAACAATATGGCTAAATCTATATCTTGACTACTATGTCCAAAGGCTTGCAGTGCTGACATCGATCGATGGTGAGCGCGACTTATATTTGGTGAGTCTCGTGAGTAAGTTTGGGAAGTCGGATCGGACGATCGCTTCCATACAATGAGAGAAATCTTGGCGTGTAAGATGGAAGAAGGAAGTTCGGTCCATGAACATGTCTCCCATGACTCGTCTCATGGATAGTCTTGATCGGTTGGGAGGAGGTATGTGGCCAAGGTCGATATCATCCTCAATACATTGCCCAAGTCTTTTGAGAACTTTCGGCGTGAATGCGATCATGAGCAAGGCAGTATACACTTAGTCGGTTGCTCGATGATCTCGTGGCTGCGGAAGGAGTTATGGGCGAAGGAGCACATGCTCTTGCTAGCACATCTAAGGGCCCAAATTTTCCGTTGCAAAATGGAAAAGAAAAGGGGCACCAAAGGTGGTAGAGCGAGAGAAATAGTGGGAGTAATGGGAGCAAGAACATGGCTACCAGGAGGCAGAAGAAGCGAAGGAGAAGGCGAGTGCTTCAAGTGTGGTAAGGCGGGCATTGGAAGGCTAAGTGCCCTATGCTCATGGCTCAGTGCGCCGTTTGCTTTAATGTGAAACATGTTTAGCAACTTGTTCTACCCATTCTTGGGTAGTAGACACGAGTGCGGTTGATCATGTTTGTTACACTGCAGGGGTTCTGCGGACAAGGAGGCGAGTAATGGCGAGATAACGATCTCCATGGGCAGCGAAAGTCGAGGCCGTTTTAGTCGGAGATGTTGCTTTATGTTTGAGAAAGCAGTTTAGTTTTAAAAGGCGTTTTATATGTGCGGATTTTCGTGAAACCTTGTTTACGTTTGAAACTATTTACTCATGGATATTACATTATTTTTTATAGTGGTGTTTCTATCATAAGAAATGGCGAAGTTATACGTGTTGGCACTTTATATAATTAAGCTTTATACTATTTACGCAAAACATAATACCTATAACTATGTTGCATATTCTTCAAACCCTAGAAGAAAGTTTTCTTAGCATGAAGATGACACCACATTTCTCGGCATCTTAGATTAGGTCACATCAATCTAAATAGGATCCAAGGCGGCTAAAAATGGGCGTTGGGTAATCTCACGGTTACTCTATTCCCGATCTGCGAATCACGTATAGAAGGTAAGATGTCGACCGGACACTTCAGCGAAGGCTTATAGAGCCAAAGAAATGTTAGAGTTAGTCCATTCGACTGTGTGGACCGATGTCCACATAAGCTCGTGGAGATGCAGTATTTTGTCACTTTCATTGGCGATTACTCGAGGTGCGGATCGTATACCTTCGCATAAGTCTGAATGCTTTGAAATTCAAAGAGTTTAAGGCGGAAGTGGAGCGAAGCTTGGAAAGAGTATCAAGTCATTGCGGTGCGATCGCGGTGGTGAATACCTCGATGCGAGTTCATGGACTATCTAGTGAAGTATGGGATTACCTCGGTAGCACTTCACCGGGCACACCACAAAATGGTGTGTCGGGCGAAGAAATATGACTCTTTTGGAAATGGTTAGATCAATGATGAGTTATGCAACATTGCCTATTTAGTTACGGGGTATGCCTTAGAAGCGGCATACTTGCTAAATCTAGTACCATCAAGTCGATCGAAAAGACCGCTTCGAGTTGTGGTTTGGGCGCAAGCCGGTTTAAACCACATAAGGATATGGGGCGATCCGGCAAGTCTTTGAACAAGAAGGCGACAAGTTGGAGGCTAGATCAAGCCTTGAAATTTGTTTATTGGATATCTAGAGGAGCGAAGGTGGTTTATTCTATAGTCTAAGGATCGGAAGGTCATTATTAGCACTAATGCCGATTCTTAGAAGAGGATTATATGAAGAATCATAAGTCCAAAGTTGAAATCATTCTTGAGAATTAGAAGATGATCGTATTCCGCCACCGATTAGGCGAAAGTGCGAGATGTCGAGTCTAGTGGGAGGATCGACACGAGATACTTCAAGAAATTGAAGTGGGTCGAGTTCCTTTGGAGATACCAACCGTCAAGTGGTACCTACCCGACAAGTTGTGCGAGATAGAGAACCACAAGTTTACTGCCCACCGTTGCCATAGTGCTGTAGAACCTCGTCGTAGTAGGAGGGTTGTTCGTCGACCCGGCGATTTATGTTCGTGGGAGAATCTTGATTTAGTCGAGAAGCGAGCAGGCAATAATCGATCCATGGACATACAAGGAGGCGTCTGAGACATTGATGCAAGATCATGGCACACCGCTATGGATTTAGAAATGGAGTCCATGCGGCTATGGATGTATATGAAAAGACACCTCTACCGGATGGCGAGGAAGCCGTAGGCGATAAGTGGATATCAAAGGAAGAGATTCCGATGGAGAGGTTTGACTTTTAAAGCCGGGCTTGTGGCGAAAGGTACACTCAGTTGAGGGCATCGATTTCGATGAGACCTTTTCGCTGTGCAATGCTCAAGTCCATCAAAATTCTTACGGCCATAGCAGACCCACTTGAACTAGAGGTTTGGCAAATGGATGTTAAAACCGTTTTCTAAGCGGTTACCTTGAGGAAGGTAGAGACATCTATATCGACAACTTTGAAGGTTATGTGGTAAAGGGTGAAGAGCATCTAGTATGGAAGCTTAAGAAGTCCATTTATGGACTTAAGCGAACCTCGATCATGGAACTTACGCTTTGACGAGGTGGTAAAGTCATGGATTTACCCAATTGCCTAGCGAGAGTTGTGTGTATCGGTTAGATGTCAACGGTGATGTGGTATTTCTTGCACTTTATGTAGATGACATTCTTCTAGTTGGCAACAACGTGAAGCATTATCGGGCGTAAAGAGTTGGCTATCCGATCGGTTTCAAATGAAGACTTAGGAGATGAGCGTACATTCTTGGGATCGAGGTTTACCGAGATCGCGAGAAGAAAATGTTGAGCTTATCTCGGGCGTCTTACATTGATACTGTGATTACTCGTTTTAGTATGCAGACCGCCAAGAAAGGATTGCTACCTTTCAGACATGGCGTTCCTTTATCTAAAGGGTAATCACCTATGACTGCGAAGGAGATAGAGGAAATGAGACAAGTTCATACGCTTCCGCGTAGGAAGTCTCATGTGCGCATTGCTATGCACGAGGCCCGATATACGCTGTCACGGTAGGCATAGTAGCTAGATATCAATCTAACCTGGACAAGCTCATTGGATTGCGATAAAGCATATACTCAAGTACACGAAAGGACTTGAGATTATAAACTAGTTACCATGCGAGATAGTCTAATGCCTTTGGGTTATCTGAGACTCGATTTCCAAAGCGACCGTGATGAGAAAAAGTCTACCTCGGGCTATATATTTACCTTGGGAGGTGGAGCCGTATCTGGCGAGTGCAAAGCGGCGATGCATTGCGAACTCTACCATGGAAGCCGAATATGTACCGACCGGAGGGCTAAGGAGGCTGTATGGTTGAGAACTACCTCATGGATCTAGATGTGGTACTGGTTTGCCCAAGAGTATCATGGTTTCTTGTGATAACTTTCGGTGCGATGGCAAACTCGAAGGAACCACGGATCCACAAAGCGACCAAACACATACGAGAGAAAGTACCATGTCATACGAGAAAAGCGTTAGGCGGGGGCGTGCTGATTGCAAAGATTGATCGACGGATAACCTAGCGGATCCATTCACGAAAGCCTGCCGCTATAAGTCGGCGTTGGGCACGTTAGAGGACTTGAATTCGCTAGATGGCACCGCTAAAGCTGCCGCAATAAGTCTCGTCGGGGACGTTAGAGGACTTGAATTGCACTAGATGGCACCTACTTAGAAAGGAAACTTTTGTATAAGTGGGAGAAGCAAAGTGATGGTTTTATTTGTAATAGCTAGTAGAGACACATTGTATACTAAAGTTTGCTTTAGTATAAGTGGGAGATTGTTGGATTTATATCTTGAAAGTAGTTTTGGTTAAGCTTGTATCTGATGTTTCTGTTACCACTATTACAATCTCTATCTGAAATGAATACTTGATTGCATATATCGTGTCCCATTATCTCATATATAAGTTAGATCATACGGTGTGAAGAAGATCACGAAGTGCGTATGATTGGTGAAGCAATGAGATATAAAAGTTTCTGGTGAGACAACTTGAGGACGAGTTATCGGTATAGGTGCGGTATAGATAAGAAGTGACTTGACTTGGTTGCTTGTCTATCTTGGTGCGTCTTTGGCGTATTGAAGGATCACGATGAGATGAGTTCTTCTATCGACCGTAGTGAAGAACCAGATCTCGGTGACTTCGATGATCTAAATCTCGATAAGGTATTAAATGAGTATGAGTTCTTGACCATCACTTTGACTTGTTATGGGTGAGGTTATATGTTCTAACCGATATTCTCCGCGTCTTGGGTGGTGGCGGTGCTTGTATGTCATGCTAGTTATACGTGTCAGTCACCGTATCCGTTAAGGATGATGGCGTCCCTTAAGGAGCTCAAAGGTTTATTGTACTAAACCCTGCGAGGTTGAGTTAGCTCAAGTACAATAAAAAGGTTGAGTGGTACTACTTAAGGAATTAAAGATATTAATTATTTTAGCGATCAGAATCTATAAATAATTAATGGACGTTCGATATCTTAAATACGGGATTCGTAATGTCTAAGTGCAAGCCGACTCAACTTTGGTAATAAAGGGTAAGTCGACATTTATTCTCTAGTGGCATGAATAAATGTTTATAAATTAATTTATGTTACAGGTGAACATAAGATAATTAATTTATTTGAGGCCAATCTTTATTCCTTGCATTTGATCCACAATTTTGGCCCGTCGGCCCGTAGCTAAGTATGGAAATCGGGCCTCTCTCTACAAGGTATTGATTTGATTCTCTTTATCCTAAAAGGATATTATTATATTTATGGGATATGCATAGATCATTTCCATGTAGGATTTTGGTAATAATCCTTTTCATATAGGATTATGGTAATTTCCATAAAGGATTATGGTAATTTACATATAGGATTTTGGTAATGCATTATAAATATGAGGTAAGAGATTAAATCTAAGTCGATGATTAATAATCATCATCATAATTTTCGAGACTCCATTGTTCTTGGGAGAGAATTTTCAAAAAGTGTAGAGAGGATGAGGGTGATTTTACGTAGCATTCTCCATAGATCGTCCTCACTCGGCGTTGGAGATTGGGCAACCGGGATCTGATCCGGAAGATCAAAGCACGAGTCTTGATCCGTTCATCCCAAGCAGATTCAAAGGTAAACACGAGAAAACCCCAGCGTGTTGCGATTAATTATATAGGCGCATGCTAGGAATATAATCAATGTATGGTGGATTAAACATCCAAGATAGATCCTCGGGAGAGGGCTAAACATGAGTTTTCCCTACAGAGTCCCGATCGTACTCTTGCTTATATCTCTAACAGCGTGCCGTGAGCTCTGAAACTTTAGCTTCGGCCTCGGAGATGGTCATTCCACCACCTCGGCGGATAACCGCCTCGTATTCAGCATGCTCCTCGACGATCGATTTGGCCTTATTCTCCGCGATCTAGAGCTTCTCCTCCAACTCCAAGAATCGAGCCTTAAGCTCGTCAAACTTCTCTTGAGAAGCCACAATTTGACATCGGCCTCCTCCGCACATAGCGAGTTTGCCCTCAGTGAAGGACCTCGACCTCTTTAGATTCGAGGCCGAGTCAAAATTTTAATTTGATCCAACCAAGGCGATACATCGACAAGTTCAGGAGAAGACTGGAGGTAAAACACCTGACAAGATTTCTTCCATAAAATTTGGGAATTTTATTAAAGCCTTTAAGGCAGGAATTTGTCGAAATACATGTGATCTACAAAAAAAAAAAATTGAAAGGAAGGGATCAATGACCCTCGGTGACTCTCCTCGGGCTGCAAGCTCGGCCTCCTCCGGACTCGAGAAGCCTCGGCCTCCTCCCGAACTCGAGAAGCCTCGGCCTCCTCCCCAACTCGAAGCCTCGACCTCCACCCGGCTCATGAAGCCTCGGCCTCCTCCAGCCTCCATGACCTCGGTAGCAACCTCCACACTCGATCCTTAGCGGATCAGCCATTATAGCCTCGATCGGGGCATCCCGGTCCACCGAGCATGCACTGAACCGACCCGCGATCGGCAAGGTCGAGAGGAGGCGGGCTCTCCAACAGGCAAGCTCCGCCGGGCCGGCAAGGACCTCGGCATACTCCTGCGGCGGGGGGCCGTTCTCCATCACCTCATACCCGTGCTTGGACTTATCTAGCTGCGGTAATCCTCGGTAACTTCGCCGAGTATCGCGACCACGCACTTATTCAGGACCTCGACCAAATCGCCGGCCAACCCGGAGAATCTCCTTGATAGGAACAACCTCTCCGCAAAGGCGCGGAGCATCTCTCCATGCGAGGCCGCCACCTCAGCCTCCCGACGTCTTGCTGCCTCCACTTCGGCCTTCAATAGGCCGACTTCGGCCTCCACCGCCCTAGCCTTCGCCGCCTCGGCTACCTTCTCCGCCTCGACAGCCGCCACAGCCGTGATCTCCCTCCTGGCCGCTCCCGAGCTTTTGCCTCGACCTCGGCCACCTCTAGGACGAGGAGAGTCTTCTCTTCCTCCATCTCCCTGGCATAGCGAGCAACCCCGTCAAACTGAACGACATCGCCATTCAAGTAGTCCGTCAGTTGGGCGGACGTCGCTGCCAGTTGGGCGAACACCTTAGCCAGCTCGGCAGACATGTCCTCAGCCCCCTGTGCAATAGCCAACCATGTCAAACGAATACAACAAATAACTTTGTGACATGTACAACAATGGCGTTACCTCGGGGAAAGACCGACGAGCGGCTTGAGAACCGACGATCTCGCAATCCGGGTCGTCGGCAGCCATGGCATCGGGGATCACACGCCTTATCCTTTTCAAGCGTTGGAGGGGCACGGGCGAAGGAGATTTCATGACACCTTCAGTCCTCTCAGAAGAGGCCTCGGCTACATCTTTCAATGCCAAGGTGGAGGGTTCAAGATCAGAACTCGACCTCTTCCTCTTCTTCTTCTCTTTGACGAAGTCCACTGCGAAGAAAATAGTGCAGAGTCAGAACATCAACACAAAGATGATAATGAGATGAAGTAAAAGGAGGAGGGCCTCACCCTTCACCGACTACAGTGCGAGGTCATAAGGGCTCGGCCCGTGGCGTGAGCTCGGCCTCGGAGAAAACTTCGTCAACAAGGCCGACCCTGTCCAAAGCCTCCTCGAAGCCACCGAAGCTTTCATCAATGGCAACCTCGTCCAACTTCCTATCATTCCAGGCGGACGGGAGGGATTCATCGAACCGGCAAAAGAAGAACTTCTTTTGCCAGTTCGTGATTTTTGACTTTGTTTTTATTTTGAAGCTACGACGGGGTGAGATATAATACCACCCCGCGCTGGATTTAAGCATGAAAAACCTCAGGACAAGCCCAAGGGTAAAAGGAAAATTATGCCGATGGGCATAGACACCATGGCCCGTTAACTGTCGAAAGGAATTTGGCGTTAACTGGGCAAGAGGAATGTCGAACATTTGTTGTAGTTCGACATACACAGAAGGAAAGGGGAGACGAAGACCACACCGAAGGCTGTCCTCATAAACAGTGACAAAACCATCCAGAGGGGCGTAAGCCCTATCCTTCAGTCGGGGAGCAACCAACTCAAAGGATTTTGGGATAAAAAATTTAGAAGCAAGCTCTAATATTGCAGGGGCTTCTAGAATTGAAGGAATATAAGAAACCCTACCAAAATCCCTCAAAGGCGGGAAATCTGCTCTACGCACAAAAGGTTGGAGGGAATCAAGGGTGAAAACTTCTAAATCCACCGGATAATCCAGTGGTGACACTGACACAATACGGCCTTCATGGCTGTGAGAATCCTCAGAAGAAGAAGAAGATGAAGAAGCCATAAAAACTTACTGGTTTTATGAAGAAATCGAAGAAGATATCACTGAAGCTCTGGCGAAGACGACAATGGTGAAAGATACTGACATTTGCACTTTTTCAGAAAGAATTTTTGAGGAATTTGAAAGTGGGATACGAAAAAGTGAAATGGGAAAAGGCGTATCATGGAAGTTATTCTCCCAATATGCACTTTATCGGGACTCCAACCGCCGTACGCATTAAATGAATGTGACGTGTTCGTATCGGCATGCAATCTCGTGTTCAGCCTCGACACGACGTTACACATTCAGCCCCCACCACGGCGTTACGTATTCAACCTCGGCAGGACGACGCGTATCTAACCTTGGCAGGACGACAATTATTCAACCCCGGCAAAGCGACGAGTATTCGACTTTGGCGTAACGCCTCGCCTCGCGGTGAAGCCAGCGACATCGACGGTAGAAACGCCTCGGCGGCGGCCAAGCGACATCGACTTGGCGAGCGGGCGAGGCGAGCAATCGACATCGACTTGGCGAGCGCCTCGGCGGCGAAGCAGCGACATTCGACTTGGCGACGCCCACAGGCGGTGACAGCGACATCAACCGGCGGGACTATAAAGCGCTTCACTCGCGGATCACGAATCTCAGCGAGGTGATGTCAAGGCACTATCCTCCATCCTTTACGAACTCACTTTTACGTCTTTTTTTGGGGGGGGATGTGATAGGATACGGCCCAACTACTAGGTCGAGCATCGGGCCCATATAAATAGGCACCAACGATGGCTCGGCGAGGTGAGTTTGGCCCGAAGACTCTAAACCAACTACAACTCAAATCTCACAAGTGGAGACGTAGAAGATTCGGATATCTAAAGGAATTCTGGATGCATATCTAAAAGAATCCAATAAGAGAAGACTTTGTATTAGAGTCGAACTCAAGATCATTGTGTATAAATAGAGGCTAGGTTAGAGAAGATCGGTTGGCGACTCTCTTTGTAATCGCTTCTCATACACTCAATACACATATACTCTCTTGCTCCGTGGACGTAGATCTAATTCAAAGATCGAACCACGTTAATCCCTCGTATTCATTGCGCATTTATTTCCCTAACGAAATTAAGATCGATCAGTTACTTTGTTGTATAGGACTCGCAAGAAAAATATTGATATCCACAAGAAAAAGATGACGTAACATAATGAACAAGGGATGTTATAATTACATGAAGCGCGGCTCACAAAATAAAAATGAATTTTTAAACGTAAGAAAATTGTTTGTATAAAATTATTATTAATGATAATGATGTGACGAGGGTTAATTAATTTGTTTAAATTAATGTTCTCACGAGGTGTGGTTAAATGGTAAAGATCGATTATTCCTTGACGAAATATTCTGGAGTCCTACTTGTCCACCAAATTAACACTCTTTTAATTAATAAGTTGAATAAATGCATTTGATTTAACTGCACAATAATTTAGACCCACCAAATTACAGATAGCTAAGTGTGAAAATTTAATTCCTCTTGTTAATATCAATTTAGACAAAACTATTACATAATACGAATTCATTCCTCAGTGACATCTAAGTTTTTGGCTTAGTGAAAATGTCTGCCGCCTTGAAAACATTATATAGAATAGATTGCTATATCTGAACACAGTATCTTGTCTGAATGTTTAAAACAAGATTAGGTTTCTTGAAATTCAAATCAGACAGCAATATATATAATAATTCAAAATAAGATTGTTCTCAACATCAAATACTAGTCAGCATCTACAGATTATATAATGTTGTAGAATTTTACGCGTCTTACTCAAGAAAACAACCCATTTTTAACACCTTGTACCTTGGCTTCAACAGAAGGCAAACGTTAAGTAATGATACCACTTTACTATATACAAACTCGTACCAGATAAAACAATAGCCGGTTATCATATCAAGATTACTTTAGTTAGGACCAGAAAGGACAAACACACACACATACACACAGCAAAACAGATCATACTTTCCTAATGGAAGTCTTTCACTTCATGCATTTTTCTCTATTTTCCACCTGAGAGAGAGAGCTGATGAGTCGTTTGGTAGACTTTATAATCATCCATAGATGTAATAAGAGATGTTGCGTGATACTACAATAGAGAATCCGACTCGATGAACTCCATGATGTGAGAGTTCGTATATATTAGCCATGTATCTTAGTTGCTTACCTTCTATATTATATATGAGTAAAGCTGTCAAAATTAGTCCAATGAAGAAATTTGGGAAGAGCCGACCCTTAATTTGAAATATCTAAATGTGACATTTGATATATTGATCAAGTTTTGCGATACATATATTCATCAAGGTTCACTAAACTAAACAACCATAATCATGACTCTTAAGCACAAAACACGAACAGGCCATACTTTCAATCCCTTTAATCCACCATTTTATTGGATTTTGTTGATGAAGAACGGTGTAGAGAGAGAGCGATGTTGCAGCTTGACTAAAGAATAGTAGAAGCCAGCATCTCCGAGGGCAATTAGATCAGAATGAGGTCCTTGTTCTACGATCTTCCCGTTTTTGATGACTGCGATGGTGTCGGCCATTTGTATGGTGGAGAGGCGGTGCGCGACGACGACGCTACTTCTCCCCACCATCACCTTATCTAGAGCTTCCTGCACCAGATTCTCGGACAAGCTGTCGAGAGCGCTGGTTGCCTCGTCAAGAAGAAGGATTTTAGGGTTCTTCAGTATAGCGCGTGCGAGTGCTATTCGTTGCTTCTGCCCACCCGACAGCTGGATTCCTCTGTCTCCGCAATAAGTTCTGTACCCATCCTTCGTTGAACTGTATACCAAAAATAGACTTAGTATCCCATTGTGCCCATCACAAACCGAACTAACTCAATAATGTTGTCGCTTTTTGAAATTTTTCTTTTTATTTCGATTTACTACTATTAAAATATCATTATTCAACAATTACCCATCAAATTTAGTCAAAGAACACTAAAATTTATATATGTATAATAGCTGCATTGTATTCCCTCATTCCCATAAATTTTGGCTCAAAACTTTGGGGTGGTCTCCTATGCGGACTGCGCGTACAGTGAGATCACCTTAATTAATTTTTTAATTAATTAATTAATTTAATAATTCTTAATTGTAAACTAATAAATCAAAAATTATGAATTAATAAAGTTTAATTGGAATTAATAAACTTTAATCATGAATTAATAAATCTTAATTTTGAATTAATAAAGCTTAATTTAAATTAATAAACCATGATTGTGAATTAATAAACCCTAATTTTGAATTAATAAATCCTAATTGTGAATCAATAAATTCTAATTTTGAATAATAAACCCTAATTTTAAATTAATAAAAATTAATTATAAATTAATAAATCTTAATGGTTAATTATGAATTAATAATTCTAATTTTAAATTAATAAATTATAATTAAAAATTAAAAATCTAATTATAAATTTATATATACTTGGGTGAGCGCATGGTGAGGCTACGCTCACCCAAGTTTTTGTCCAAAACTTTTAGGTACATAGACTAATGAGAGTTGTGTTTTATATGTTATGCAGCATAGTTCATGAAAGTCAAAATACTTTTATGTGTAAAAGTATTTTTTTTTAAATAAGACAACAATAAGTCCAAAAAAAAGGAATCAAATGTATAGTAATAAAGTGAGTAATTTTTTCCAGCCAATCCAATCGAAATCACATCAAAACCGACCAAAAATTGAATATATGTAACTGAAAAATAGCGATTGAATCGAACAAATTAACCAAAAGGTGCAGATTAGTTTTTTTCATTTTCGCTTCTTTTAAACTAATTATAGAAAAGCTTAACTCAATAATCAATACTAGTCAAGATTTAGTCAAAGTCAAAATTTTAATTTTTTTGTCCGTTCGGTCGAAATTACACCAAACTAACCCAAAACCAGATTTTATGTTTCTTTTAATAAAAAACAAATTAAATTGAATCGAATCAAACTAAAATCGAACAAATCGAATTAATTTTATCGAAATGTATTTGAAAATTTGATTTCGGTTCGATTTTTTATTTTATTCAGCTTTATGCTCGCAGCAGAGGTAGCTTTATATGAGTTGTATCCGAAACAGAAAAAAGAAAAAGGAAAATAGAATCACGCATTAATTATTACCTTATGAATTCATGAGCATTTGCTAGTATTGCAGCTTCCTCGATTTCAGACTCCGTGGCGCCATCCCTGCCGTAGACTATGTTTTCGTGGATGCTTCCTGCAAAGAGAGCCGGTTCTTGGCTCACTAATGCAATCTGCGATCTCATCTCTCTCAAATCATAGCCCCTTACATCCCGATCATCGATCAGGACCGTCCCTTTGATCGGATCATAAAACCTCTCAATTAACGCAACCACCGTAGATTTCCCGCAGCCACTGTCTCCGACCAGCGCAACCGTCTTCCCGGCGTCAATCATAAGGGAAAAACCCTGCAGGATCATCCGCGCAGGCCGCGACGGGTAGGAGAAATAGACGTCGTCAAACTCTATCTTACCGTCCAACTCATCTACTTTTGCACCTGGCATCTGACTCCTGCCTTCGCCGGCCAGGACTGCGAGCACAGAACTCACTGCACTGCTGCCTTTGGCTATGTCGGCCGACATGGCGCCCGCGTCAGCAATGGTCTTGCCGGTGCCCATCAGTATGAAGAAGGCGAGGAACAGCTGCCGTGAGTTCAGCTCTCCCTTCCCCATCAGGGTCCCGCCGTACCAGAACGCCAGGGCGATACTGGCCGCGGTCAGGAACTGCGAGGCGGAGAGCCCTGCCCCTGAGATCCAGGACTGGCTCCGGCTCTGCGCCCGCGGCCCTGCTAGCGTGGCCTCGAACAGGGATAAGATCCTTCTCTGTGAGGAGAATGCGGTGATGCTTCTGTGAAGCATCACTGCTTCGCTTGCTCGTATGCTTCCTTCGCTCTGTGCTTCTTGGGCTTTAATCGACATCTGCTTCAAAAGCACAGTTTTCAAGTAAAAGCTGGTGATCATCACCGGCTGTATCGCGATCAGCACGAGCGCGAGCCTCCACGCGACTATTAGGCCGAGGGTGAAGGAGAGGAGGGCGTTGGTGGTGACCTGGACGAGCAGGGACATACGATCTCCCACAAGAGAACGGACCATGTTCGCTTCCGTGGAGAGCCTGGCACAAACTGCAGCGCTAGTGTTGGCATCTTTCTCGAACCATACAATCTCGAATGTCAGGATTTTTTCAAGGACCTTTTCCCGGAGGCGCTTTGTTAGCCGTTCCCCCATGATTGCAAAATTGTGGTGCTGGAGTATGTTCGAGACCAAGGTTGCAAGTCCAAGGCCTAAAAAGACGAAGCAGTAGAGTCTCGTCTCTGACTTGATCTTCGAGGGTGTAACCTCGAAGTAAGCAGAGACGAGAGCTCCCATGCAGTATGCATTTATGGGTTGGACTGCTCCGAATCCAACTGCTCCTAAGCAGCCGAGTAGGGTTTTCTTCCACTCGGGCGAGTTCAATTGCAACAACTTCCACAAGGAAGGAACGGGAGGAGACGAAGGATCTGATTTTTCGTCTCTTCCATAAGTTGCACTGGACGAGGAAGCCGGGCTGTTTTGGATAGACGAAAGCAGGCTCAAGGGCAATGCGGGCGCCAAGGAGGAAGCAGGGCTTTCCTGTAAGCTCGAGCCGTCGAAAGATCTCATGCTATGGGAATTCATCAGTCTCTGTGGAATATCACATGTTTCATCTAATGTGACCTCATTGTCCACAGAGGACGCCTGTAGATTCATCATTCGTCTGTAGATTCCACCTTCTCCATCGTTGATCTTCAACAACTCATCATGGCTGCCTGATTCAGCAACCCTCCCTGATTCAAGAACCATGATTGTGTCAACGGCTTGGATTGAGGAAAGGCGGTGAGCGATTATCACTGTTGTCCGGCCCTGTGCAGCTTGGTCGATGGCCTCCTGCACAAGCCTCTCAGCCTGTGCATCAAGCGCGCTTGTAGCCTCATCGAGTAAAAGAATTCTCGGATCCCTGAGCAATGCTCGTGCTATCGCAATCCTCTGCTTCTGCCCGCCCGACAACTGGACTCCGTGCTGCCCTACTTGTGTATCGTATGCTTGAGGAAATTCGATGATGAAATCATGAGCGTTGACGGCTTTTGCTACAGCTATGATCTCTTCAAGAGAAGCATCTTCTTTCCCAAACAACACATTTTCCTTTATAGACGTGGCAAACAGCAATGGCTCTTGGCTTACTAGGCCAAATTGAGATCTGTACCATTTCAGCTGGAGTCTCTTGATTCTGTGGCCATCTAGCAGTATGTCTCCTTTAATAGGATCGTAGAATCTCTCGAGCAACGACACGATTGTCGACTTCCCTGAGCCACTCCCTCCCACAAGGCCAACTTTCTGACCAGGCCTAATCTTGAGACACAGTCCTTCAAGAACTGCCTCATCTTTTCTTGATGGATAGCTGAAATGAACCTCTCTGAACTCAATCTGCCCCTTCACTGCAGCTAAAACTTTACCCTTTTCGTCTTCAACGTCTATTTTAGGGACGCAGTTGATCATCTCGAATATCCTCTTTGATGCAGCTGATGCCTCGGTGATGTAAGGCACATTAGGGAGAGCAGTTATGCAGGATCTGAAAATTAGACAAAAGCTCTATTTTAAGTTAATAAGTATGAATGTGTGTTTTCTTTATATTTTGGGGCTTACAGTCCTCCAAGGATGATGCAGGTGCCAGCAACATAGACACGGCCACCATTTTCGCCCTTTTCTGAGACGAGGAGGCCCCCGAGCCATGACTGAAACGCCCATGTGGCAAACATCATCCCCATGCTCCCTATCATGTAGCCTTTCATCAAGCCTTGCTTGATGCCGAGCTCCATGGTTTCTTGAAGCGCGATGCTGTACTTCTCGACTGTCTTGCGCTCAGCTACGTATGAGTAGACAGTTCGTATGTTGGAAATCGCCTGCTCCACAACATCACCCGCCACGTCATAGGCATCCTTGCTCTTGATGCCTATGTCAGCCATCACTTTCCCAAATGCCAAAATTGGGATGATGAAGCTGAGCATCAAAGGGAGGGAGGCTAACGCCAGCCGCCATGAGAGCAAGAAGGCGACTGCGACGCCAAACACGAGTGAGCAGAACTGCATGAGGGAATTTGGTATCTGGGCGAGACGAGAGGAGGATAAGGTTCACTACTTAATTACTAACATCAAAGAGAAGAAAGAATAACCTTGTTCGCTATAACATCTTGAATGGTGTGAGCATCAGTGGATGTGTTTGAGACAATCTGGAAGGCTCTAGAAGAAACATCTTCGTTGTCGAAGAAACCGACTTCTTGTCTGAGAACTGATCTCAAGTTTTCCACCCTCATTCTTGATGTCTGCCTCTCTGCAGTTCTTGTCCAGCAAAGCCCTTCTGCAAATGTTCAAACTTGTTCACAAATTCTAAGCAAATGCTTATTTGTTTTGCTACCAAAATACACCAAATTTTTGGATACAAACCTAAGAAACCACAAAATGCAACTCCTACACCAAGATAGAGCAGCCTGAGTGCATACTGCCCAAGAAAAAATAGATAAAAGTATGTTAAAGGTTGACTTTTAGATCTTATCAAACACGAAATTTTGATCACACCTTATTCACCACGTCGTTGGCAATGGACTGATCAGCGCTGCCAAACGCGTCTATTGCTCCGCTCAAAATATACATAGTGATCGGAGACGCCAAGCCTTCTCCCACGCTGCCCACGGTGCCAATGAGCATGAGCAGCCTGTCAACACTATCAGCACACCTGAAAAGCCCTCCCATTTTCAGTTCTTGAGATATAAGTATGTGCTGTTGAAAATGTTTGATATATGTAAGTAATGATTCAGATATCTCTGTAGATTCTTTATAGATTGACAGCTTCTTGTATGGATAAAAATAATGAAACTGGGCACATCATATGCAGGCATGGCTTTGGATGGATTGCAGGAACCTTGTTAACATGAAGACAGAAGTTTGAAGTCATCAACATAATTATAATGTATGTGGAAACATCAATCTCTTTCTCTTACTAGCAAGTTCAACTACTGATCTACCGTAATTAAGAACTTAGTGTTTGTGCATTCTTGGTTAGAGAGTAATTAACCTCATTTGATCCACTCCTATATATATATATATATATATATATATATATATTATTAGAGGATAGATCATATAGTACCCAAGCCCCAGATAGTATGTAGTACTCAATCTCATCCACTCATCTAATAGATCCTATGGTTCAGATTTTTTCGGACTTTTTAAGCTTAATTTCGCTAATTTTCGCTTCATTAAGGGTAGATTAGTAATTTGATTTGTTATGTGATTGCGAAAACAAACAATGCATTTAGTTGAACAGGATAATGCATTGAAATGAACAAAAAATGCATGCAGTTGAAGAGAATAATGCATGTGATTAGAGCTCGCGCCCAGCGTGCGCGGGCGCGCCCGCGTGCTCGGGCGCGCCCAACGTGCGTTCGTTCTCGCGCGAAAACACACTCCAGCGCTCGCTTGCTCCCACCCAGCGCCGGTTGGACGCGATGCATTTTTATGTTCAAGTAAATGCAGTGTTATGTTATTTCATATGCATTTTTTGTGTTTTGTTGTGGCTCTTCCAACCCAACGTCTCTACCCAACGCTGGTGCGCGTGCACCCAGCGCCGGAGCCCACCCAGCGCCCGCTTACTCGCACCCAGCGCCGGTTGGGCGAGATGCAGTTTTGTGTTCATTTAAATGCATTGTCATGTTATTCTGTATGCATTATCTGTGTTTTGTTGTGCATCAACCCAAACTCAGCGCCCGCGGAGACCCCAACGCTCGCGGACTCCCCTACCAATACGGACGGGCACCAGCGCCCATTGGTGCGTTCCATTTGCCCATGAGCGAAAAATGGGTTGCCACATGTCAAATTTTGGTGCGTCAACGTGTTCAAAATGTGTGATCTAGATTGAGTACTACATACTATCTGGGGACCGGGTACTACGGGAACCCAACCCTATATTATTAAATGTTTAAAATTATTTAATTTAATATTATATTTCGATAATATTTGAAATTATTTCGGTTTATTTTAGTTATTTTCGATATATATATATATATATATATATATATATATATATATATATATTAAAAGTTTTAATTGTAATATTAAAATTTTGTTACCCACTAATCGAACCGACTAATCAAATGGATTAACCGATTAATCGAATGATGTCCGTTTCTGTTAGCAATTTTATCAATTTCGATTAACTAAAATATTGATCTCAATTAACCGAAAATGAACCGAGTCTCACCCCTAATGACAATAGTCCAAGACACACCATGGATATATGGTAATTCCGATCTTTACACCACATGTAGCATATATTAGAATAAAATAATACAAATTACGAATATATAGAACTTATATTATCTCCAACAAGTACAAATCCCATCTTGGAATTCACCACACAATTTTATTTTAATATATATAGGGAGTAATTATTATAAAATCATCCTTAACCTATAAAATTATATATATATATATATATATATATATATATATATATATATATATATATATATATATATATATGGAGTGGATCAAATGAACACCAAATCTTTTTGCGAACTCTACGAATCATGCATAAGAAGTTAAAGGTGATGCACAAGACGGTATAAAGTTGTGCATAACGAAAACTTTCTAAAATTGTTTTGTTGGGCAACAATTTTAGAATGTTTTCGTTATGCACAACTTTATAGGTTTTATTCATCAATTTTATACGTTTGTGCATAGTTCTCGAGTTCTCAAAAAAGATGAGTTCTCACTGGATCTAACCCATATATATATATATATATATATATATATATATATACTCAGCCAAAATTGCTTATTTCAAAACTTCTAAATCACAAAACTTTTAACTAAGTAAATCCAATTGCAAAGAACCAAAACTTTAACATCAAACTGTGTTGCATACACATACTACAAACATTACAGTTTCTGTGTGTGTGTGTTGGCCTAGTGGTAGAGTGGTTAATGCCCGAGGCCAAAGGTCTCGGGTTCGAGTCCACTACTTTAAAAACGTATTAATTGACCAAAAAAAAACATTAGAGTTTCTTCTTTTAATTATCTATATATTTGTGTGTTTATTTGAGAAAAACAAATACGACAATTTTTAGTTTAGCTGATGTTAATTTATGTTGGCCCAATAACCCAAGCCAATATCTCATCTCTAGTTTTGGCAGCCCTCGCACTCTCTTCTCTTGAGTTGTGAGTATTATTTTAATTGTATGTGTGAACAAGGGCTTTATGCTCACTGTTATCTCTCAAATCTATCATTCGTGGAGGTATTACCGGAGAGGAAAATAGAGCTTTTGTGTGGCTATTGTGGTGTCAATGAAATCGACGTAACGGTGGACTATCGTGGTGGTTTCGTTGCTTGCGATTGAGAGGATTCCACACCTGAGCCGATTTTTCATTCGTTGCTCGTCTTTTCTCTTCCTCTCACATCTATTTCCTTACTACTCGTTTCTCTTTTTTTGTCTTGCTGCTGTGCTATTCTTTGTGTGTGCAGGAAGCGCGGGGTCGGAAGGAGGAAGCTGCTGCTGCTCCAGTGGGTACGACCGCTGCCGGAGAAAGCGCTGCACGGCAAAGCTGCTGCTGTTGTTGTTGGTGCGCTGCTGCGTTGCTGCGGCAAGACAAGCCCGACGAGAGGTCATTTCCCAACAGTGTAGATGATAGGTCAAGCTGCATGGCTGTTGCGTTCAGCGAGGCAAACGAGACGGTGATGCTGGATCCTCAACATCTGAGAATGACAATTTCATCAAAATAGAATTATCTTCACAACACTTTAAGGTAGGGAAAATTGTCTCTTGAGATCCAAACTGTATTTCTTTTGTATTTATCACATACAACTTTTTTGTTTCTTTGTTTTTGTTATGTACCATATGATAAAATGAACTATAAGATTTTTGTTGGTTGTTGTATGTAGCCATATTGGCCAAATATTTCGTCATTACACATAAATCATAATACTAAAAGACATTCTTCAAAATTTGAATACTTGGTCTAACTACGGACAAAAATAAAAAACAATAATATCATTTATTTGGAAAAAAAATGCTCTAGACAGTATGTTTAGCATATAAACACGTACAATTGTATAAGAATGCAGTGGGATACACCTCATTTCCGGGCGTTCTTCCTACTATCTGAAGCGAGCGTCTGTTTACCCTTTTGCAACAAACATTATGCTTATTTTTATGGTGAAAAATGAATATTCCTAAAGCATTGGTAAAACTTATGCAATCAAAAGGCAAAAAGCATGTGCTTCTATTCTTCTCTCTTTCCCTCTCTCTTTTTTGCTTTCTTTTTTCGGTTTCGATAGCCCATATTTGGTATAACATCAACCTTACAAATTTGAATACTTCGTCTAACTACGAACAAAGATAAAACTATGAATGTTATTTGGAAGTCACATCTAAGTGATGTTATTAGTCCTGCAATAGAGTCACTTAGATGTTTTTGAGTTTTTTTCATGTTTTATTTCAAGGGTGCTTTTTTACTTTCATCCGATAAGACTTAATCTATTACTACTTTCATTATGTTATTATTTAGACGAAATACCATATGACACTCCAACGTTTTCGATTTTTTACATCTATATCCCAACGTAATTAACAAATCAGGTCATAATCGTTGTAATTTTTTAACATTCGTGTCCTGATGATTAGAATCGGCTATTTTTTGCCTAAGTTGCATCCCGGATTTGGGATTTCTTGCCTAGATGGCACACATGAAATTGTAAAATTAAACAAAAGATAAAATGTGATAGAACGACGTCGTTTGTTTCACGTCCCCTAATTCATCTTTCTATTTCTCATCTTCTCACCCCATGTTCCTCTTTCTTTTCTCGGCCAATTCCGCACCCTCCACATTGTCTTCATCATCTATCCAAACCATTGCCACCATCGAACAAGACTTTGAAGGCCACCAAGAACTGCCGTTTCTAGCTATGGTCGTTAGCTTCTTGCTTCGAAATATTACGAGAAATTTTGTAGGTCAAAATGAAAATTGAGTCTTGATATAGGAAACTTGAGGAATCATTTGTTGATGACTGTTTTCTTCTTGGGATGAGGATTTATAAATTTTTCAATTTTAAGGAATGGAGAATTTCTTGAAGCAATGAAGATTTTTAGGCTTTTGTTTCTTTCTTCCACATGATGGTAATTATTTTCTTTCCTAGATGAGATGTTATTCATCTTTTGTGGTAGTCCATCTGCATCTCGATCACTCTTCGTAGCTATCACTCTAAGAACGAACGCTCCAAAATCTGTAAAAATGCTGATCAGATCCATTGTGAATCTAGCGAGCATCAGGCCGGCGAGCATCACGATCAGGTACAACCCTTCGTTGCGGCATCACTCTGCTCGAATCTCCTGATCAGGAGTATCACCGTCGGTCGGTTCACACCAAGCATGAAAGCGATGAACCCTAGTGAAGAAAGAAGGATCTAGATCGGGGTCATCATCGTGCTTTCCACGTCGGGGCCAGCAGCAACTAGGCGACGATGTTGTTGATTGCAGCGCCGTCCATAGAGGTCTCTCTGACGAGAGACGAGAAGGGAAGGGGAAAGATTGCACGACAAGGAAGGTCGGCACGGTGAACTAGGAATTAAGTGATGTAGAAAAGGATGGACATCAGAGAGACTATGTGAAATGATGCCTTTTTTTTATAGATTTTTTAATTTTCATGTACGTAATTGACGTAGATGTTCGTCATGCCAGCTACACAAAATGGGCCTAAATCCGGTGTCGGACATTATTATGAACTCATTTGAAACATTATAATTTGATTTGTTATTATGCTTATGTTGTGACACGGATATATAAAGTCAAAAACGTTGAAGTGTTATGTTGTATTTACCCGACTATTTATAAAGTACTAAAATTTATTCAAATTTACATTCTCAAATAAATTATGCAAAACTTTTTACGAACATAAACTGACAATTTGTCAATCCTACATTTCCCAATAGAAAAAAATACTAGTTTTCCTAAGAAAAAAAAAGTATATGAGTATTGAAGTCGTTTAAGAATTCCTACTGAAACGTTGTCATTAGGGGTGATATGCGTCATAACACTCAAATCTATTGCTCTAACGATGGGCGCCATAATTGACAATTCGTGATTTCAACTATACGGGACTCAAATGAATTAATTATCTTATTTTCAGCCCACAACATAAATTAATTCATAAACATTCATTCATCTCACTAGATAATAAATGATAACTTGCCTCTTTATTACCGAAGTTGAGTCGGGCGTGCACTTAGACTTCACGAGTCTCCGTATTTAAGATAAAGCACGTCCATTAATTATTTATAGCGTTCTGACTGCTTAAAATAATTAATCTCTTTAATTTCTTAAGTAGTATCACTCAACCTTATTATTGTACTTGAGATAATTCAACCTGCAGGGTTTAGTACAATAAACATTTTGAGCTCCTTAAGGGGATATCATCATCCTAAACGGATACGGTGATTCGATACAAGTAACTAGCATAACATACAAGCACTGCCACCACCCAATATGTGGAGAATATTGGGTTATCTCATGTAACCCTCACCCATAACAAGTCAAAGTGATGGTCAACAACTCATACTCACCAAAATCTTATTGATGTGTAGATCAACGTAAAGTCACCGAGATCTAGGTTCTTCACGACGGTCAGATAGAAGAACTCATCTCACTGTGATCAATCGATATCTCAGAGACGTACTAGTATAGACAAGCAACCAAGTCAAGTCACTTCTTATCTATATCGCAGCCTATACCGACAACTCGTCCTCAAGTTGTCTCAGTTGTGATCCTTTTTAAATCTCATTAAGCTTAACCAACTATGCAGACTTATGTGATTTTCTATACACTATATGATCTAACTTATATATGAAATAAAGAGACATACATGTGCAATCAAGTAAACAATTCAGATAGGAGATTGTAATAGTGGTAACAGGAAATATTGTGTATAAGCTCAACCAATCTGCTTCCAATATACAAATCCAACACCTTAGTGGTCCATCTGCTTGGTCAAAATTTGTATCCAAACACAGATAAAAAACTAGAGCGTGATTTCTAGTTTCTGTCAGATGCTTTGCTCTTTAAAAGATACTGGTTCGAGACTATATGTTGTCCTGCTTCAAAGATCATTTCTTCCTCTAGACTCGTAAATAATTATTTGTTGTCTTTGCTCTATTCTCTTCTAGGGTAAGAACTAGTCACGATGGCAAGCTGTCAATGTCTTCTACACATACAAAATGCATTTACTGCTCGGCTCGGCTCGACTTACTTATACGAACGCATCAATTCATCTCATGCAATTTGCAATATTTGAACCGCACATTTGTTTAATTTGCATATGTTTTTGGAATCACGTCATCAATCATATAAAGTTCTTTTCATGGTGAATAAACAATTGTCAACCAAATTAATATACAAACATAACACATTTCAGTATACATGCCTGGAATGATCCTAAGAATTTTTTATTATGACATGCCATCGCCTTGAATGAATCTGTGAATTTAATAAAATCTGTGTATCATTTCTTAATCTACCATTTCTAAATTTAACAGAATCCAGTAAAAACAAAAGAACAATGAAGGCAAGACAAGACATACTTTAGTAGAATCATACGAAATCAAGATATATTTAAATATTGTATTTTAAATGCGGGATTACAGCTAAGAATGACTCGCAAACGTTGTGAGACGTAATGTTATTTTGGAATGAAAGAAGGATTTGTTTGTTACGAAAGAGCGAATATTTGTGCAGACGAGATCCTCTACCCCAAAATATGCCGAATCTGACTAACATTTGTAAGTTGCGACATCTTCTTTTGTTTCTTTTTCATGGCGCGGTGCCAAGGTACATAATGCACCATGTTGAGAAGAGAAAGAAGAAGCTGGAAAGGAAAAGATAGAAGCACAAAGTAAAAGGAAAAACTGATTTCATTTACATACCGAAGAGTATATAAAGGGAGATGATTACAAAGTTGTTAACCTAACAAACTTAGCAACTACTTAACAGAATGTAACTAACTAACAAAGTAAATAACAACTTATGCCACGTCACTATTCATGCAAACGTTGGCTTATAAACTGAATACAAAACAGAATACAAAACAAAACTTAACACAACCCCTACTGAAGCTATGCTATTCTTTTCAATCCAAGGCAACATGTAGCTCACTTTGTCGAGACATGCAACAACGCTGGAACATTTGGAGATGGTCAAGCAATTGTTCGCTCACTCAAAGGAAATGCCTTCGACGGTATACGGACTTGGAATCAAACTCACTGACAGGTTGGGGCGGTTTGAGCACGAGTTCCTCAATCGCTTCTACAAAGACGGAAGAACGAACAAGATGGTGGAGCTCACGAGTTTCGTCGGTTTAAAGAAGAGCGGTGATCGACTACATCAACAGTGGAGAAACCTATGCCTCAACTGTAAGGACAGGTTATCCGAATCCTCTGCAATCGAAATGTGCATTCAAGGAATGCATTGGGGCTTGCAATACATCCTGCGAGGAATTCAGCCCAAGACGTTCGAAGAATTGGCCACCAGAGCTCACGATATGGAGCTAAGTATGGCAATGAGGCGGATTCAAAGGCCTCCAATCCAAGAACCTCACAAGGTTAAAGAGAGACAAGAATTCAGAAAAGGAACCAAGTCATTTGACAATGCTCCGAAAGAAGAATCAATGGTGACGAAAGCAACTCCTGTCAAGTTTCTAAGAAAAGATGACAACAAAAACGACAAGCATAATTTTCCTCAAGACATGGGCAAAGAAGGTTGACATTTAAGAAATGCAACAAAAGCAATATCCTTTCTTAGACTCACGCTCTCGATCTTCGATGCGACCTTTCGAAGAAGGACTCGTCGAGCTACCGAAATGAAGCGACCAATTGAGGCGGTGACGAATCGATGACCCAAGATATTGCAAATATCACCGATTGATCGGGCATCCCATACATGATTGCTTCATCTTCAAAGAAAAGATTATGCGGCTAGCTCATGAAGGAAGATATCACTGAAGAAGAAAATGTTGCATCAAATGTTGTCACCCCGAATCCCGACGACATCTTTGGAAGGTATTGGGGCATTGTATGATACGACAAGCCAAGTAAGAGATCGATTGAAGTCAATCGTGATCGATGATGAAGATGTCTTGGCAATCACATTCTCCAACGAGGATTTGCAGCTTGGTCCGAGCCTCATAATAGGCATTGCTCGTGAGTTGCTTCACCCATGAGCGTAAAGTCAATAGGATTCTCATTGATGGAGGATCGGTGTCAATATCTTCGCCATTAAGAATACCAAACAATCGGAAATTCCAGAGATGACTTGTCCAAAGAATCGGTTGATGATTCAAGGATTCAATCACGAAGGACAAAGGGCTCTTGGCACCATAAGGTTGAACTTGCTAATGGAAGACATGAGTTCAACTGCATTGTTTCATGTCATTGATGCCAAGACGTCCTACAATATGCTTCGCCGACCGTGGCTGCATGAAATGGTGTCATCCCCTCTACATTGCATCAATGCCTCAAGTATCGTCATGATGGTGTCGTGAAGACAGTGGTTGGTGATCACAAGCCTTTTACAGAAGCTGAGTCATATTTTGCTGATGCCAAATTCTACATGACAAAGACAACGAAAGAAGAAGTAATTGAGCATGACAAAGAACTTGAAGTCGGTCCGATTGTCAAGAACAAAACATCTCTCACCAAGATGGATCCGTTCGGGACCGACGATGCCTCGACCAAGATCGATGCTAAAGACCAACTCTCTCCACCTCTACAAGCGGTTTGTTCGACCAAAGCAAAGTAACGCCGTCGAACATGGAGAATCTTCGCACAACAGACTCACTAAGCATTTTGGTCCAGGCGTATATGCTTCTTGTCAATGCCGGATATAATCCTCGCGAAGCTCTACACTTGAACCTTTTGAAGAAGATGATGATGTGGTCCGTAATAGCAAAGTGGGTTTGGGATTTGTGCCAAAAGCGTCTGCTCAATCACCATCAAAAGGCGGCTTCATCTCACTACATCTCAAACTGTATGCAAGTCAACCTTGGACGATGATATGGAAGTTGGAAACAACTCAAAAGTTGTCAAGTCTACTATTCTGAAGTGTAGCGATGAAAGCAGATATATGTACATAGACAAAAAAAAACAAAAAACATGAAGAAAAGCGAAGTCAAAAAATTGAGAAAGCAAGAAAATCAACAAAAAAGAAGCAAGCTGCTCCATGACGCACGAGCCTAAACTGATTGTTAACTTCAAGAAAATTCAGCAAAAATAGCAAGCATGCTCCATAACGCACGAGCCTAAACTGCTTGTTAACTCCAAGGAAAATCAACAAATATCAAGACAGCCCCATGACGCACGAGCCTAAACTGCACGTCACGCCAAAAACAAGACTGACTCCATGACGCACGAGCCTAAGCGCATGTTACTCCTGCCCGCATGAGTATAAAGCGTGCACCCACTTCCCTAAAACACAAGTTGATCTCGAACTACGTTTGACTGATCCTTTTCAAAAGTGCGTGGCGGCTTAGATATCTTCTAAGTTCACCATGATATGTGTTTTTCTTCTTCATTGCGTGGTCAAAGTTCGTCATTAATTTGTATTTCAAGTTGGATTATCAAAATTCAAGCTCAGACTTAAAAAAAATACGAGCTTCTTGAAGAGACAATATGATGAAAATTATAAAGAAGCAAATCAGTCATGGGGCAACAACCAGAGATGATGGATTATTCATTACTTCATTGTCAATACATTTTAAGAATGACCTCAACTTTTGAGTTTAGTTCTACGCTGTGAAGATGAGTCATGCTTGTTAACTCCAGCTCGGTGTTGTCAATTTTGCTTTGAATATTGGCCAGCTTCTTAAGTCTAGCTCGATGTTGCTAGTTCTGCTTTGAAGATGGTTCTACCTTGTCGAGTCCAACTCCACGTCACCAGTCTTGCTTTGAGGATGGCTTCAGCTTGATAATCCCAACAACATATCGCGATTTCGATTCGAGATGGCGTCACTGATGAATCCACCGCTCATTGAGAACATTGCTTCTAGCTCACCGAGGTCGTGATACCAATCTCCACCGACGCCAGCTTCAATTCTCTTCGCGATGACGCACGCTTCAAGCTCCTCATCCACGGCCGCTTCTAGCTCGCTGAGGTCGTGATGCCGATCTCCACCGACGCCAGTTTCAATCTCTTCGCGGATGACGCACAACTTCAAGCTCCTCATCCACGGCCGCTTAGCTCGCTGAGGTCGTGATGCCGATCTCCACCGACGCCAGCTTCAATTCTCTTCGCGGATGACGCACAGCTTCAAGCTCCTCATCCACAGCCGCTTCTAGCTCGTTGAGGTCGTGATGTCGACTCCACAGACGCTTAGGTTCAATTCCTCTTCGCGGATGCTACACAGCTTCTAGCTTCCCCTTTGCTGACAACGCACAACTTCGAGCTCATTTCTGCAGCTGCTCTTAGCTCGCTAAAAAAAACCATGATGCCGAAGATCGTGCAATATTGTTGCCGCGTCTTCCATCAGAATGTAATATCATCTCTACTGTCGTGTCGTCGCGTCTGCTAAGAATGTCATTGCTCCTGCAAAAATGAGGACGACGTCTGCGACAAATGTGAAGCCAAAATCCAAAAGTCGGTGTGATGGAGTTGATCAAGTTCGACGCCTTTAGTCGATCCACTCGAGCAAGAAGACTGAAGTTTAATTACATAAACTTTGCCACCGGATTACAATCACATGCACAAAATTATGAAAATGTAAAAAAAAAAGAGAAAAAAGGTGTGCAAATAAAAATTGAGTTGACTTCAGACTCAATTCTATCAAAAACTCCAAATAAATATTCCAAATAAAAAGGTCCACATTAAAAGGGCCCAATCGCTATTTTTTGCAAAAAACTCCAAATAAATATTCATTTGCCAAAAAAAAGGTCCACCCACATTAAAAGGTTCTAATCGCTATTTTTTTTAAGTCACGGCCCAAAGTCAAATAACCAATAACAAAAAAACCTACAAACCCAATACCCATTTCTCTCACCTCTCTAAACACACGCACACCCACATGCAAACACACCCACACCAAAAGAACCCACATTTGAATTGTTTTTTCATCGCCCATATCGTAAAACCCTATCTCTCTAAATTCACACCATCGCATACACGATAAAGCTACCCATTGGAAGCTCGCGCCGCTTTCATCTCTCTCACTCCATGGAATCGCCGCCGTCTCTTCGGACTCGGTGACATCATCGCCGAGATGAACCAGCCCGCCATCGCCTCCCGCCTATTTCTCATCTCTTTCGCCACGGAAGTAGCGAGCAACAATGGCGCAGCTCCGCCGCCTCTCTCTATCTCGCCTCGCGTGTGTCGCCGCCTTTTCATCTCCCAAGAAACCACGTCGCGTCGGAGAACTCGCCGCCACCACAAGCACGATCTCTCCATCTCTCATTTTCAAACACGCATGCGCGCAGCCCCACATCTGTGCACCGCTTCCTCCGGCCGCACCATCCCGCCGTCTCGCCCGGCCAAGGCTTGGCCCACGCCGCCTCTCTTCGCGGCGCCGCTTCAGCTCCAACCACCATCGCCCCGCCACGAGTTCCATCGCCACGCCTCCGCCGAGCCTGTGGAACCGCCCGCTTCAAAGAAGAACGTGCGCGCCAAGACCTCGCCTACCCGCCGACGCTTGCATCCACCGCCCCAAAGATCCGCACCACCGCATGCGCGCTCGATTGCCGCCGCCTCTGCGCATCCCGTGTCTCCGGCTCGCCTTCCTTCGCCGAGGATGAATGCGGCCCGTGCTCCGCTTCGCAACACTACCACCGTGGCTCCGCCGTCCCAACGAGCCGCGCCTTCTTAAATCCGTGAAACGGTGTGCGCCATCACAATTGATGCTTCAACGCCGGGGAGATAGCAAAGAACACGCCGGCAGCGCCGCCATTTGCAACACCTTCTTCTCCGGCGAACCCGGTCGGCACGCTTCGTTCACCTCCATCTCCGCCCACATGAGATCTTCAGATGTCATTCGATGTCGCCATCGCCAAGATGTCGTTCCTCACCCGACGGCCAACATCCCCGCCGATCCGCTTCTTCTTCTCTCGGCAGATGGTCCGACGCCGCCACCACCGTTGTCGCCTTCTCCATCTTCCACCAGACAAAGAAGACATGATCGCCGCCACGCCCGCAGACCACCACGCACATCGTCGACAACGCCGCAGCTTAGAACTCGCCTTGCGCCGCGACGCCGTGTCTCTTCAATATCGTGCTCAACCATCGAGGTCGAGACCATGAAGAAGCGCGATGACTGCAATGTCTTCTCCACGTGTTCTAGTTTCGGACAACGCCGCGTCGCCGTCGCACGACCGCCGCACAAAGCCTCGCATCTCGCACAAATGACTTCTAGCTCGCCATGCTCCATCACCGCCGCCGTGTAGCCACTTCTAGCTCACCTCATCGCCGCTTTCATTCCACGACTTCTAGCTCACGCACAACGCCGCCATAGCCACCCGACGCCTTCAGCCCATGCGTTGTCGTCGTTGTAACGCAGATCGTTGTCGCTCACGCCGTCGCGCAGCCACCATGGTTCCACATACACGCTGAGCCTACAAGATCTCCACCACCGCTTATTCTTTCCAGCAAAGCGCCACAGCCATCCGCTATCGTCTCGACGCCGATGTCATCGGGACACTTCCGCCAAGAAGAGCCGCACCGCTTCTTCTTTTCCAAAGAAGAGCCGCACGCCACTGTCGGGCACCAACAACGTCCTCTCCAAGCACGTCGACCACAAGAACGATGGAAAGGAGGTGGAGGAAGGCTCAAGCACGCAGCGCCACCGGAGTGGAAGAAAGGCTCGTGTCGCCCAAAGAAGGAACCGCACTGGTGAGTGGTGGTGGTGGTGTGGTGAGATACCGCAGTGAAGGAAGGTTGTGAGAAAAGCCGCATAACAAGCAGCCTCGGCTACACGGACGCGCATTTTCCTCTCCGACACAAACAAGCTCTCACCTCCGTTGTCGAACACTACTCTCGTTGCACCACACTCCGATTCAAAGACAAGAAAGCAAAATGGGATGAAAGATGAGTGCGATGAAAATCAAGAATAAATTATGTCTGCAAGCTCTTTGTGAATAAAATAATTGTGAAGATGGTCCTATTTATAGATGAAGTCGACAATGGCTAGGTCGCTAGTCGTGTTAACAAACTCGCGGTGAGTTTGGAGCTCTCAAACAAATAATGCTTAATGGAATTTGTCTTCACTTCACAAATGTCTCTGTAGTAGTCTGCGTGTACTCTGGAAAGAAGATAAAACAAAACATGAACTAAGATGCTCCAACTATTATCGTAGTCTCCAACTAACCGCAACGGCTCTCAACAAAGGATCGCTCCAAGTCTGCAACTTTTGGCTCCTTTTACCTGCAGCCTCAACAAATTTTGCAAATACTTCAACAAGCTTAGTACCTTCATTTCCTTCTGCAGCAGAAATGTTTAGATGCCAAAAAAAGTAAAAAAAAATATATATATAAAAAAAAAAATCGAGCAGACATTGAAAGTTTTGTGGAACATAAAGCATTCTCGATGCTTAGGCCCAACATTGGTTGTTATGATGAATTTTATTGGGCCCAAATATAGGTTGAATTATAAGATGAATCATGGTTTGACAAATCGAATGTAGGCCAAATTTTCACACTTATCTTTGAATATGGGCCAAGTTTAAAATAAGTGCTACTTGAATTCAAAATCAAATCCAAGTCGAAGAACTCTAAATACGAGTATAAACTGCTTACAAAATCAAATCAAGTTCAAGAACTCCTAAATACGAGTATAAACTGCTTATAAAATCAAATCAAGTTCAAGAACTCCTAAATACGAGAATAAACTGCTTACAAATTCAAAATCAAGAACTCCTACATACGAGTATAAACTGTTTACAAAATCAAATCAAGTTCAAGAACTCCTAAATACGAGTATAAACTGTTTACAAATTCACATCAAATTCAAGAACTCCTAAATACGAGTATAAACTGTTTACAAAATCAAATCAAGTTCAAGAACTCCTAAATACGAGTATAAACTGTTTATAAAATCAAATCAAGTTCAAGAACTCCTAAATACGAGTATAAACTGTTTACAAATTCAAAATCAAGAACTCCTAAATACGAGTATAAACTGTTTATAAAATCAAATCAAGTTCAAGAACTCCTAAATACGAGTATAAACTGTTTACAAATTCACATCAAATTCAAGAACTCCTAAATACGAGTATAAACTATTTACAAATTCAAATTCAAGAACTCCTCGACAAGAGTCTAAACTATCTAAGTGAATTTCGAGACTCATCAATTTCCAAGACAACTCGTCCATGAACAAGTCTCGATGGGGCAATTTGTAGACAATTAAAAATTGTTAGCAAATGAGATCGCGCCATGTGTAAATTACAAATTAAATAATTAATTATATTTCTATTTTATTAATGGAATTTATTCCAAAATTAAATAGATATGTGATTAATATTTAATTTTGTCGACAAATAAGAGAATGACATGTGGCAACGACATCGGAGAGGAATAATAACTCAAATTGTGCCCAATGAGCCATATAAAGCCCATAAGCTTAAGCCCAAGCCCAAGCCCAAGCATTAGGCCCATAAGCCCACTAAGCTACTGGCCTACACCTATAAATAGAGGTGTTGGGGCTTCATAAGAGGAGGTGAAGTGAAGGAAGAATCGAAGAGCTCAAGACACTCAAAGAATCCTCGGCGAAGTCTTCAAGAAGCTTCGAAGTCTTCTTCAACATTCAAGGCGTTCTTCGTGCAAATCACCACGTTCTTTGCCAAGATCATCCTCCAAATCAAATCAAAGGGGACATTCAATTCGGAAATATGGTGAATACCCTCTGCATCGACGCTCAAACTTGAAGATCTTCAAACGTTCTTCAACATATCAACCCAAATCCGACATCGATCCGAAAACAAGGTCAAGGTCCTTCGATCAACATCGTCAAGTCCAAACTTCAAATTTATAAAATTTAAATACAAAATTTGTGTTACACGAACATCCAACGCATTCTTGAGGACTTGATCACGAACAAAGTGCGTATCAATTTCTATATGTTTTGTTCGCGCATGATAAACAGGATTGGAGGCAATGGCAGCTGCACTCTTATTGTCGCACCAAATAACAGGTTTGAGAGAAACAGATAGACCAATCTCACACAGCAATGACTTGATCCACATCACCTCAACAGTTGAATCGGCTAGAGCCCGATACTCAGACTCAGTGGAACTTCGGGACACAAACTTTTGCTTCTTTGAACTCCAGGATAGTAAGTTCGAACCAAGGAAAATACAGAACCCACCAGTAGACTTGCGATCATCAAGAGACCCAGCCCAATCAGCATCGGAGAAGGCTTCGATGTGCAGATACTGAGAAGGATGGAAGGCAAGATGCATATTCATAGTTCCTTTAAGATATCTCAGCAACCGACGACATGCCTTCCATTGAAGGACAGTAGGATTTTGTAAAAACTGACTGACCTTGTTTACGATAAAGGAAATATCCGGACGAGTGAGGGTGAGATATTGAAGAGCTCCAATAGTGCTGCGAAAGAGAGTAGGATCATGAAAGGGAGGGCTATCATTGGAGTGTAGCTTTGTGCCTAGATCGTATGGAGAGGATTGGGGCTTATAGTCGAACAGCTTATTCTTGACAAGGAGGTTGCGAATGTATTTCAATTGATTGAGAAAGTAAGAATGAGTTTTGAGTTTGGTAACCTGAATTCCTAAGAAATAATTGACTTGACCTAGAGTTTTGAGAGTGAAGGTAATGGATAAATCATGAATGAGTTGAGACACAAGAGTTGGGTCTTCTCCAGTAATGAGAATGTCATCAACATAGACTAAGACTAGGAGAAGTTTACTGTTTTGCGTAAATGAAAAAAGGAATGATCTGAAGCAGAAAATTTGAACCCACTATGCAGAAGATGAGATTTAAGTTTGTCATACCATGCACGTGGTGCTTGCCGCAGACCATATAAAGACTTTCGAAGCTTGCAGACATGATTCGGGAATTTAGAATCAACAAACCCCTCTGGCTGCTCCATAAACACTGGTTTATCAAGTTCTCCATTCAAAAAGGCATTATTGATGTCGATGTGTTGAACGTCCCACTTGAACGTTGCAGCTAGCGAGAACATCAACCGGATTGAAACAGGTTTGACAACCGGACTGAATGTATCAAGAAAGTCAATTCCAGCCCGTTGTTGAAACCCTTTTGCAACAAGTCGAGTTTTGAGACGATCTAGAGAGCCATCGGCATTGGTTTTAACACGAAAAACCCATCTGCACTGAATTAAGTTCATATCATCAAAATATGGGACCAGTTCCCATGTGGAGTTTAATATGATGGCATTAAATTCTTTTGCCATAGCTTGCTGCCACTCCGGCTGAGATAAAGCTTCAGCAGTTGAGGTAGGTTCAACAACAGTAAAGGTGGTAAAACCTGAACTATCATCATGTGCCAAGAAAACTTTGGGTTTGAAAATACCATTTTTCCCTCGAGTGATCATAGAATGATGAGGTTGTGGCTGCATGAGAGAGGAATGTATAGACGGGACAGAAACAGCTTCTGCAGCCAAGGGTGAATTTTGTGAGGAAGTGTTAGAACAAGTGGGCAGGCTGGAATTTGAGTGTGAAGATGAGTGAGAAGAATGACAAGGAGCAGTAGCTGGAGATGGATGAAAGTGGAATGATGAGGACTGAGAGACAGAGGAAACTCCTAAGGACGGATTTGTGGACTGACCAGTGGAAAAACGGGTGGAAGAATTAAAGGAGAGAGATCAGTGGAAGACACACTCGAACCTGATTCTTTAAACAAGCTTTGGTAAGGAATTCACTTTCATTGAATAGAACAGTACGAGCAATATAAACTCGACTAGATGAATGCATGCACTTGTACCGTTTATGCATATGACTATATCCCAAAAATAAACACTTCTCAGACCTGAACTGTAGTTTAGCATTGTTATATGGTCTTAGATAGGGAAAGCAGCTACACCCGAATGTGCGTAGCATGGAGTAGTCGGGCTGAATACGATATAGACACTGAAAAGGTGAAATATTATTTAAACTTGGAGATGGTAACCTATTTATGATGTGAACTTCAGTGGCAAAGGCATCCCACCAGAACCTATAGGGAAGACGTGCCGAGGCAAGTAGAGTAAGACCCATTTCTGTGATATGTTGATGTTTACGTTCGGCCCTCCCATTTTGTTGATGAGTGTGAGGACATGGGTGTTTAAACACAATCCCTAGCTTTTCAAGAAGAGGTTTAAGGCACGATACTCTCCCCTCCAATCGGACTGAAGGCATTGATCTTTGTATTAAACTGGATGTCTACGTACTTATTGAAATTTATGAACACATTATAGACTTCAGCCTTTGTGTGTAAAGGGAACAGCCATGTGAAGCGTGTGTAGTCATCAACAAAATGAATGTAATATCTAAATCCATTAGATGATGTAGTAGAACTTGGTCCCCACAAATCTGTGTGAACAAGTTGGAAGGGAGCAACGGTTTTTACAGACACACTAGGGAAAGAGAAACTATGAATTTTACCTTTAGCACAAGCATCACAAAATACACTGTGTGACTGTTGAAGTCCTACTTTTAGACCTTGCAAAGCAGTTTTGAGAACTTGAATACATGGATGCCCTAATCTATTGTGCCACAACTGGAAAACAGAACTTTGATGGCTCGAGGTGGAAGCAGCCGCAGATTTATTAACCTTGTAGCAAGTTGGAGTTTGAGGAGAAGGTTGTTTTGACAACTGCAGATGGTACAAACCGTCCTTAAGAGTGCCCTCCAGCAGGATTTGATTGGTATGCTTGTCCTTAACACAACAGAAAGAAGGGTGAAATTCAAGATAAACATTGTTATCCTTGGTGAACTGTGAAATGCTAAGCAAATTTTTAGTAATGTTGGGAACAACCAGATAATTGCTAAGGAGTAAAGGATTCGATGAATTATTAGATAAGTGTGCTGAACCAACATGTGTGATGGAGAGTTTTGAACCATTACCTACAGTGAGAGATTTATCACCATAGTAAGGAGAGTGAGTTTGAAGCTTAGCCATTTCAGCAGTTACATATGCTGACGCTCCTGAGTCAAGGTACCACTCGGAGTCGTTTGGAGAAGTAGTGGTGGTAGATAGACTGTAAGGTGGAGTGGAGGACTTGTGATTGATGTGACATATGAGGCGTTGAGGCAAGTGGAGGAACATAATTTGCAGGTGCGGCAGAAGCATTAATGTAATGAGCTTGCGGCGAGGATGAAGATGAAGCAGATTCTAAGCCTAAAAAGCTCACATCAAACATTTTAAAACATTTAATGGCAACATGATTGGTTTTTTCACAAATTTGACATATAATTTTACCACTATTACTGTTGTGAAACCTACCACTCCCTCGTCCACGATAGCCACGAACACTAGATCTTCCATAACCTCTATTATTGAAGTGGTGATTGTACGCAGTGTGAACTGTGGTGGCTGTCGAGTAAGGATATTCATACCAGCAGCAGAATTCATGGTATGAGTTGCTTGATTGAGTAACCTGATTTCATGAGTTTGCAGAACAAACTGAACTTCATCAAGTGTCATATCCTCACCTTTTGATTGGAGAAAAACACATATGTTGTCAAATTCTGAGCCGAGTCCCCCTAGAACGTAGTTTACCAAATCAGAATCTGGAACTTGTTGTCCAATGCTGAACAACTGATCTGAAATCTCCCGAAATTTGAGCATATATTCATCGACAGATGAATCTCCCTTTTTCAGAGTTTGAAGGTGGAAACGGAGCTGAGCGGAGCGCGCCTTGGACTGTGACTGAAACAACGTTTCGAACTTGTTCCATAGTTGAGCAGAGGTGGTGCATCTTCCAACATATCCTATCATGGACGTGGATATAGATGCAAGGATCCAGCTAAAAACAAACTGATCACGTTGAATCCATGTCAGATTATCTGGATTTTGCGTAGCTTCATCCACATATTGCTGTGGATTTGAATTCTGAAGGAGAACATCTTCAAATCGATATGCTCGAGCAGTTGCTAAGACTTGAGTTTTCCAAAACATATAGTTTGATCTATCAAGTTTTGTGCTAACAGGATGGATAGAATGAAGGTTTGAGTTTTGAATGGTGGCCATATGAGATCGATTGATGCAGAAAGGAGAAAAAAAATTAGGAGCTGAGCTCTGATACCATGTTGAGAAGAGAAAGAAGAAGCTGGAAAGGAAAGATAGAAGCACAAAGTAAAAGGAAAAACTGATTTCATTTACATACCAAAGAGTATATAAAGGGAGATGATTACAAAGTTGTTAACCTAACAAACTTAGCAACTACTTAACAGAATGTAACTAACTAACAAAGTAAATAACAACTTATGCCACGTCACTATTCATGCAAACGTTGGCTTATAAACTGAATACAAAACAGAATACAAAACAAAACTTAACACACCAAACAGAAAGAATTTGTCTCTGATGCATAGAGAGATTATCTCTTGAATTAATCGGATTAATGTTGTTCGCTCAAGGGTTATTATAATTGTTTCTGTTCCTATATTTCTTTTAAATTTGGCAGCTGCAAGTTTGAGCCTTGTGATGAAATTACAGAATTTCTAACTGCAATCATCTAAGAGAGAGAGAGAGAGAATCTCTTAAATTGGCTGCTAATAAATCAAAATGGAAGTGCAGTTACAAATCAGAATAGCCTACTTCCCTCCTTTTCTGTTTCTTGAAAAAGATGGTATTTTGCACAGAATAGAAAAATGAGGAGATTCCAAAGCAGTTTTTTCACAGAGCTCGTTACCTTTTTGCAGAAGAAGCTAAAAAAATACAGCATGATATCATGCAGCAGCCATATCATCTCACCAAAGTTAACTCCCCTAAAAAATAGCCAATTTTTTCGTGTTACTTCTAACTTTATCCAAAAAAAGTGAAAGAAGAGGCTGTAGGTATGAACTCAAAGTTGTGAGATTACTACTTTTATCTGAGCTCCATTTATAGAGCATTCACATATCTGATTTTCCTGTAAAAAATCCCATTTTTTATTTTAGAAATATAATGGTGATAGCAAGGTTTCTCTTGCTCTATTCTCATTGCCTCAGTTTTCGCTCTTGCAAACAGCATATAGAGTTCACTGAAAAGGACCTAAGCGCCGATGAGAAGCTTGTCGGACTTGTACAAAGGTAGCAGAGCCACCACACCGTCTCCTGCGATCTAGCAGAGAAACGGAGACGGTTCAACATGTTCAAGGCCAACGTACAACACATCCACAACGTGATCAAGATGGACAAGCCTTACAAGCTGAGGCTCAACATGTATGCTGACATGACAAACCACGAGTTCAGAGCCTCGTACAGTTCGAAGATCAAGCACCACTGGATAGCTTCGTGGCAGCAGGGCGAGCACCGGATTCAAGAATCAAGGGAGCTGTGGTAGGAGGCCTTTTTTTTGTCATATTTATGTTTTTGTTGATTAGTTTTCTTGATGAAATTTTTGTTGTTTCAATGTTTTGTAGGTAGAAGTTGGGCTTTCTGAACTGTGGTGGGAGTTGAGGGCATCAACAAGAACAGAATTGGGCAGTTTGTGTCTTTGTCTGAGCAAGATAATGAAGGCTGCAATGGAGCATGCGTATGAGTTCATCAAGAAAAAGGGTGGCCTAGCAACGGAGAGCATCTATCCCTATAGAGCCAGAGGTGGCAACTGTGTTGCAACCAAGGTGAGCATAATCGAATCGGGTTCGGAAAATCAGAAACCAAACTAGTTTTGTCCGCTTTTCGGTTTCTGTCCTAATATATTCAGTTTCGAGCCAACCGGCCGAAACTGCATATACGTATATTCTCCTTGATTCTTTACATTATTATATATGAGACTATTAATGACGTCTGTATTTTATTATTAGGTTAATATTTTGATTTATCTTGATTAATTATGCATATTCTTGTTTTTTGTCTGTAGTTAATGTTTATATAGATTGATTTCTTCTACGTTTTTGAGAGAAAATATAAATTGCAATAAGTTGAAACCAAATTCGATTTTGTTTCAATTTTTGATTGAACTGGTTGTATGCTCAACCCTATTAAGTAGGATCGAAATTGTCTCGAGACAATTGAGGTGGCCTCTCTGAGTATCGAAAAAATTAAGGATCTTGTATAAATATATGACTTATGATATTATGTTGTAGATGAATTTACCAACAAATTGTGGTTTTGAGTCATGGATCAACGCTTGATGGAACTAAATACCGTCGTCGGAGTCCGAATGGGCTATATTATGATCCAACGTGGTGTTAAAGCAAGAGAAGAGTTGTGTGGTATCCTATCAAGTCATTGTCGGACAATTTGCAACCACCACCACCCAGGGCCGCCCCTGAGGGTAGGCCACCCTGGGCGATCGCCGAGGGCCCACCATCTCAGGGGTCCAAATTATTTTAAAGAATTACTTTTACTTATACATATATAGATTTATTTGGATCCAAAATATTATATCACTTAAATATTTTATTTTATCTTAAAGTCCAAACTATTAAATCATTATATATTTTACTTATAGATATATATTTTCATTTGGTTCCAAAATATATTAAAAATATTGATGTTGATGTGATTATTAATGGTTTTGCATCTGCAAATATTCGAATAAATTATTTTTTATGATATGGTATCGGAGATAAGAGTTGAGATATAGAAATATAAGGATGACAAGTAAGTTGTATATGTTTTGATAATTTTTTATTATCTATTTCTATTTGTAGATCACTTGAATTTTACATAAATTTATAATATAAGAGACCCTTTTGGATGGTCTAATGGTTAAGTGAGTTCATGTGGCCAAAGGTCACGAGTTCAAACCTCACTATCACATCTATAGATTCAAGCCAGCCACACTCGATTTTTCAAGTGTGGTTTAATCGTCATGTGTCTTTGCAAGCTATTGTAAAGAAACATAAGTTTTACCTAAGACGCAAGTAAGATAATGGTGAGGGTTTTATATGAATTTTAAAAAATGAGGCCTATATTCCTTATTTTGCCTAGGGCCTATAAAATATGAGGAACAGTGCTGCCACCACCTAAGGATGAGCTCTGAGTCGAGGGAAATATCTACATGGATGCATAAGTTGTTTGATGTGTTGTGTTCTAAGGGTGATATAATTGTATCAAGTATTTGGTCCTTTGTTTCTTAGTTTGAGGAATGAAATGTCCATGAAAGAATTATTTAAATTTGTCTTTTAGTATAAGATGTCATGTAATGCACTTTTTTATTAGATGACATTATAAATTTACATATAGTAATTGTCTTCTTTTTATTATTGTTATAGATATTCTGATATTCAAATAGGAAACATGTCACCAAGGTTGAAAGATTCTTCAATGAAAGAGAGAGGGTAAGAAAGTTTCATAATTACGATTCACTTCGTAAAAAAGGAAATATAGATTTTGAACAATAAAATTAAAATATTCTCCACAGTGCTATATCCACAGTTGCATGTTTGATAAGATAAATAACTCACAAATATTCACTAAATACGAATATATACTCAAATTAGTTAATTACTATTTTTATTATTTATGAATTTACTTTAAATCACTTGAGACCATAATATTTATATATTTTGAATAGCTCGATAAACTCGGTGAGACTAGTAAAGTAAAGAAGTCAAAATTGCTTTCATGGAATCAAGAAAATGCAAGAGGATCTGTTTTCCTTCACTTTTATGTCACCCCTACATCACATTTTAATTCCTTACTCCAAAATCCGTATAGCCGACCAACTCACTGTTTAATATTCCCTTTTCACCAACCAAATTCGAGTAACAACAATTAATTCCGAATCCACATTTCAACCGTTTCTTGTTTGATTGCTAGAATTAGGAAAATAAAAGAAAATTTGTCCTTCAGTTTTTTCTTTTCTTATTTTTTCTGAAAATTGAAATCGTCGCCATCAATTTCACATAGTTCATACCAGCTGAAAGCTGACTGCTTTTCTGCTTTTTTATGGGTGATGAATTTCGCGACTATTTCTTTATTTCTAGATTTGTTGGTTGCTGCACCAACCCGGAGTTGAGAAGTCAGGCTCCTTCCCACCAAACACCGTTGACGTATTTCAACGACCATGATCGTTTTTTTCCTTGGAAATTCTTTCAAGTTTTAAGCAGCAGGATTGTTTTCTCACGAGCTAATGGATTCCGCCGCCTCGCGCCCTGCTGTGGTCATCGACAATGGCACTGGGTAAATTGGTGGATTTGCATTGGTCTTTTTCCCTTCTTGAAATCGCTGTGAATCAGTTTGATAAAATGCTTCACTGAGTCCAGCTGTGTTGACTTGGCTGAATCTTTGACATGAGTCTGCTTGTTTTCGATCTAGATTTTGCTAAAGATTGAATTTTTCTTACTTGTGTCGTCGTGTTTTGATCGACTGCAGGTATACTAAGATGGGATTTGCTGGAAATGTGGAGCCATGCTTTATAGTTCCAACTGTAGTTGCGTTAAACAATTCGTTCTTGAACCAGCCGCGGCCGAGTTCGACCAAGGGCAACAATTGGTTAGGGCAGCACAATGCAGGGGTGATGGCAGATCTGGATTTCTATATTGGCGACGAGGCATTGTCTAGATCTAAATCTAGCAGCACTTACAATTTGAGCTATCCCATTAAGCAAGGAAAAGTGGATAATTGGGATTCAATGGAGAGGTTTTGGCAGCATTGTATATTTAACTATCTACGGTGCGATCCAGAGGATCACTTCTTCTGTTTGACGGAGAGCGCTTTGACTGCACCGGAGAGTCGGGAGTATACCGGAGAGATCATGTTCGAGACATTTAATGTTCCAGGGCTCTATATCGCTGTGCAGCCTGTTCTTGCTTTGGCTGCTGGATACACAACATCCAAGGTTGGTGCTAAGTCTGGCAGTCTTGGAATGTAAACTTTTTGTTTCTTCCTTCTAATTCAGGGATTTGTTTTGTGGATTTATTAGTAACTTGTTATAAATTGAACCAGCATGTTGAAATTGTTTAGACATTTTCAGTGAGCTGTGGGATGTTATGACTCATAGTGAAGTTGATGCATTAATCAATAGTTGAGTTAAGCTCTGGTCTGTGTAATGGCTGAACATGTGCAGAAAGTATTTTTATCTTTAAATTATCAATATGAATCATTGATTTAGTGACATATGTGAGCTGTGGATATGTCTAATAAGAAGGGAGATAATGGCCAACAGTAATATGTAACCATCAATTTGGGAAGATCAGCATTCTTTTAGTCTTTTGGCTTTAGGCCGACTCCACATCTATGACTCACTTTTTATGTTTTGTGGAGATTGTAGTTAGTCTCGACTGGTATAATTCTGACCATCCGCTGATAAAGCAAGATGAGCCATGCTGGACAATAGATTAACATTATACCACACAATCGAGTAGTTGTTTCATGAAATCTTGTTTTTCTTATTCTTCAATACTTTCCTTAGTGTGAGATGACAGGAGTTGTAGTGGACGTGGGAGATGGGGCTACTCATGTTGTGCCTGTTGCAGATGGATATGTCATCGGGAGCAGCATTAAGTCCATTCCAATTGCAGGGAAAGACGTAACTCGGTTCATCCAGCAGCTCATGAGAGTATGTTTCTTCAGTACTTTGTATTTACAATTGGTCTATCCTTTGTTAATAGTTGAAAATCTTTTATTTAACTTCTGGAGAGGATAAATGGATTAGAAAAGGCATTGTTTTTCATTCTGGACTTTGGAGTTTTTAATTTAGATTGTATGTCATTGAAGAGCACCTGTAGAATGCGATGAAAAGTATACGGTTTAGTTTTTTAAAATAGAATAATTCTTCTTGCAAGATGATGTTGGTTGCAGAATTCTTAACATGAAGTATTGCTCATACTAATTTTCCAGTGCCTACTATGTTTTCTCAAATTCGTTGTTTGCTCTGTTTAGGAAAGGGGGGAGCATGTTCCACCTGAGGACTCCTTTGACATAGCTCGGAGAGTGAAGGAAATATATTGTTACACTTGTTCGGACATTGTCAAGGTATGATCTAAAGAACACTGACTTCATAACTAATGATCACTTGAAAAGCTCAAGAAAGTAGATGTAGTCACTGTTTTGGGTGACATCACACTTTGAGAAAAGTTCGAGTGTGCAGATTTTCTAATGTTTTCTGTTACATAGATATCAATAAGCTATATTTTTACTAGTCTGTGTTCTTTGACAAGTCAGGAGTTCAATAAGCATGACAGAGAGCCCGCAAAATACATCAAGCAGTGGAGAGGTACGAAGCCAAAGACTGGGGCTCCATATTCTTGTGATATAGGCTACGAAAGGTTCCTTGGACCTGAGGTATGCTTCGTTTACTCTGTTTACATGTGTTTTTACCCGAGCAGCACTCTTCGTAATATTTGTAATCTGAAAATCATACGAAACTAGTAAAATGTATAGGATATATCCGATGGTAATAACTCAGAAACTCTTGTTGTTCCGTGCTTCGTTTTTCAGGTCTTCTTCAACCCTGAAATCTACACGAGTGATTTTACGACCCCTCTGCCTGATGTCATCGATAAATGTATTCAGTCCGCACCAATAGATACAAGAAGGGCATTATATAAGGTGAAAAAAATAGTTGATATGCCAAAAACCACTTTACACTTTTGATTGGCTTTTTTCTGGGTTTACTGAAGCTCGTCTGCAATATTGTAGAACGTCGTATTATCAGGAGGATCAACCATGTTCAAAGACTTCAACCGGAGACTACAAAGGGATATAAAGAAGATTGTTGATGCTCGAGGTCATGCATCTGATGCTAGGCTCGTTGGAGAAATGAAGGTAATCATTTAGCTCTTTCCGTCACTTGGTTGTCGATGAAACTTTTGTGATTCGCCTTTACTGAAGCTGAATGCTGCAAATTTTTTCCACAGTCGCAACCCGTGGAAGTAAATGTTGTTAGCCACCCAATCCAGAGATACGCAGTTTGGTTTGGAGGCTCGGTGCTTGCATCCACTCCTGAGTTTTTCAATGTAAGTTATATTACTTCCGCATCCTCTCAATGCTTAACACTATACCTAGCATACGAGGCATCTGCATTTATATCTCGACATGGGCTTCAATTTCTTAGCTAAAAGTAGAATTCAAGACTTTTAGGTCCCATTCCGCTTGAAGTGGTCTTACCTCATTTAGTTTCTAATGACGAGTTTTGTCTCTCTAAATGCAACCTATGATGTTATATTACTGTCTCTCTCTAAAAATCAAAGTCATGCAGTAATCTCTTCCCGTAACACAGGCTTGCCATACGAAGGCAGAGTACGAGGAATGTGGAGCGAGCATATGCCGCACAAACCCAGTTTTCAAGGGAATGTATTGACTGATGTACATGAAGATTAACCCAAACTAGGTTCTTGTAGGCTGTAGCTGTGAAGGCATTTTTTTGGTCAAAATCGTAATGTGATGATTATCAGAATGCAGCAGACCAAGAATGGAGTTTCTTGTATTATTTGAAAAGGAAAATCTCGTCAGAGATGACGCGTTCGTCTCCTTGTAGTTTTCACCTCTTCATCTCTGGTGTTTGGGCTCAGGTTTGTGTTAGGTATCAAGGGGATCTGAAGAAGAAAGGATAAAGTTTTGGTTTTTGGTGGCTGAAGAAGAAGGAATTAGGGCTGGACGTATTTGGGGCTCTTTGCTGGAGGAATCTTAGTTGAATAATAACTTGTGAAATCGTGTGTGGTTGAGCGTGCGTTTTTTACTATTTTCCATTTCTTTCAGTATTGTTTTAATCACCTAAATTCTTAGTTGTTTGTTTAGTGGGCCCAGACTGTTATAGTGTGAGATCACACTATATGTTCACTTGTTTCCCAAGTTTTAAGGCATCAGAAAATTATCTCAAAATTCTTCCTCCAATTCTCTCTCTCCCCCCTTCTCCTTCTCGATTATTCTTTCATACAAATCCTCAGTTCATTTACAAAGGAAAACTACATACATAATTACTGGGTCCATTACAGATTGGTATCAGAGCCAATTCTTGGCATTCTTGAGCTGAAATCTGGGCGAGCATGGTTGAAGTCACTAGGTTTAAAGATCTGCAAGAAGCACAAAAGTAACTAGATCAGATCTTAAACACAGAAACAATGAAACGTGCAGCAGCTGAAGAAAGACTACATGAGCAGATTTTGGGTGTTGACCAGAAGGTAGAGCAAAAGATGCAGGGAATCGATAAGAAGTGTGAACATTTATCTAATGTTCTAGCTGAAATCCAGCTGCAGCTGCTGAATCTCAGTAACAGGAAGACACCCTTTGATGAAGAATCAGTATTGGGAGATCCACCCAATACCGAGGGGTACCACTACAAACATTCATCTTCCTCCAAGTTTAAGATCGAATATCCTCATTCTGGAATGGGTAATTCTTTCCATAAAGTTGATTTTCCTAAGTTTAATGGATCTAACCCTCGAGCATGGATTATTAAATGTAATAGCTATTTCAAGCTCACACCCTCTATACTGATGAACACAAGGTGCAAATGGCTATTCATAATTTTGAGGGCAAAGCTTTACAATGGTTCCAGAATTTTGGGTGTGAGAACATTGAGAATGTTGGCTGGAATCAGTTTTTACAGGTGGTAGCTGCTCGGTTTGAGGATATCAATGAGGGAAAAATCATTATGGAATTCAAAAATCTTAAACAGACAGGGTCTTATGATTCCTATGTGGAGAAGTTTGAGGAATAAGAGCATGCTTACTGATAAGTAGCCATATTCAATATTCAGAGGAGTATTTTGTGGCAAGCTTCATCAGTGGGTTGTTGATAACTCTTATAAAAGAGTTATTATATGACCTTTTTGATGACAAAATCCTTGAGTGAACCGGGTTCTGTTTGTTTATTTCGATGTTATCCTTGTATGTTTTGTTATGTTTGCGTGTGTTTGTGTGAAGGATTGAGTCGGATGAAATCAAAGGGTTTTAATTGCTTTTAAGCGTTATTTAAATAATCATGGCATGTTGCGGGAAGAGCGGCGGTGTGAAGGCGAGGGCGAAGTCCGCCGAGTCAAGTCGAGCTCGGGTTGAGCGCGCAGACAAGGCCGAACTCATGAGCAAGCTTGACTTGATGAACGAGGAAGGACTGAACGAGTAATGCTGAAGAAATGCGGGGACAGAGTCGAGCTACGAAGACGAAGTCAACGCTCAGGAAAAGTGAAATCCGAGCTCAAGACTTCCGAGCTCAAGACTTCGAGCTCAAGACTGCCGAGCTCAAGATGTCCGAGCTCGTGAGTGAAACCGAACTCCGAGGAGAAAGAGAATAGAGCCGAGCTCGCAACCATCCGAGCTCAAAGATTGAAAAGCTCACAAGTATGAAGACGACCTCGAGACTGATGCTCGTAAGCGAGGTCGGACTCGTAAAGGTCGGACTCGTGGCGGTCGGACTCATAAGCGAGGTCGGACTCATGGCAGGTCGGACTCGTGGCGGTCGGACTTATGAGTTCGGAGGCGAGATCTTCCTCAGAAAGGGGCGAGCTCGTGCCTGTGCAAACTGAGTAGAGGAGCTAGTATCAGCAGATAAAGCCGCGCTTATAAAAACGAAGAAGAGTTTTGCAGGACCACAGCCACGTGGCGGCTGGCCACGACAGCATAAAGGACGCGCGTTTTGCCAGAGCCAACGGAAAAAGAGAGGATCAGTGGATGAAGGGCTTGCAGGTGCCTTTTCTGCACACCTAAAAAAGTGTCAGAGTTGGTTATTAAAAGGGAGGCGACAATCAGGAGAATCATTATTCATCATTCGATATCGGAAGGAAATCGAGGGCAGCGCCTTGGAGAAGAAGCTATCGGAAGAGGCGGCGATCGAGGAGAACACGCGATTCGGCGACAGTGTTAACTTTGAATCTCAATTCCTTTTTATTTTGCTATGGCATTTGTGTTTTGAATCTTGTTGCCTGACTCGCTATGAGCTAAATTCGTATGACTTGATCTTTTGATGAAACCCATGCTCGTGTGACGAGCCCGTTTTCTGCTTATCTTGTCAAGTTATTATCGTTTTCTTGGTGTTTATTTATCTTGCTTGTGATTGATCACCATGGGTGAGATCTTAGCTCTATGATTTCTGGGAAGCTCTCATAGAGTGGAAAACAAGAAAGTGACGCAAGAACATGATTTAAATATTATGTGTGTGAATAGCATAGGAATATGTGTTTGCCTTGCGTGACATAAATGAATGGAACGATAGAGGTATAATCTTAGATTTGGAAAAATACTAAGAGTTGGAAGATTTCATGTCATAATAACGAGGCAAGATAATGTTGAAGCATGGCGAGTGCGGGGCATGGGTGGAATCAAGTGATCAAGTCTATTTTCCCTCACGATTTGTTTGTTAATCGTTACTGTCTAAAATTCCACCACGACTCGGTGTAAAAGTTCTCTTTAATTGTTTTCTCTCATATTCACAAACAAATTGTATTCGACGTGGTTTAAAAATTGCGTTCCCTGTGGATTCGATCTCGGAATACTTCCGTATATTACTTGTTGATTATGTGCACTTGCGTAGAATAGTATATCTCTAGAATACACCCAACAAGTTTTTGGCGCCGTTGCCGGGGAGCGCCAATTAAAAATTACGTTGATACTTCAATTTTTGTGTTTATTTAGTATTAGTGGTTAACTCTGATTATTTTCTTCTGCGTGAATCAGGATTCTGGACTGTGGTATATGCGCAAAACCAAGGCGCAAGTACTACACCCGTTGGATCCAGATTGAACGCACCTTCCGTCGAGGAAGGCGGCGTCGAAACGTCCGTAGAGCGAAAGCAAAATGGCCGCAGGAGGTGATGCAAATAATGGAGAAATGCCATAGTCATCGATGGCCGGAAAGGGTATACGTGACTACGCTAACCCCCCATTTAACGAGCTAAATCCGGAATAACCGGACCGAGGTGCAAGCGAACCGATTCGGTGAAGCGGTCATGTTTCGGATGCTCCAAGCGATTGGGGCGATTCGGTGGGCAAGCCACGGAGGATCCGCACTCCATCTTGGTCTTTCTTGGAAGTTAGCGACTCGTTTAAGTTACACGGAGTCTCGGTGGCGTTGAGACTTGACTATTTCCTTCTCATTACGAGATCGTGCAAAAGCTTTGGTGAGCGGCCTTCCATCAAATTCTATCACCTCATAGAGCGAGCTCGTGAAATTTTTTGATGAAGTACTTCCGCCTACAAAACGCAAGATTCGGAATGACATCATGTCATTTCGTGAGAATGACGAGTCGGTGTGCGAGGCTTGGGGCGATATAAGGAAATGCTACGGAAATGCCCTCATCACGGCATTCCGTAATGCATTCAATGGAGACCTTCTACAATGGTCTAAATCGTCAACACGTTTGGTGCTTGATCTTACGCAAGCAGGGCTATTCTCTCTAAATCTATAATGAGGCATATGAGATTTTGGAAAGAATTGCGAGATAACAATTGTCGATGGTCAAATTCTCGTGCTCCAATAGGAAAGAAATCGGTGGTCGGTGTTTTAGAGGTTGATGCCACAGCGGCATTAATGACCAGTGGCATATATGAGTAACATGTTAAAGGGATTGCAAGTTCCTAATCCGGTGTGTGTAAGCCGGCGAGTGCTCAGTGGTCGCACCCACGATGCAAGTAAATGAGGTGTCATGTGTATCTTGTGGGGAAGGACACACATTTGAGAGTTGTCCATCAAACCCGACTTGATTATGTTACATGGGAAACCGAGCGGCGAAGGAATAATCCTTACTCACAATCATATAATCCGGGTGGAGACAACACCTAATTTCTCTTAGGGAGGACAAGGATGCGGAACAGTGGTGGTGGAAATTTTGAGAAAACCACATATCCACAAAATTTCCAACCAAAGCGACAACAAGCCGCCCACGACCCAAGACTATTGAAACCTTGATGAAGAGTACATGGCGAGACGGATCACGATAATCGAGGCAATCCACTTCGCTCACGAATTTAGAAGTTCGGATCGGGCAATTAGCCACCGGTGAGAAATCGACCTCGGTGTCTGCCGAGTGACACCGAAAATCCACGAAAGGATAAGGAACATGTCGAGGCCGTTACCTGCGAAGTGGAAAGAAGATCTGAAGCCGAGTCTTGAACCCGAGAAAGAGAAGGCGAGTCCTCAAACACCAAGAGCAAGGCTGGACGAAGTGGAAGCAGAAGAAATTCCTTGATGTTGAGAAGCTGCCGGTGAAACCTTTGCCGGCGCAAATGGGCGAGGTGGTTTATCGTCCACCACCACCTTTTAGGAAAGGCGAAAAGAAGCGACAAGATACTCGGTTTGAAGATTTTTAGATGTCTTGAAACAATTGCACATAAATATTCCATTGGTGGAGGCATTGGAGCAGATGCGAACTACGTGAAGTTCTGAAGGACATCGACAAAGAAGAGGCGCTGGGGAGTTGAAGCAGTGGCACTAGCGAGAAGCGGTAGTACCATGTTAAAAGCAAGATTCCACCCAAGTTGAAAGATCCAGGGAGCTTCACAATTCCATGCTCAATTGGAGGTCGCGATGTTGGCCGAGCTCTGTGTGATCTGGGAGCAAGTATAAACTTAATGCCGCTCTCAATATTCAGGAAGCTCGGAATAGGAGAAGCTTGGCCTACAACAGTGACCTTGCAGCTGGCAGATCGGTCTATGGCACATCCCGAAGGAAAAATTGAAGATGTGTTAGTAAAAGTGGATACATTCATTTTCCCCGCATATTTCATCATTCTAGATTATGAAGCAGATCACGAGGTGCCGATTATTTTGGGACGTCCTTTCCTTGCAACAGGAAGAACTCTGATTGATGTCCAAAAAGGCGAACTCACGATGAGGGTAAATGATCAGAAGGTTACTTTCAATGTCTTCAATGCTATGAAATATCCGGACGAAGTGGAGGAGTGCTCGGTAATTCAAGTTTTAGAGCGGTCGTCGCGATAAGATCTTTGGAATACTCGTCTCGGTTTGAAGGCGGTGATAACGAAGTTGCCGAACTCATGGAGTTAGAGCAGGAAGGGGCGACCTCGGCAATTCTCTAACAAGAGATCGGCGAAGTCCCACTCGTATCAACCGAGCTCCGAGTCACTCGAGCTCGCGGATCGGCTGTCCGGTATCAAACCTTCGATGAGCGACCTCCAACACTTAGTGCGAAAACTTTGCCCACCCACTTGAAATCGTGTATACGGGCGAAGGACAAACTCTTCGATAATCATTTACGCTAATCTTGAGCTCGACAAGGAGGAATCTATATTACAAGTCTTTGCAAATAAAAGAAAGCTATTGGATGGTCGATTGCCGACATCAAAGGGATCGATCCTTCTCGTGCATGCACAAGATATTGATGGAAGATGGCCCACAGACTTATAGAGCACCGGTGACGCCTTAATCCGGCGATGAAAGAAGTGTTGAGGAAGGAAATTATTAAATGGTGGATCTTTGGAATCATTTATCCGATCTCGGATAGTTCTTGGGTGAGCCCGGTGCAGTGTGTGCCTAAAAAAGGAGGAGTCACAGTGATTTCTAATGATCGGGAGGAGCTGATTCCAACTCGGGTGATAACGGGGTGGCGTGTTTGTATGGATTACAGGAAATTGAACATGGCTACTAGGAAAGACCATTTTCCTCTGCCATTCATGGATCAAATGCTTGATAAACTCGCTGGAAAGGAGTTCTTCTGTTTCCTAGATGGGTACTCAGGTTATCATCAGATCGCCATTGCACCTGAGGATCAACATAAAACCACTTTCACCTGTCCTTATGGTACGTTTGCTTTTAGAAGAATGCCATTTGGACTTTGTAATGCCCCTACGACGTTCCAACGTTGCATGATGGCCATATTTTCGGATATGGTGGAAAAGTCAGTCGAGATCTTCATGGATGACTTCTCAGTTTTTGGGGATACCTTTGGAGTATGCTTGAGTAACTTGGGAAAGGTCTTGGAGCGTTGCGAGGCGACGCACTTGGTCCTAAATTGGGAAAAATGCCACTTCATGGTACAAGAGGGCATAGTGCTAGGCCACCACATATCCAAGAAGGGGATCGAAGTGGACAGAGCAAAGATCGAGGTGATAGATAAACTCCCACCTCCCACTACTGTAAAGGGGGTGCGAAGTTTCTTGGGACATGCAGGATTTTACAGAAGGTTTATAAAGGATTTCTCTAAAATTTCTAAGCCACTGTGTGCCTTGTTGGAGAAAAATAGCCACTTCGAATTCACCTCGGAATGTCTGAAGGCGTTTGACATCTTGAAACGAGCTCTAGTGATGGCCGTGTCGTTGGTCGGCGGGCGTTACCTTTCGAGGTGATGTGCGATGCAAGTGACTTTATTTGGGGGCCGTGCTCGGTCAGCGAAAGAGAAGATCTTCCATTCCATCTATTATGCTAGCAAAACACGGTGAAAGCTCAAATAAATTACACTACTACGGAGAAGGGGCGCTAGCGATGGTCTTTGCATCTTGAAAAGTTTAGAGCCTACCTCGTAGGTTCGAAGGTGATTGTGTATACGGATCATGCGGCCATCAGATACCTAGTTGCCAAGAAGGATGCAAAGCCTCGGTTGATTCGTTGGATCTTGCTCCTACAAGAATTCGATCTGGAGATCAGAGATAGGAAGGGTACTGAGAATCAAGTGGCCGACCATCTATCTCGATTGCCAATTGCTGAGGGCGAAGAAGTGCATGCCCAAATTCAGGACGCCTTCCCTGATGAACAACTGATGAGCATGCGGCACAGTAGTACACCGTGGTATGCAAGACTTTGTCAACTTCTGGGTATGTGGAGTCTGCAGCCCGAACTCTCATTTCAACAAAGGAAAAGGTTCTTATCAGAGGTCAGACATTACTTTTGGGACGAACCATTCTTGTATAAACACTGTGCCGATGGTTTGATGAGACGATGCGTGCCACATGAAGAGATGGAATCAATTCTAGAAGGATGTCATGCTACCCCATATGGTGGTCACTTCGCAGGCCAGAGAACGGCAGCTAAAGTTCTTCAATCAGGTTATTTCTGGCCAACCTTGTTTAAAGATGCTCATGACTTCGTACGAAAATGTGATCGATGTCAGAGAGTTGGGAACATATCTTCCCGGAATGAGATGCCAATGAATTTCATTTTGGAAATCGAGCTCTTTGACGTATGGGGTCTCGATTTCATGGGTCCGTTCCCACCCTCATTTGGCAACCTCTACATCACGGTGGCGATTGATTATGTATCCAAATGGGTAGAAGCCGTGGCTAGTCCCACTAATGACGCAAAGGTTGTCATCAAGTTCTTGCAAAGAACATCTTCACGAGGTTTGAGTGCGCCTCGCGCGATTATTAGTGATGAGGGCACACATTTTATCAGCAGGCGATAAGTCTTTGTCCTAGCCAAGTACAATGTTCGCCACAAGATTGCCACGACATACCACCCCCAAACCAATGGACAAGCTGAACTCTCCAATAGAGAGATAAAAGGCATACTGGAGAAGGTGGTAAACCCAGGTCGGAAAGATTGGTCCATCTGTTGGGCGATGCAATATGGGCCTCTGAGCGACTTTCAAAACTCCGTTAGGGATGTCCCCCTATCGGCTGGTCTATGGGAAAGCTTGTCACCTTCCACTGGAACTTGAGCATCGAGCCTATTGGGCGATAAAGAAATTGAATTTTGAGCATAAGGCCGCTGGAGAAGCTCGCTTGTTGCAACTAAGTGAGATGGATGAATTCCGCTGGTTTGCCTATGAAAATGCAAAACTGTACAAGGAGAAGACAAAGAGATGGCATGATAACAACATCTTGCGCCGAGAGTTCTTGCCGGGTCAACAAGTGTTACTGTTCAATTCAAGGTTGAAGCTATTCCCCGGAAAGCTGAAATCACGATGGTCGGGTCCCTTCACAATTCTCAAGGTAGCACCCCACGGAGCTATCACATTACAAGAAGGGACATCAGGTCGGGAATTCATGGTGAATGGACAGCGTGTCAAGCACTATTGTGGTGGCGAGGTCGTTCGTGAGAAGACCTCAACACCCCTGAAGGACGCCTGACAGGAGGTACCTTGGGCTGCCATGGCGAGCAGGCGCTGGGCAGCCCCTCTATTTTGTTTGTAAATATTTGTTTTAATTCTCGTTTTGTCTCGGTGTTTTTCGTATGTTAATAAATTGCTTTAGCCTTGCTAAAAGGATGAGGGGTTATTTTGGGATTTTTGATTGCAGGTACGTGCGTACCTCTGGGGGAAGTCTGAACATGGTGCTAATTCTTGCCCCAGTAATGGAGTGGCAGAGGCTTAAGAGAAAGTGAAATTGAAGTTGCCAATTTGGTAAAAACCAAAAGAGCGGGAAAAATTTGGTTGACTTTTGGGATTTGAAAGACCGCGCCTTTTCCTCTTCCACCTTTCAGTCTTTTTAATCTTTTATTTCCCCAATTTTGCTGCATCTTTGCTCTCGCCTTTCACGTTCATTTTCTCATGTGCTCTGATTGTGCAAAACTTGTAGTCTCCATCTCTTCCATCTTCAGAATCAGCATTATGAGGAGATTCAGCAGCAGGATCAGGGGGCAGGTGTGGCCATCATCCATTCCAAGCAATGATGCTGCCACACCCCTCGTGATTTCAGATGAAGAGGCATCCCGAGAACCTTCACCAGCTCCCCCACAGGCTGTTATGCCTCCTTCCTCCAAAAGAAAGAATGGTCCCAGTGAAAAGGGGAAGGCCAAGATAGTGGAGGCCGAGGAATCTGAAGAGGCTCAGAGCAAGAAGGCGCGAGTGGACAATCCTTCGTCACAAAAGGCAAGAATTTCAATCGATGCTATCCCTAAATTTCGAGCTCACGGTGGGTTCGAAAGATTTAAGCGCTTGAAGCCTAGGCAGCTCTGGATGGAAAAGGGGTTCCAGAAGTCAAAGGAAACCCCAGTGTTTGTGGTGGAATTAATTTCTTTGAATGGTTGGGCTACATTCGCGGCGATACCACCGCCCCCCATTACACCCCTTGTTAAGGAGTTCTATGCAAATATCATGCCTTTGCCAAACAAGGAAGGGTTGTCTGCAGTGGTTAGAGGTAAATTAGTGGTTCTCTAGGAAACCATTAATGCTTTTATGAGTTAGACAATGAGGTGGAGGATGCTTTCTCCACCATGAAGAAACCCTTCGGTGAAGACCTCGGGAGGCGCTACGATTGACGTTGTCGAAGGCACAGAATGGGAGATCTCCACACAGGGGTGTCGCTCCATTAAAGCTGCATCATTAAAATTGGAGGCTCATGTCTGGCTCCATTTCATCAAAAGCCGGATTTTGCCAACAACCCATGACACCACGGTGTCGGAGGAGCGTATGTTGATGCTTCTGCATCTTCTTTGGAAGGTCCATCAGCGTAGGCGCCCAAATATGGCGCAGTAGAGGGTGCCTAAAAGGAAGACAGGCGATTGTTCTTTCCTTCTCTGATCACTCAGTTATGCATAAAGGCCGGGGTGCCTGTTAGGGATGATGAGGATCGCCTCGTTGAAAAATCTTTTATAGACATCAAGACTCTGACTCATCGTCATAGTGCTTCTACAGACCCAATCTCGCAAGCAGCGTAAGCAGATCCACCTCGGCCCATACCGACCTCAATCGAGCCTACTGTTCTAGACATGCGAAGTGCTCTGCGTGCAAGTCAAGCCCTCATGCTTCGATCCATTGCACTAGAAGAAGCTCTTAAGCATTTTGGGCGTCTTGCCGTAAGCGAGATCGGATATTGGAGGATAGCCTTAGGTCATTGCCTACGGTGAATCATCCTGACCTTCCCGAATTCCACATCGGGTATTCAGCGTGGCCTCTACCTTCGGATTTTGATTCTATCTTTGGAGCCGAGAGAGAAAAATGCAAGGCCGCCCGAGCCCACCCAGTGAATCGACCTGCTTTGTTCCAAGCGGTGGGGTACCTAGTACCCGTCGACGAATCGCGCACCTCGGCCGAGGCCGGTGGTGTGTCTCACGATCTAGAAGTTGTTTACTTTGCTACCGCCCATCTAACGAGCTTCTCCTACTCCCGGGTTCTCTCCGAAGTGTAGGCTAAGGCGTTTTCTCTAACTCAATCCTTGTTTTGTTTTGTGTTTTGTTGTGTGTCTCTTGGTTGGTGTTTTGTTGGGTTTTGTTACATTTTGTTAAATAAAAGCATGTTATTACATTTTCGATGATTCCTAAGGATGATGCTTGATTGGCGAGGATAGCTTTATGATGTTAATTTGTTTTGTTTATACCGTGATATTTAGTGCGCCTTATTGCTCGTCTGGTCTTTACCCTTATTTTGTGGGATGTACTCTATTAATTACGGTATTAGCATATTAGCCCTATAGGGATTGACCATTGCATCGGTGAATCTTAATTGGCCTACGATTTTGTATGAGTGCATGTCTCTCATATTTGGTTGGTACTCCCATGAGGCGACATACATGAGTGTATCAACTGGATAGGACGTAGGCCCTTTTTGGATCGATTGTGCCTTTCCGGCCTTCCTTAATATGATATTTTTCCTAGGGTCCCCTTTGAGCTTACAAGCTTTTCTTTCTTACACCCACCAAATACTCTCATGTATACCCATATATCATTCCTTACCCTTCACTCTGGGCATATCTAATTGTGGTTCAGTTTCTCTCATTTCTATAATAGTGCCGTAGTAATCTCTATGTCTCAAAACAATGATGTCTCACCCTCGGTTTTGTATAAGTTTCAACATTGAGGACAATGTTATGTTCTAAGTTTGGGGGTGGGCGAGGTAAAGTAACCTCGGAAGTTGAGGGTGAAGTGGTTAAAAAAATATATGGGTCATTACGAGCTTATTGCTTAAAAAAAAATGATAAATGAAAAAGGTGAAGATACGGGGTCTCTACAAAAAGAGAAGAAAAATGTCAGGATAGTTGGAACCAAGAATTAGTTAGGTGCCCAGGTGCTTTGAGCTACATTATCCCAAACAATCCTACCGTCACCCAAGCCTAACATTATAAGCTGTTAAAGACCTCTTGATCCGATATTGATGACACTCGTGTTAGTGGAGGGGTTGACGAGCGAAATGTGGAGACATCGTGCACTTGATAATCAAAGCATGGTCATATTAAGAAGAACTAAGTTATGGGAAGATTCATGTAGTGGCTAATGTGTTATATACTGTTGATATCGAAGGCGGCGTCCTTGCAATACGAGGTGATTGACGGTTGCAACGAGAAGAAGCGAATGATCCTTTTCTTTCAAAGAACCATGGTGAAAGCGGCGTCCACGGGTGATTAAGTCTTCATCTTGGTTATCGTCGGACATTTGAACATCGCTTCTTGTTTTGTGGGTGTGTTTTTTTGTGTATGAGCATCACTCGAGGACGAGTAATGAGCTAAGTTTGGGGTGTGATAACTCTTATAAAAGAGTTATTATATGACCTTTGATGACAAAATCCTTGAGTGAACCGGGTTACATTTGTTTATTTCGATGTTATCTTTGTATGTTTTGTTATGTTTGCGTGTGTTTGTGTGAAGGATTGAGTCGGATGAAATCAAAGGGTTTTAATTGCTTTTAAGCGTTATTTAAATAATCATGGCATGTTGCGGGAAGAGCGGCGGTGAAGCGAGGCGAGTCGAAGTCGGCGAGTCAAGTCGAGCTCAGGTTGACACACAGACAAGGCCGAACTCGCGAGCAAGCTTGACTTCGATGAGCGAGGAAGGGCGAGCAGTAATCTTGAAGAAATGCGGGGGCAGTCGAGCTACGAAGATGAAGTCAGCGCTCGGGGGAAAAGTGAAATCCGAGCTCAAGACTTCGAGCTCAAGTGAGGCTGCCGAGCTCGAGATGTCAGAGCTCGTGAGTGAAACCGAACTCGAGGAGAAGAGAATAGAGCCGAGCTCGCAACCATCCGAGCTCAAAGATTGAAAAGCTCACAAGTATGAAGGCGACCTCGGGACCGATGCTCGTGGCGGTCGGACTCGTGGCGGTCGACTCGTGAGCGTCGGGACTCGTGGCGGTCGGACTTATGAGTTCGGGCGAGATCTTCCTCGAAAGGCGAGCTCGTGCACATGCAAAGCGAGTAGAGGAGCTCGTGTCGGCAGATAAAGCCCGCTTATAAAAGCGAAGAAGAGTTTTGCGGGACCACGGCCCACGTGGCGGTGGCCACGACAAAGCATAAAGGGCGCGCGTTTTGCGAGCCAGCGGAAAAGAGAGGATCGGTGGATGAAGGGCTTGCGGTGCCTTTTACGCACACCTAAAAAGTGTCGAGTTGGTTATTAAAGGGAGGCGACAATCGGGAGAATCATTATTCATCATTCGATGTCGGAAGGAAATCGAGGCGCGCTTGGAGAAAAGCTATCGGAAGAGGCGGCGATCGAGGAGAGCCGCGATTCGGCGACAGTGTTAACTTTGAATCTCCAATTCCTTTTTATTTTGCTATGGCATTTGTGTTTTCGAATACTGTTGCACAACTCGCTATGAGCTAAATTCGTATGACTTGATCTTTTGATGAAACCCATGCTCGTGTGACGAGCCGTTTTCTGCTTATCTTGTCAAGTTATTATCGTTTTCTTGGTGTTTATTTATCTTGCTTGTGATTGATCACCATGGGTGAGATCTTAGCTCTATGATTTCTGGGAAGCTCTCATAGAGTGGAAAACAAGAAAGTGACGCAAGAACATGATTTAAATATTATGTGTGTGAATAGCATAGGAATATGTGTTTGCCTTGCGTGACATAAATGAATGGAGCGATAGAGATACTCTTAAAGCACTTGGTATATGAATATATTGACGAGCTTAGAGGTATAATCTTAGATTTGGAAAAATACTAAGAGTTGGAAGATTTCATGTCATAATAACGAGGCAAGATAATGTTGAAGCATGGCGATGCAGGCATGGGTGGAATAAAGTGATCAAGTCTATTTTTCCCTCACGATTTACATTTGTTAATCGTTCTTGTCTAAAATTCCACCTCGACTCGGTGTAAAAGTTCTCTTTAATTGTTTTCTCTCATATTCACAAACAAATTGTATTCGACGTGGTTTAAAAATTGCGTTCCCTGTGGATTCGATCTCGGAATACTTCCGTATATTACTTGTTGATTACGTGCACTTGCGTAGAATAGTATATCTCTAGAATACACCCAATAGTTGTCTGAGGAGATGCAGAATTTCATGCTATTGTTTAACCCTAAGACACTACATGATGCAGTAGACATGGGGCAGAGACAGATTTATACCCTTGAGGCAATTGCCAAAAGGGTCAAACCAGCACTTCCCAGATCTTTTTCCAATCAGGGATCAAGCTATAGGAGACCAGAGGGAAATGCTGTTCACAAACCCCTCAATCAAAACAGTACAAAAATTCCCATCAAGTTGTTAACTAAAGGTGAAATGGCGTGAAGAAGGACAAGGATTGTGTTATAATTGTGATGAACCTTTTGTTTATGGGCACAAGTGCAAACACATGGTATTTTACATGACTATGTCAGAAGAAAAGGAGTTGATACATCTACAACATGAAGGAGAATATGCAGAAGTAGAAGCTGTGGACTCTGAACCTGAGCCTATGGAAGAAATTCAGATGTCCATTAATGCTTTGCTGGGAGAATCAGGTCTTACAACTATGAGGGTTATTGGTGAGGTGGGTGGACACAAACTGAAGATATTGGTGAACAAAGACTCGAAGTTTTTAGAAGGAACAACCAAGAAATTGGGCAGCAGACTGGAAAGGGAAAAACCTATTCTAGTGAAGGTAGCTAATGGACAGAAATTAGTAAGCACTCACAAGGCTGCTAATTTCACTTGGACAGTACAAGGCCACCAATTCACCTATTCACCGAGGGTCTTGGCTAATGAAGGGTATGATCTAATCTTAGGAGGGGATTGGCTCAAACACTGTACACCCATTGAGTTGGACTATGAGAAAATGACATTCACAGTTAGTTTGGGAAAGCAGAGGGTGAAATTGCAGGCAATGATTAGTGATGCAGACTGCCAAATGATCACCACGACTAATCTTTACAGCCTCATTCACAAAAAAATGAGTGAAGTAGAAGAATTTTACCTCATAAGCCCTTCCAAGTCAGCTTCCAGTGAGGAACCATCTCTCACACACCTCCTGGAAGAGTTCCAAGATGTGTTTGAGGAACCACAAGGCCTGCCACCTGCAAGGGGAGTTGAGCACCAAATCAGGCTAAAACCCAACAGCATGCCTAAACATCAACATCCATACAGAACTTCACACAGCCATAAAGATCAGATTAAGAAAATAATTAAAGATATGCTAAAGGATGGAATTATTCAGCATAGCAGGAGCCCTTTTGCTGCCCCAGTCATACTAGTAAAGAAAAAAGATAATACATGGAGAATGTGTGTTGATTACAGATATTTGAATTCTCTCACTGTGAAACATGACTACCCAATTCCTCTCATTGATGAACTACTAGATGAGCTATTTGGAGCACAATACTTCTCAAAACTGGACTTAAGGTCTGGTTACTTCCAGATTTTGGTTACTCCTGCTGACAGACACCTCACAGCTTTCACTACTCATCAAGGACACTACGAGTTTTTGGTGATGCCATTCGGGCTATGTAATGCTCCAGCAACATTCCAATCTCTTATGAATAGGGTGTTTCAGGATCATTTAAGGAAATTTGTGCTAGTTTTCTTTGATGATATCCTAGTTTACAGCAGAACTCGAATGGATCATCTCACACATCTAAGGAAGGTGCTGGAATTGCTAAGGAAGCATACTCTCTATGCTAAAAGGAGTAAATGTCATTTTGGACAGCAAAGAATTGAATATTTGGGCCATATCATCACTCCAATGGGAGTTACAACAGACCCTGAAAAAATTTCCAGCATGATTAATTGGCCAGTACCTAGGACAGTCAAACAACTGAGGGGCTTCCTAGGGTTAATAGGGTATTACAGGAAGTTTGTCAAGGGGTATGGATTACTCAGCAGACCCATGACCCAGCTGCTCAAGAAGGATAATTTTAAATGGAATTCTGAGGCTGAATCAGCATTCCATCAGTTAAAAGAAGCTATGTCCACTACACCAGTTTTAGCCCTACCTGATTTCACCCAACCTTTTGTGTTGGAAACAGATGCAAGTGGCTCAGGAGTAGGGGCAGTGTTAATGCAAAATCAGAGGCCTATAGTTTACATGAGCAAAACTCTATGTCCTAAGAATCAAGCTCTATCTATCTATGAGAAGGAATTCTTAGCTGTGGTTATAGCATGCCAGAAATGGAAGACTTATTTACAGGGGCATACTTTTGTTATCAAGATAGATCAGCAAGCTCTAAGGCACCTACTGGATCAAAAAAATATTAATCCTGTCCAACAGAGGTGGTTGACTAAGTTGCTGGGGCTAACTTATGAAATTTAGTACAAGAAGGGGGTTGAAAACAAGGTAGCAGATGCCCTTTCAAGGTGTGGACTTCCAGAGAATGACTGCTCTGCTATTACTACAACTACCCCAAGGTGGATCCAGAAAGTTATTCAAAGCTATCAGTTGGATCCACACCTTTCCCAAGTTCTAGCAGCTAAGGTTATTGATAAAGAAGCTTATGGAGAATACCAACTGACTGCAGATATTCTTCGGTATAAGGGCAGGTTGGTAATTGGACCTGATGCTGCACTGAAAACTACTCTCCTTACTGAAATGCATCATTCATCCTATGGGGACACTCGTGAATTTGTTGGATTTGTATCTTGAAGCGGTTTTGGTTGAGCTTGTATCAATGTTTCGTTACCACTATTACAATCTCCTATCCGAAATGAATACTTGATTGCATATATCGTGTCCCTTATCTCATATATAAGTTAGATCATACGGTGTGTGAAGATCACGAAGTCGTATGATTGGTCAAGCTTAATGAGATATAAAAGTTTCACGGTGAGACAACTTAAGGACGAGTTGTCGGTTTAAGTGCGATATAGATAAGAAGTGACTTGACTTAGTTGCTTGTCTATGCCGGTACGTCTCGACGTATTGAAGGATCACGATGAGATGTGTTCTTCTTCGACCGTCGTGAAGAACCAAGATCTCGGTGACTTACGATGATCTAAACCTCGATAAGGTATTAGGTGAGTATGAGTTGTTGACCATCACTTTGACTTGTTATGAGTGAGGTTATATGTTCTAACCCAAGATTCTCCGCATCTTGGGTGGTGGGTGTCTTGTATGTCACGCTAGTTATCTCATCGAGTCACCGTATCCGTTAAGGATGATGGCGATCCCTTAAGGAGCTCAAAGGTTTATTGTACTAAACCCCGCGGTTGAGTTAGCTCAAGTACAATAATAAGGTTGAGTGGTACTACTTAAGGAAATAAAGTTATTAATCGTTTTAAGCGATGATTGCTATAAATGATTAATGGACGTTCGATATCTTAAATACGGGATTCAGAATGTCTAAGTGCAAGCCCGACTCAACTTCGGTAATAAAGGGTAAGTCAACATTCTTTCTAGTGGCATGATCGAATGTTTATAAATTAATTTATGTTCGGGGTGAACATAAGATAATTAATTTATTTGAGGCCCATCTTTATTCCTTGCATTTGATCCTGGTCGGCCCATCGGGCCCGTAAGTAAGGAAAATCGGCGCCCTCATGCTCTCAATTGGCAAGATTTTATTCTCTTTATCCACAAGGATATAATTATATTTATGGTATATGCATAGATCCTTTCCATATAAGATTATGGTAATAATCTTGTGAGTATGGAAATAATCCTAAGAGTATGGAAATAATCCTAAGAGTATGGTAATATTCCATATAGGATTATGGTAATATTCCATATAGGATTATGGTAATATTCCATATAGGATTAAGGTAGTGCATTATAAATATAAGGTATGAGATAATGTCTAGGTTAATGCTCACATATTGAAGAGAGAATTTTCGGCCATCTCATTATTGAGAGAGAGAATTTTCGAGAGTTTGGTTGTGAGAGCATTGGGTGATTTTCCGAAGCATTCTCCATAGATCGTCCTCACTCGACGTTGGAGATTGGGCAACCGGGATACAGTCCAGAAGGTCAAAGCACGAGTCCGATCCGTTCGATCCGTTCATCTCGTTCCATCGACCTCTTCAGATCCAAAGGTAAACACTTGTAAACCCCAACGTGTTGCGATTTAATTATATAGACGCATGCTAGGTTTATAATCAATGTATGGTGAATTAAACACCCAAGATGGATCCTCGGGGCGAGGGTTAACATAAGTTTTTCCTTGATTGGTATCGAGCACAGGATCAGAATCTTGGCTCTGTTGGATTAATTCACGTTTGATTATTACGTGCGTTTATTTAATTGTGGATCTGTCGTTCATCGTGGCTCGTTTGTTGTTGTTGTTGGTTTTTGTTTTTACACCACGAGAAAATCCGTGGTTAGATTAGATTTTATTATGTAAATCTTATCTGTAAAAGAAGAACGAAGACGAACGAACGAAGAACGAAACGACGGGAAAAACAGGTAGCTCGGCAGTCTTCTGGGTGGTTTCTCGCGAGCGAGTCTCGCGGTCGCTAGGGCGATCGCGAGGGCTGCGGGCGACGGGGCGCGCGTTCTCGCGCGAGATCCCTGGCGCTTAGCGAGCGAGCTCGCGGTCGCGAGGATTACCCGCGAGGCTGCGCGGCCGTGCGAGCTAGCGGGCGGCAGGGGCGGCGCTCGCGCGAAACCCGGCGCAGCGAGCGCATCGCGGATCGCGGTATGGCCGGGCGGCGATGTCTTTGAAAGGCGTTCGCGCTTGGGCGTGGCCGCACGCGTGCTTTCGACGGATCGCGGTCGCATTAGCGACCGCGAGGCAGCCCGTGAGGAGACGCGGGCGGCGGCGGTGGTGGGCGGGCTGCCCTAGCAGCGGCCCAAAGCCTCTTTGGGCCGACCGGTCCGGACCCGTTTTCAAATTTCCAGTCCGTGACCGCACGCGAGGCCCATTTGTTGAATCCGGTCCGTGCGTGCACGCGAGGCCCGTTGCAAGTTTATTTACGTACTTTGTAAATCTATGTAATAGATTAGATTTAAATGTCTGAGGTTTCACGATTGGGCGCGATGAGCGTTTTATTTTATTTTATCGTTCATATGCATGTCGTGGATGTTTAAATTATGCAAGAGTAGCATGCTATGTATGTTTATATTACGTTGACAAACCTTTAAGTGTTTTACGTAATTGGATGCGCATAGTAAGCATGCTAGGTTTATCGCGTTTATCAAGCTTTTTAGAATTTCGAGCATGTTTTACATGTTGAGTTCTATAGAAAAGCATGCTAGGATTACGTGATCCGCATGGACAAACCTTTTGAATAAAAAGACTAAGCAAGCAACCCGACAAATTAATTTTTCAAATTAAAATGTCAAGACCTCCACTTTTGATCTCTAAACAAAGTGAGGCCTTGTGAGTAGTGGCGTCCACACGCGTGGCTTGCTTGCACTGCTTATCATAAGTTTGTTAGATGAGATTTCTAAATAAAACATTTTAAATCTATTGAGAAGTGGGAGTTTCATGTGTAGCGTCCACACGCGTGGCTTGTATGTGCGATTTTCATAAGTTCTCTAGAGATAGATATAAAATGAGATAACAAAAGAATTTGAATTGAAGCGGTATGGTCCGAGTGAGTATACCAATTCTAAAATTCATCTTCTATTTGTTAAAATTGTGGTCATTGCAGACATCACCTCAAGTACAACTTCATGAAGTCCTTCTTGCGATAGTGATGTGGTCAGTAAGGTCCAATCATTAATTTCATTTGTCATAAGGATAAGTTGACATGGATTGAAATTAAGCGACTAAAAGGTATATTTTAGTGCGGTCGGAAGGGTTCATGTGTAAGCGCCCACACGCGTGGCTTGCATGTGGGATTCCTTGGGCGATTGGAGGTTTCAATTAATATTGTTTTATCAAAGGTTACAATATTATTGTTACAAATTATATGCGATCGTATGCTTATGTGTTTACATTATCGTTTGAGATATGTCTCTTCGCCGATTATCAATATGCTCGCACAAATCCGTTATCCGGTCGATTTTTATCAGTGGAAGCGAAACATGGAATATGTTCTTATCATTGAAGAACACATGTTTGTTCTCACTACTCCTAAACCCGATGCCCTCTTCGACACATCGACTAATGAGCGGTGAGTCAAGCGGACTTTGGAATAAGTCGAACAATATGGCTAAATGCTATATGATGACTCACGATGTCCAAAGGCTTGTAACGGTGACATCGATCGATGGTAGACGCGATCGATATTTGGTCAAGTCTCGAGTAAGTTTGGGCGGTCGGATCGGACGATCCGCTTCCACAATGAGAGAAATCTTGGCGTGTAAGATGGAAGAAGGAAGTTCGGTCCATGAACATGTCTCCCCATGACTCATCTCATGGATAGTCTTGATCGGTTGGGAGGAGGTATTGACGGCGAAGCCAAGGTCGATATCATCCTCAATACCGCCCAAGACTTTTGAGAACTTTCGCGTGAATGCGATCATGAGCAAGACCGAGTTTACACTTAGTCGATTGCTTAATGATCTCGTTCTTCATGCGGAAGGAGTTATGGGAAAAGGAGCACATGCTCTTGCTAGCACATCTAAGGGCCCAAAATTTTCATCGCAAAATGGAAATAGAAAAGGGTGCCAAAAGGTGGTAAAGCAAGGAAATAGTGGGAGTAATGGGAGCAAGAACATGGTTGCCACGGAGGCTTGAAGAAGCGAAGGAGAAGGCAAGTGCTTCAAGTGCGGTAAGGCCAGGCATTGGAAGGCCAAGTGCCCTATGCTCGAGGCTCAGTCGCCGTTTGCTTTAATGTGAAACATGTTTAGCGACTTGTTCTACCCATTCTTGGGTAGTAGATCTGGTAGCCCGATCATGTTTGTTACACCTGCAGGGGTTCCTGCGACAAGGGAGTCTGTTTGATGGCGAGATAACGATCTCCATGGGCAACGCTTGGCGAAAGTCGAAGCATTGCGATTGGAGATGTTCTTTATGTTTTGGGACAACAGCTTTAGTTTTGAAAGGCGTTTTATATGTGCGGATTTTCATGGAACCTTGTTTCTGTTTGAAATTATTTTCTCATGGATATTACGTTATTTTTGATAGTGGTGTTTCTATCATAAGAAATGACGAAGTTATACGTGTTGGCACTTTATATAATTAGCTTTATACTATTTGTGCAAAACATAATACCTATAACTATGTTGCATCTTCATCAAACCCTAAAAGAGAAAGTTTTCTTAGCAAGATGACTCTACTTTTCTCGGCATCTTAGATTAGGTCACGTCAATCTAAATAGGATCAAGGCGGCTAAGAATGGGCGTTGGGTAATCTCACGGTTACTCCGTTCCGATCTGCGAATCTGTATATAAGGTAAGATGTCGACTAGACCCTTCAAAGCGAAGGGTTATAGAGCCACGAAATGTTGGAGTTAGTCCATTCGGACTGTGTGGACCGATGTCCACACAAGCTCGTGGAGAATGCAGTATTTTGTCACTTTCATTGACGATTACTCGAGAATGCGGATACGTATACCGCTTCACCGCAAGTCCGAATGCTTTGAGAAATTCAAAGAGTTTAAGGCGGAGTGGAGCGAAGCTAGGTAAAGTATCAAGTCATTTGCGCTCGATCGCGGTGGCGAATACCTCGATAACGAGTTTATGGACTATCTAGTGAAGTGTGGGATTACATCCCAAGCGCCTTCACCGGGCACACCACAACAAAATGGTGTGTCGGGCGAAGAAATAGGACTCTTTTGGAAATGGTTAGATCGATGATGAGTTATGCTACATTGCCTATTTCGCTCGGGGTATGCCTAGAGACGGCGGCATACTTGCTAAATCTAGTACCGTCAAGTCGATCGAAAAGACCCTTCGAGTTGTGGTTTGGGCGAAGCCCGATTTAAGCCACATAAGGATATGGGCGATCCGACACTGCGTCTTTGAACAAGAAGGCGACAAGTTGGAGGCTAGATCGACGCAAGGCTGTTTATTGGCTATCCTAGAGGGCGAAGGTGGTTTATTCTATAGTCCTAAGGATCGGGAAGATCATTATTAGCACTAATGTCCGATTCTTAGAAGAGGATTATATGAAAAATCATAAGTCCAAAGTTGAAATCATTCTTCAAGAATTAGAAGATGATCGTATTCCACCACCGATTAGGCCAAAGTGCGAGATGTCGAGTCTAGTGGGAGGATCGACACCGATACTTCAAGAAATTGAAGTGGGTCGAGTTCCTTTGGAGATACCGACCGTACAAGTGGTACCTACTGACAAGTTGTGCAAGTTAGAGAACCACAGTATCCGCACCCACCGTTGCCATTGTGCAGAGAACCTCGTCAGAGTGGGAGGGTTGTTCGTCAACCCGGCGATTTATGTTCGTGGGTGAATCTTGGATTTAGTCGGAGACGAACATGCAATAATCGACCCATGGACATACAAGGAGGCGATCAAGATATTGATGCAAGATCATGGCACACTGCTATGGACTTAGAAATGGAGTCCATAACGGCTATGGATGTATATGAAAGACACCTCTACCGGATGGCAAGGAAGCCATAGGTAGTAAGTGGATATACAAGAGGAAGAGATTCCGATGGAGAGGTTTGACTTTTAAAGCCGGGGCATGTGGCGAAAGGGTACACTCAGTTGAGGGCATCGATTTCGATGAGACCTTTTCGCTGTGTAGCAATGCTCAAGTCCATCGAATTCTTCTAGCCATAGTAGCCCACTTGAACTAGAGGTTTGGCAAATGGATGTTAAAACCGCTTTTCTAAGCGGTTACATTGAGGAAGGTAGAGACATCTATATGCGAGAACAGAAGGTTATGTGGTAAAGGGTGAAGAGCATCTAGTATGGAAGCTTAAGTCCATTTATGGACTTAAGCGAACCTCCGATCATGGAACTTACGCTTTGACGAGGTGGTAAAGTCTATGGATTTACCAGTTGCCTAGCGAGAGTTGTGTGTATCGGTTAGATGTCAACGGTGATGTGGTATTTCTTGCACTTTATGTAGATGACATCCTTCTAGTTGGCAACAACGTGAAGTTGTTATCAGACGTAAAGAGTTGGCTATCCGATCAGTTTCAAATGAAAGACTTAGGAGATGCGGTACATTCTTGGGATCAAGGTTTACCGAGATCGCAAGAAGAAAATGTTGAGCTTATCTCAGGCGTCTTACATTGATCTTCGTGATTACTCGTTTAGTATGCGGCACCGCCAAGAAAGGATTGCTACCTTTCGGACATGGCGTTCATTTATCTAAACGCGATCACTATATGACCAAAGGAGATAGAGGAATGAGACAAGTTCCTTACGCTTCGCCGTAGGAAGTCTCATGTACGCAATGCTATGCACGAGGTCCGATATCTCGCTATGCGGTAGGCATAGTAGCTAGATATCGCCTAACCTCGACAAGCTCATTGGATTGCGAAGAAGCATATACTCAAGTACCGAAAAGGACTCGAGATTATAGGCTGGTTTACCATGCGAGATAGTCTAATACCTTTGGGTTATCTGCACTCGGTTCCAAGGCGACCGTGATGAGAAAAAGTCAACCTCGGGCTATGTGTTTACCTTGGGAGGTGGAGCCGTATCTGGCGGGAGTGCAAAGCGATGCATTGCGGACTCTACCATGGAAGCCGAATATGTAGCCGCCTTGAGGCTTCTAAGGAGGCAGTATGGTTCAAGAACTACCTCATGGATCTAGATGTGGTACTGGTTTGCCCAAGAGTATCATAGTTTATTGTGATAACTCGGTGCGATGGCAAACTCGAAGGAACCACGGACCCACAAGGCGACAAACACATAGAGAGAAAGTACCATGTCATACGAAATCGTTAGACGAGGTGACGTCTTGATTGAAAAGATTGATCTGACGGAAAATCTAGCAGATCCATTCACAAAGAGCCCGCGCAAAAGTCTACGATGGACACGTTAGAGGACTTGGATTGCGCTTGATGGCACCCACTTAGAAAGGAAACTTTTGTATAAGTGGGAGAAGCAAAGTGATGGTTGTTTGTAATAGCTAGTAGAAAGACACATTGTATACTAAAAGTTTGCTTTAGTATAAGTGGGAGATTGTTGGATTTGTATCTTTGAAAGCGCTTTGGTTGAGCTTGTATACAATGTTTCGTTACCACTATTACAATCTCCTATCCGAAATGAATACTTGATTGCATATATCGTGTCCCCTTATCTCATATATAAGTTAGATCATACGGTGTTTAGAAGATCACGTAAGTCCGTATGATTGGTCAAGTTTAATGAGATATAAAAGTTTCACACCGAGACAACTTAAGGACGAGTTGTCGGTTTGGGCAGATATAGATAAGAAGTGACTTGACTTAGTTGCTTGTCTATGCCGGATACGCTACGACGTATTGAAGGATCACGATGAGATGTGTTCTTCTTTCGACCGTCGTGAAGAACCAAGATCTCGGTGACTTACGATGATCTAAACCTCGATAAGGTATTAGGTGAGTATGAAGGTTGACCATCACTTTGACTTGTTATGAGTGAGGGTTATATGTTCTAACCCAAGATTCTCCGCATCTTGGGTGGTGGTCGTCTTGTATGTCACGCTAGTTATCTCATGTCGAGTCACCGATCCGCTAAGGATGATGACGCCCTTAAGGAGCTCAAAGGTTTATTGTACTAAACCCCGCAGTTGAGTTAGCTCAAGTACAATAATAAGGTTGAGTGGTACTACTTAAGGAAATAAAGTTATTAATCGCTTTAAGCAATGATTGCTATAAATGATTAATGGACGCTCGATATCTTAAATACGGGATTCAGTAATGTCTAAGTGCAAGCCCGACTCAACTTCGGTAATAAAGGGTAAGTCAACATTCTTTCTCTAGTGGCATGATCGAATGTTTATAAATTAATTTATGTTACGGGTGAACATAAGATAATTAATTTATTTGAGGCCCATCTTTATTCCTCAGCATTTGATCCACTGGTCGGCCCATCCAGCCCGTAGCCAAGGAAAATCGGCGCCTCATGCTCTCAATTGGCAAGATTTTATTCTCTTTATCCACAAGGATATAATTATATTTATGGTATATGCATAGATCCTTTCCATATAAGATTATGGTAATAATCTTGTGAGTATGGAAATAATCCTAAGAGTATGGAAATAATCCCAAGAGTATGGTAATATTCCATATAGAGATGGATTCATGGCACCTATATGCGGCTTAAAAGTCTTTTTTATTGGCCAAAAATGAAAGCTGATGTCCTAAATATGGTGAAAGGCTGTGATGTTTGCCAAAGGAATAAACCGAATGGGGGAGTATATCCCGGACTTTTGCAGCCATTACCTATTCCTCATAATGCGTGGACACACATCTCCATGGATTTTGTGGAAGGCCTTCCAAAATCTGCAGGAAAAGATGTCATATTAGTTGTGGTGGACAGATTCACAAAATATGGACATTTCCTAGCTTTGTCACACCCCTACACTGCCCAATCTGTGGCTAAACAATTCCTCGATACCATTTACAAGTTACATGGGCCTCCTGTGAGTATAGTTTCTGACAGGGATAAGGTTTTCACAAGCACTTTTTGGAAAGAGTTGTTCAAGTTAATGGGAACTCAGCTGGATATGTCCTCTGCCTACCACCCCCAAACTGATGGACAGACAGAGAGGCTTAATCAATGTTTGGAGAATTACCTACGTTGTATGGTAAGCTCCACACCAAAACAGTGGCTTAAGTGGCTTCCCCTGGCAGAATATTGGTACAATACAAACTATCACACTAGCTTGAAGTGTACCCCTTTTCAAGCGTTGTATGGGTTTCCTCCTAGACATATGGGGCTAGGTTCTTACCTAGACACTACTCATTCTAAGGCAAGGGACGTCGTGACAGAGAGGAGGGAACTAACCCAGGTGCTCAGAGGGAACCTCATTCAAGCCCAAAGTAGAATGAAGTTTTTCGCAGACAAAAAAAGACAGGAGAGGAGTTTTCAGGTTGGAGACCAAGTTTATCTCAAACTCCAACCTTTCCGGCAGAATTATGTTTCCCTTCGGAGGAGCTTAAAGTTATCATCTCGATACTACGGTCCTTATACTATTTTGGAAAAGGTTGGTGTTGTAGCCTACAAGCTAGATCTACCCGAATCCTCTCGGATTCACCCAATTTTTCACGTTTCACTACTCAAGAGGTGTTTGGGTGAGAAAATAATACCTGCGACGGAGCTCCTTGAAACTGATGCAGCTGGGCAGTACAAGATCGAACCTCATTCGATCTTGGGTTCGCGTTCCATCCAAAGACATGGCGAGCAGGTTCCACAAATCTTGGTGCAGTGGCTTAATTGCGGTACGGGTTCAGCTACTTGGGAAGATTTGAAGTATATCCGACGAAAGTTTCCATCTTTTGACCCTTGCGGACAAGGATCTTCTTTGGCGGAGGGTATTGTTAGGTATCAAGGGGATCTAAAGAAGAAATGATAAAGTTTTGGTTTTTGGTGGCTGAAGAAGAAGGAATTAGGGCTGGACGTATTTGGGGCTCTTTGCTGGAGGAATCTTAGTTGAATAATAACTTGTGAAATCGTGTGTGGTTGAGCGTGCGTTTTTTACTATTTTCCATTTCTTTCAGTATTGTTTTAATCACCTAACTTCTTAGTTGTTTGTTTAGTGGGCCCAGGCTATTATAGTGTGAGATCACACTATATGTTCACTTGTTTCCCAAGTTTTAAGGCATCAGAAAATTATCTCAAAATTCTTCCTCCAATTCTCTCTCTCCCCCCTTCTTCTCGATTATTCTTTCATACAAATCCTCAGTTCATTTACAAAGGAAAACTACATACATAATTACTGGGTCCATTACAGTTTGATGATTTTTCTTTTAGTTTAGCCGGATTTTGGTGACCGTAGATATCCTTGTACATCTCATAAAACCTTATATTTTTGTGTTTCTGCTGTAAAGTTTCTTACTGTTGCGGCAAATGGTACTTAGAATTTTTGTAGTTTCCGATTGTTGTTTGTATGATAGTGAAAGTTGCAGGGGATTAATTATCTAAGGTCTGGACATTTCATGCGACAATATATATTGTTTTTATATTTTTTTATGGGTATTCAAGAAATTAAGTATAATACTATGCTAGCCAATTTTGTGTTCGAATCTAGTAGAGGTGGTCAGTACAATTGACTACCATTACTCGTGACAATTATATACTGTTCGTAATATATTTATATATCTGCCTTGGGACTTATCTAGTACAAATAAATTTCTTTTGTGTAATTTATGAAACATCTGCACGATCTTAGCTACGGAATTTTCTTTATTGACAAAGAAAAAAGTATCACATAATTCATTTCCCGAATTTTTTCCCTAGCCTCAAGAGAACTTCCTAAATCCACAACACATCTTACGGAACTTTTTGTTGTATTTTAGTATTATACGTCACGTTTATTAATGTGCATAATTGATATGGTGAGATTGTGAGGATTAAAAAAATAATGAATTTGTTATGAAAGTTACTGAATTTAAAAAATGAAATTTTCATTTCTTAAGAGATTCGAATTTCGATGAAAATTTTGAATTTTTGAATTCAGTAACTTTTCTACCGGATGTATTACTTCCATATCAAATTTATTTTGTTCATACGAATTTTCTTGGTTCTTAGTTCTCATATTAAAAATTATATTTATTTGAACACCACATATATATAAGGTTGGGTTCTTGTAGTACCTGGTCCTTAGGTAGTATATAGTATATAATCTAGACCACATATTTTTAACATGTGAACGCCTCATAAGTTGACACGTGATAGTCTTTTTTTCAAAAATATTTTTAAATTTTTGCAAGAGACAAAATGAGGATACAATTCAACATTCGTCTTCTTCAAATTTTTTAATTACAACGGAGGCGGCGGCATGCATGAATGATTTAACAACAAGCAAACAACAACTAAAGAATTTTCGCTAAAACAAGTTCATGCATATAACAAACTAAGATCATGCATACAACAAAGCTTAAACTTGTATGTGTGGCCAACGAGCATTGTGGGTGCACGAGCACGATCCTGGGTACGCGAGAGCGCGTTATGTTCCGGCATGCTACGAAACATACTCATACATATAACAACACAAGTTTATGCATATAACGAAGCATAAACTTGCATGTTGGTCAAGGGATGCTAGGAGTGCGATGGGCGTGCGTTTCTAACACGCATTAAATTGAAACTCACATACATAGCGTTCAACTATATACAATTATATGTTTATTTATATGTATAATTCTGTTCAACTATATGCATGGCTTATTTTCTATACCATTTAATAATTTAAATTACTACTCCACCACTTTTGTAGCGAAATAAATGAAAATAAGCTTAAAAATCAGGAAAAAAATTCAACATAAGATCTATGAGATGCATGGATAAAATTGAATATTACATACTACCTAAAGCTTGGGTACTATATGATACGATTTATATATATATATATATATATATATATATATATGAAGGTTAACACGAGAAATTGATGAATTAGCTAGAAAAGTTATTGAATGCCAAAAAATGGATTTTTTGGCCCCTCATGGGATTCAAACCATGGATGAAAAATTTAAATTTTTGGATTTATTAACTTTCCCATCGAATTCATTAACTTTCATAGTGAATTCATTTTATTTGTAATGAATTTTCGTAGTTCTTAGTTCTCACATTAAAAATGGTTCTTATTTGAACTTCTCTCTCTCTCTCTCTCTCTATATATATATATATATATATATATGAAGAATCAGGTATGAATGATTATTTTTTTATAAGAAATAAGAAAAAATATAAGTCATTAACTTTAGTAAATCAATGAATAAGATTATTTTTCGTCGTGCTACAAATAGTAGATATATGTGCTATAATTTTTTTCATGTATTTTTTGCCAATATTAGATCGGTAATTTAATATTATAAAAATGATTTTTTCCTTAAATGTAGGCAACACACAATTTTATCCTTATTTTTAGGAATTTCTTGTAATCTATCATTTCACATATTATTTTAGATAGATTGTTTCAATTTCAATACTTAATCTATGCATTATTTTATGATTCAAGCTACATAATCCATGAAAAATGCATGTAGTAAAATCTATGTATTGATTCATACGTGTTTTCAGTTATTGCACTGATGGAACATTTTTATAGAATTTTTAGCATATTCATTTTGCACGTACGGAGATAAAAAAAAATTATGTATTCATTCTTACGTTTATTCCACTGGTGAAATATTTACGTAGTATGTTTAGTTTATTCATTTTGCACATACACTAAAATTTTGTAAATTATTGCCAGTTAATTTGATTCTTTGTTCTGTACATATGTTGTATTTATTTGTTTTTTTTTTGTTACGTTTAAGTTTTTGCACATTTACATATGTTCTGTACATATTCATTAATAATATTGCACAAAAATGCTAGGTCGTTTTGCATACAAATGTTACACTATGTTTAAAAAATGTTATGTGATGCATTATATATGCTACATAATTGATGTGAAACTGAAGATATGTAAATATATTTCGAATCCCTACAATTAAGGGATATGAATTCTGGAAGATGAAAAGTTACGTCAAATGCTAAGGAATGTGGAAGATGATGATGTAATTTCTATTTTATATTCCCTATTATCTCTTATATGAATTTATTAGAAAAACAAAAATCAGTTAATAAATTACTTTTAATCTGGATCATTGATTTGGAAAAGATATGTGAATGTGATATATTCTTATTTCTTACATTTATTTCATTCTCACATGATATATATATATAGGGGTTGGATCCAGTGAGAACTCATCTTTTTTGCGAACTTGAGAACCATGCATAATACGTTGAAGATGATGCATAGAACTGTATAAAGTTGTGCATAACGAAAACTTTCTAAAATTGTTGCACAACAAAATAATTTTAGAAAGTTTTCGTTATGCACAACTTTATACCGCTTTGTGCATCATCTTCAACGTCTTATGCATGGTTCGCAGAGTTCGCAAAAAAGATGTGGTTCTCATTTGATCCACTCCCTATATATATATATATATATACAGAGAGAGAGAGAGAGAGAGAGAGAGAGAGAGAGAGAGAGAGGGGTTATGTGAGAATAGATATCTATGTAAGAAATAAGAATATATCTCAACCACTAATTAAAGAAAAATGAATGATCCAGATTATCCTAATTTATCATTACTGCGTATCTTTCTTATATTACACAAATCGAAGCAAAGGTTACAATGGGTAAATTAGAAAATAAAAGCATGTAAACTGCATTCCCTATTTTCAAGGCATGAAATAAATCTTCTTCAATATTCTGTAATCTCTTCCACATTGAATACAACAACAAAGGGTAAATCTTCTCCGCATTGTAAATATTGAAAACAAAAATAATGAAGACAATATTCAATACAAACAATATTCATTATTTAGACAATATTCATTAATTTATTCAACAGTTTAACCTTTGATGTGCAATATATTTGACTATTATATGCTACATTGCAATTATTCAAGAGTTACATATTTTTACAAAAGTGCAACCATTAATGTGCAAAATATTTTACTATTATATGCTATATTACCACAGCTCAAAAGCTACATATTTTTAGAAAAATGCAACAATCAATACCGATAGTTTGCTTCATTCATTTTTAATTTGTGTTACAGTTTAACCATTGATTTGCAATATATTTGACTATTATATGTTACATTACAACGACTCAAGAGCTACATATTTTTACAAAAGTGCAACAATCAATACCGATAATATGTTACATTCATTTTTTAATTATGTGCAAAAGTTTTACCATTCATGTACAAAATATTTGACTATTATATGCTACATTACAACTGCTCAATAACTAAATATCGGTTGACCAAGTGCAACAATCAATACTGATGGTATGCTACATCATTTTTAATTTGTTCAACAGTTAACCCTAAATGTGCAACATATTTGTCTATTATATGCTACATTAATATTGATAAAGAGCTACATTGTAGTGGACCTTAATATGATACATTTATTTTTACTGGATGAATGCAACAATCAATACTGATTTGCAAAAGATACAATAATCATATGCAACCTATATAACAATCACGTGCTATGAATAAGTTAAATTTATTTAATAAAACAACAATCTAAATAATGAAAACAAAAATAATGAAGACAATATTCAATACAAAAAAACAGACAACAAATGAAAACATGAATGAAGATGTAAAACTCAAAATAAATTTCAAATGCAACAATATAAACAAGGGAAAGCTATGAACTGTGTAACATGTGCAACGAATAATAACATTCCATTACAACAAAAAAACTGAACAAGCCATCTGAAGAATGAAAAAAACGTTTTATACAGATTACTCTATACAAAATACAGTAAACAAGAATAAAATCGAATGAAGATGTAAAAAGACAAAATAAATCTCAAATGCATCATTATATAAACGAAAAGCAATAAACATCAGTAACAGATGCGTCATAAAAAAACGCTATAATTACATAAAAAATGTAACAGAAATTAAAAAAAGAATCATAATCAAACCTATATTCTCCATTGACGCAAGAATTGTGTTCAGTAGTGTTTTATATATTTTGTATATATCTATTCCCAGTACTCATATGTGTATAGATAAAGAATCATAACCAATCCTTTTAATTATGTAAACCCATGTTTTTAGGAAACTACCATATCTTATCTCTTGTAGAAATACTATAATACCCTTTTTAAATTCGAAATTACAGTAATTCGTAGCACACTTATTAAATAATCATAGCATTTGAAGAAATAAATCTAGACCATATATCTATCATATTTAATGGCTGTAATTTATTCGCATTTCTCACACATATATCTATTCTCATATGATCTCTCTCTATATATATATATATATATATATATATATATATATATAGTAAGGTTCAAATGCAAACTATTTTTAACATGAGAACTAAGAATCATAAAAATTCATTATAAATAAAATGAATTTATTATAAAAGATAATGTATCCGTTGGAAAAGTTACTGAATCCAAAAATTTAAAATTTTTCATCCAGGTTCGAATCATATGAGGGCGAAAATTCTATTTTTTTGGATTTAATAATTTTTTCAACGGATTCATCAACTTTCATAGTGAATTCATCATTTTTTTTAGTTCTCATGTTAATCCTCCCCTATATAGGGGTTGGATCCAATGAGAAAACATATTTTTTGAGAACTATGCACAGACGTATAAAATTGATGAACAAAATCTATAAAGTTATGCACAGTGAAAACATTCTAAAAAAATGAGTTATCACTGGATCCAACTCATATATATGGGTTGGATCCAATGAGAACTCATCTTTTTTGAGAATTTGAGAACTATGAGCAGACATATAAAGTTGTGCACAATGAAAACATTCTAAAATTATTGCACAAAAAAAAATTATAAAGTTTCCACTGTGCACAACTTTATACTCTTTGTGTATATCTTTACTTGTTTTATGAATAACCGTATAGTTCTAAAAAGATGTAGTTCTCATTTGACTAACTATATATATATTAAGAACTGTTCACAAACATATATATATATATATATATATAGGAGATGGATCAGGTAGGAAAGGATAATTTGGTAGGAAATGAGAATGAATCTGGACCTTTGATTCGCTGGATCAATGGTTGAGATTTAATTTCGGTTATGCTACAGTTTTATGTTTTGTGTGCTACGCGGATTACTGTACAGCACTAGAACCTTTCTTTTGCTACGCTACAATGAAAGATGTGCTAAGCTAATATATTTAGCATATGTGCTACGAAGAGATGAAATATGTGTTAAACTAACATGTGCAACATAGTAATTCTGATTGTGCTACACAAATATATAAGATATGCTAGACTTACATATCTATTCCTATTTCATACACTTATTTCCATTCTCACACGAATCATCTCATATATATATATATATATATATATATATATATATATATATATATATATAGGGAGGGTTAATGTGAGAACCATTTTATTGTGAGAATGTGAGAACCAAAAAATGATGAATTCACAGTGAAAATTGATGAATCCGCTGAGAAAGTTACTGAATCCAAAAAAATAAAATTTTCGTCTCTCATGGGATTCGAACCCGGATGAAAAATTCCGAATTGTTGAATTCATTAAGTTTCTCAACGGATTCATCAACTTTCATAACGAATTCATTTGGTTCTTAGTTTTTAGGATAAGAATGGTTCTCATTTGAACCAAACTCTATATATATATATATATATATATATATATATATATATGAAATTGATCAAATGAGAACTCTATTTTTTTAGAAATAAAAACTAATGTGGTTTATCCACTTTTTATAATCTAACGATCAAAATTAATCATAGATAGTTTATTATTCTCATATTTTAATGGTAACCGTTTAGCCCTATAATCAAGGGATTATATTTATTCATTTACGGTAATAGTTCACATATACATAATCACTACGATTACATGCACAATAACATGAGTTACATGAACGTAACAATTAATTGGATTGTGATAACATGCACAAGAACTACGATTACATGAACAACGATATGAATTACACGAACAACGAAGAATAGAATGTGAAAGATCCAAATAGCAAAAATTTAGGGGTTTGACTATTTTTATCATTAAATAAAATGAGTCATCTGATCTTATTCAATCTAACGGTGGTTATTAGTTTTTAGTTCTTACCTATGAGGTTGTTCCCTCTATAACCAAACCTTATATACAGTAAAACCTCTATAAATTAATACTCGATAAATTAATAATCTCTCTAAAATAATAATATCTTCCGATCCCGACTTGGGCCTTTGTAAAAAATCATCAATTTCGATAAGATAATAAAATAATAAGTTTTCAGAAAATCCCTTTATAAATATTAGGTCCCATCAAAACTCTAAATTAATAATTCATAAATATTAAAAAAATTATAAATATTATGGTAATTTGCTAAAATATGAATCAATTGTTACTTGATTTTTCTTAAAATTTAAAGTAATTGGATTTCATCCCTAACTTTTTTAATGGCTGCCAAGAGTTCCGATGTCGAGTTCTCTAGCTGCAACAAAAAAATTGTGAAGAGTTGTTGTCGCGCTCAAAGCCTCCTTTCTCGTGACTGGTTCCAGAGGTACTGAGTCATCTTCAGCCTCGTCATTAGCAGGATCTTCAATAATATCAGCAACAATTTCCTCTAAATTTTTGAATCATTGCACATTCATCATTTTCGCTCGGACAGTCCACCAGTTTGTTGACGTCCATTTTATTGCGATAACCAACATCCTTGATCATATTCTCAAGCTCATGTAGACTTTCTTCAAAATTTGTCTCACTTGAGTCGCGTGAGATTTCTTCATTTGTACGGATTTTGCAATGCCTAAAGCAATTTCCTATTGACACTTGAGAAACATTGGTTGTCCAAACGGAGACTGCAAAATTAATGGCATCTAAAACATTAATCTTTTCAGGATTAGATAGCCCCAACTCATGACCTTCCAATAGATTTTTGTAGAATCTCCTACGATAGTGCATCTTGAAAGCTCTAATTATTCCTGCATCACATGGTTGAATCTTTGATGTCATGTTAGGTGGCAAAAAGAATAGCTCAACATTCTGTAACCCTTCAATGTTTTTTGGATGGGTTGGACAATTGTCAACCATCAACAAGATTCTTCTACCATTCATTTTGTGATCAAACCACCGAACATATTCTTCAAAAAGCACACTAGTCATCCATGCCCTCTTGTTGGCACGATAATGAAAATTGATGTTGCTCATGTTGATGTTTTTGAAGCAACGAGGCTTTACATATTTTCCAATAATCCACAAAGGAATTTTTTCTGAACCATCCTCGTTGCAACAAATAACAACTGTAAGCCTCTATTTGTCTTGCTTTCTTCCCTCAAGTTGCTTGGTTGCAAGAGAGTGATCAGCTTGTAACCTGTAAAACAGACCTGTTTCATCCAAATTAAAAACATCCTTCATGGAAAATTGGTTTATTTTCTCCCTTATGGCCTCCAGTTTCATTTTCACGTCCTGCATGTCAACCGAACCACTTTCTCCAAAACGACGGAATGATTTAATACCATGTCTAACCTTGAATTTTTCAAGCCAACCTTGAGAAAATTGATGTTCAGGAGGGTGTTGAGGATACAAAAGCTTCATTGTCTCATTTGCTTTCTCCAAAATAAGCTCTCCGGTCATGTTGACTTGATCTTGGTACTGAAGAAACCATTCATAAAGAACCTTCTCCATATCTGGATATTTCGCTGATTTGTGTCGCTTAATATCCCCACCCTTCTCAAAGTTGGCTGAAAGGTACTCTGATGATCTCTTGAGAGTGTTTGATATTGTACCTTAACTAACTTTCAAACGATATTTTTCTTCAACCCACTCTTGTAAATCTTTTTGAGTGCATGTGGGATGATCTCTCTTATACTCACATAATGCTTTACACATTTGATCATTCATGAATGATTTTATGATGCATTTTAGATGAGAAGACATAGTTGGGACTTGGGGTGTTATGAATTATTTTATTTCCATATCGAGATTTATATAGTATATGTTTCCTTTATGATGCATGAATATATTTAATTGACAATGAATTGATACATGTATGTAATTGTTAATTGTATACAATGAATTTATATTATACATGAATATAATTAATTGAAACATAATAAATTCATTTATTTTCAATACATGTACCAAATTTATGAATTTAAAAGTCTCTTTAATTAATAAATTATTAATTTATCGATATATTAATATCTCTAAATTAATAAAATTCCATAGTCCCAAGGATATTAATTTATAGAGGTTTTATCGTATATATATATATATATATATATATATATATATATATATATATATATATATAGAGGTGGTTATGGTGAGAAAGGTATTAAGAGTGAGAAATAGAATAAATCTCATCCATTTATTCTAATATAATCAATGGATGTGATTTGTCCTTCAATATTGAATTAAAAAATCGAGCCTATATTTGCTTCCTGTAAAATACGTGCAGGGATAGAAGTGGGAAATACAAGATAATTATATCACACAATCAATTGCAAGATTTGGAAATCTATTCAACTTCACGGAAAAGAGGATATTAATTGTGTGTGATACAATGGATCAGAAACATGTTTTGTTTATTGCACATTGAATTATTTGTATTGCATAAAACGCTGATTTTGTAGCATTTGTGTTTTATTTGCAATAATATTTACAATTTTGTGATAGTATATGGAAGGCACAATCTAAACTATTGCATATGGAAGGCATGTATACAGCACATTATATATATATGTGGCACACGAATGTGACTCTATATATTTTTGCATGTTTTGTCATAATATGCTGTCAAAATTTAACATGTTTTGTTTGTGTTTTATTTGCAATAATATGTACAATGCTGATTTTGTATATCTTGGCACATTAACAGTATACTTAAAAATGTTGTTTACAAAAATTGAAAATATAACTTAATATGTTCATTTGTAAATAAAATGCTGTATACAAAAATTGAAAATATAACTAAAATCATAGTTTAATAACTGTTATGACACATACTTAAAAAAAACTATAGCTGAATTAAAAACACTTATTCGTACATAATCAAATTGCAAAAAACTAAATTACACAGATGTTCCATGAAGCAGAAAAACAATGAAAAAAATCTTACAAATACAAATAAAACAACTAAAACGATCAAGATAAAACAAAAGACAAAAAAATCATAATACAATATTACCAATACAAAATAAAATAACGAAGCACATTAAAAAAATACTGACAAGTTACAAATGCATTGCAAATATAACTATGTTTATATGCAACAAATATACGCTATATGTGCAACAAAAATTAAGCGAAATAAGATATACATTATAATGTAAAACTAAATTACCCTGATGATACATGAAGCAGAAAAAACTGAAAATACTTACAAATACAAATAAAACAACTAAAACGACCAATATAAAACAAAATGCAAAAAAAAACATACAATATTACCAATACAAACGAAAATAACGACGCACATTATAAAAATATTGACAAGTTACAATTTCATTGCAAAGATTAATATATTTATATGCAACACATATACATTATAAGTGCAACAAATATACATTAATATTGCAACATAAATTAAGCGAAATAGGATATACCTTATAATATAAAACTAAATTACACAGATGTTCCATGAAGCATAAAAACAATGAAAAATAACTTAGATATACAAATAAAACAACTAAAACGACCAAGATAAAACAAAAGGCAAAAAAACCATAATACAATATTACCAATACAAACGAAAATAATGACGAACATTAAAATGCTGACAAGTTACAAATTTTTTGCAAAGAAAATATGTGTATAAGCAACAAATATACATTATAAGTGCAACAACAATCAATCGAAACAATGATACAATATAATATAAACAAAAAAACACATTGTTGTTCCATGGAGATAAAGATGACGAAAATTATGAACAAAGAATATATGTATATTTTCTTTCACTGAATAATTTTATGTGCGTTAGTATAGCTATATCAAATCTAAACTTATCCATAAATAGAAGATATATAATCCCATGAATTATGGTAATAATCATTAACATAAAATCTGATTCAAATTAGCCTCAGCAAGTATTTCGGATGCTTAATTCATAGCACAAATAATAGTAACGTTTAGCACACCTATATTAAATCTGGATCATTGATTTATGGTGATAAATGGACAGGATTTATTCCTATTTCTCACAACATTTAGCATTCTTATATGATCTATATCCTATATATATATATATATGGGTGAGTTATGGTGAGAAATCTCCTTAATGTAGAAAATAAGAATGGTAGCACATATTTCATATTTGTGTAGCACAATCAGAATTACTATGTTGCACATGTTAGTTTAGCACATATTTCATCTCTTCGTAGCACATATGCTAAATATATTAGTTTAGAACATCTTTCATTGCAGATTTGCACAAGAAGGGTTCTAGTACTGCACAGTAATTCGCATAGCACACAAAACACAAAACTGTAGCACAACCGAAATTAAATCTCAATCATTGATATAGCAAATCAAAGGCTCGATTCATTCTCATTTCCTACCAAATTATCATTTCCTACCGAACCATCTCATATATATATATATATATATATATATATATATATATATATATATATATAGAGAGAGAGAGAGAGGAGAGTGTGTGGATCAAATGAGAACTATATTTTTTTGCGAACTCGTGAACTATGAATAACACGTGTAAAGATGATGCACAAAGCGGTATAAAGTTGTGCATAACCGAAAACTTTTGATATTATTTTGTCATGCAACAACTTTAGAATGTTTTTTTTGTGCACAACATTATAGATTTTGTTCATCAACTTTATACATCTATGCATAATTCTCAAGTTCTCAAAAATATGAGTTCTCATTAGATCCAACCATATATATATATATATATATCTATATATATATAGATATATATATATATATATATATTGTTGCACAACAAAATAATTTTAGAAAGTTTTCGTTATGCACAACTTTATCTTGTTTTTGCATCATCTTCAACGTCTTAGATAAGAGACGTGGTTCATTTGATAAGAACCATATATATATATATATATATATATATATATATATATATATATATATATATATATATTGTTTATATAGGAACAATTATGAGATTAAATAAGATCAGACGACTCATAATTATTTAATGATAAAAATAGTCAAATCCTTAAACTTTTGTTTTTTATTTTTCATATTCTATTTTTCATTGTTCGTGTAATTCATGTTATTGTTCATGCAATCGTAGTTCTTGTGCATGCTATCACATTCCAATTAATTATTGTGTTCATGTAATTTATGTTGTTATGCACGTAATCATAGTGATTGTGTATGTGAAAACAGTTACTGTAAATTAATATATAAAATTCCTTAATTATAGAACTAAACGGTTGTCATTAAAATTTGAAGATAATAAATGATTTATAGTTAATCTTGACTGTTAGATTATAACAAATGGATATCCATATTAAATTCTTAATTCTCAAAAAAATTGAAATTCTCATTTGATCTATATATGGTTGGTTATAGAGGGAATTACCTCTTAGATAAGAACTAATAATCAATAACCACCGTTAGATTGGATAAGATTAGAAGATTCATAATTATTTAATGATAAAATAGTCAAATCCCTAAATTTTTGTTATATTTGGATCTTTCATATTATGTTCTTCGTTATTCATACAATTCCTGTTGTTGTTCATGTAATCTTAGTTCTGATGCAAATTATCATATTCCATGTTATTGTTATGTTCATGTAATTTATATTGTTGTGCCTGTAATCGTAGTGATTGTGTATATACGAACAGTTACATAAATGAATATATAAAATCCCTTGATTATAGAAAATTTGAGGATAATAAACGATTTATAATTAATTTTGATCATTAGAATGGATGGATGATTGGACATATTTTGCATATATATTTGGATCTTTAGTGGCATGTTTTGGATATAAATAGAGATTTTATGGTACATATATTGATGTTTTCTGTTTTTATGATATTTTGTACGGATGGTAAGCAATATGAGAGTTTTTGGCGTTATTTTGGATAGGTTTTTGAAGCATGGAAGCATTGAATTAAAGCTGATATCTAAAAGTCACGCAGTATGTCCATATTGCACCGTTTTGCTGGGATTGAACGATGTTGACGTGAATTAAGTGATTTTTTGAAGGCCTCGTGATTCCTCATGAAGTTCTATCATGTAATAGGCTTCAAGTATTTATGTAGGCCACTTTAGTTGTTATTTTGAATTATCTAATGATGTCTTTACTATATTAAAATAGTTTTCCCTCTTAATAAGGGATTAGATTAGATTAGCAATAGGATATTATCTATCTTATTTTAATTATATCTTTCGTACGGAGTCTCATGAATTCTAGAGGCTAATTCCCAGCACTAATTGAAAGTTAAATCGTATTTTTATTTTGGAATTTTTTTCTTTCGTTCTTTTCTTTTCGTATTAGCTTGAATTCAATTATGAATTCTAGCTAATCTACTTCATTTCAACGAAGATAGAGGAAGCTCTAGCACGATACGTTCTGTGAGATCTAATCGGTTTTATCCTTTAATTTTATACACGCATCTATTATTCTCTGTGTTTATTTTCATTAATTGTCTCATCTCTACTAGGTAGTTACAAATATTTAGTAGTTTGAAATTAATTAGTAGTCAATTGAATCGATGATTCGTAATTATAGTTGAGATTTGACTAGTGATAAAGTGATTCATCAGAGTCAAGAGTTTAACAGTCTTAATTCGATAATCTTACGGTAGAGTTTATTGGTTTTGAATCAGATTTCTCTAGTTCTTAAAGTTGTCAGCTCATTAAACCTATAGAGAGTCTCTTACGGGTTGTCAGTCAATTAGAGAAGTAGTTAGTAAAGCATCTTCCTAATTAATGATAAAATGAAGAGAAATAAGATTACGTCAAAAGCGTCTTCGGTGATCATAACTGGTTTGTTTGCATGGGTTAAAGTTATATTTGCATCGAAGATTGGATTTATCTAAGTTAGAGTGGAATTAATTGAAACCAGAATACCTTCATCATATTTGTCACAACCAAATTTTGGATACTTTGCGTATTTTTTAATTTTTGAGTTTTTATAATTTCAGTCACTTATCAAAACTTATTTTGCAGGTGGAAAATTGAAGAAATTCTCGTCAATCCATTGGGAGACGATCTTGCGCTATCTATCGCTATCTATATACGTGTTAGATTTATTTTGATAAAAAACCGACGCAGTGTTAGATTTATTTTGTTCTCGAAAAAAAATGAATTCTCGCACCAATGGATCACATTAGTTCTTAGTTCTGAAAAAAAAATGAATTCTCATTTGATCCACTCCATATATATATATAACACATATGAAATTGTTGATGAATAAAGTTGATGCACAAAACATATGAAATTGTTGCACAATGTTAACATTCTAAAGGTGATGCACAAGATACTAATTTTATAGTTTGATGAGTACGAGTATATGTAATATAGACAGTTAGGTCCATCTGGTTGAACTCTAACCTCCTTCTTTCGATCCATCGCTTAGCTCCACTACGATCAACAACTTTAGGTGGATGAACTCTAGGATTATCATATGTATATCGCTTTATTGTCATGTTGTGTTGCAGTCAACAACTCAGGGTGATTGAATCTTAGCCAATTATTACATTGTTTTTTAAATTCTATTTATGAACAACGTATTGCAATTCTCCGTAGAAGACATAAATGTATCATATCCAAATGCATTATCCTAATATAAAACTTGTTTGTTTTGCTATGAATATAAGCAATAGACACGTGCTGTCTCTTTCGAACATAGGACTTCACCTATCAAAACATGTATTTGGTTGTGGTTAATTTTATGTTGCAATCTAATGAGTCCCTGACAAAAGTGATTTAAATGTTTTAATCTATGATGAGAATGGTGAGATATAAGATACAATAACTAGCGTGGTACGATAAAATTTTCGACAGATTTGTGAGATACTTGCATTGTTAATTTTTCATTATTTTATAAAAATCTATAACTTAAATTAGTCATCACTTTCTATACTTAAAAAATATTCTATTATTATGTTTTAAATATATGTTTAATTTAATTTCTATTCATTTCTTGTAGATAAATTAAGTAAAAAAAAAATGAATAAACATCCTCATAGACACATATTTTTTATTATAAATTATAATGTATAATGATTCATCATGAAAATTTGATGTATTATAATTTATATATATCTAATTAATTCAAATGCATTATCTTGATATAAAATATTCACCATGATTAAATATAACATTAAAATGATTATTAATCGAAATTCGATGGGTTTCATATTAGTTATTTATAAATATCAAAATAGGAGACGTATCTAGTCTATTCTTCACGAGACTTTGAAAAGAAATAATAAGACAAGTAAGAAATTTGACGGTCCTAAATTTTCTAAATATTTTGATGGACATTTCATGTCAAATATAGCAACGGTGTCGCTAACTAATTTGCATGCATGGATTATCCGCAACATCCGCCACCCCCGCCCTATATGACCCATTCTCCTTCCACCACCTCCACCACCGCATACACATCTCCACACGAGCTGCGATATTCTCTTGAAAAAACACAAAAAAGATTAGAAAAATATATATAAAAAAAAGAAAATACTCTTCTTCTGTGTAAGTTCAAAGACAAAATGGCAAAACAACAATTGATTGTCGTTGCCTTCATCATCTTCTTCGTAGCTGTGGGGATGCACGTGACCGCCGAAGAACCCAACATTCCTGCCGCCGCCGCCAACATCGCCCCAGCCGCCGCTGCCGCGGGGGTGGACACTAACGCGGTGATGGGCGCTCTAAACGGAGCGGCCGCCGGAGGGCCTATCCCTGATGGAATCATCAAGAACATTCCCCCACCGGCAGGCGGCTCGCCTACGGGCGGCGCCGCAGCACTCGGAACCACCGCCGCCGCTGCTGGAGCAATAGCCGCCGTCGGCGTTGTTGGGTCCTTCTTCTTCTAAAAAAAAGGAAAAAAGTGATTAGTTTATATCGTTTTATGCTTCCATTTATTTTATTGATAAGAGATATTTTCTCCTTTTTATTTCACAGAAGCTAACAATCCAAACATTCGTATTCGGTGGGTTGAGCTCTCGAAGAACAAAATATCATTATTCTATAGTAGATTTCTTTTATTTTTTATTTTTTTATGTTTGTATCTGTATTCAGATATTAGAGAATAGCAACTGTTGATTTCTTTTCCTTTTTCCAAAGAAGGAATTGACTTCACTTGTTTGTGGTATTTTCTAGTGCAATTTATGAAATTTTAGTTTTATATCTTTTAATAATTAATCTTTTTTTTTACTATTCGACATGGAACATTATATCTACATCCTCTTTATCGTGTTCTTTTTCATGTAAGATTGCTCTGATGAATAATAAATACGCTACCGTTTAGAACGTACGTTAGAATGCGTTGAATGTATAAACTATATTACTATGCATACACCGGATATATAATTTTATAAAATGTGGTCAATGTAGTACTTTGTATAAAAATAGTTAAATGTATTTAAAATAATTTATCGTATTAATACTCAACTAAATTATGAACTACTTGCTTCTTTCTTTCTTTTTTTAGATTACAATAGTCATTATATTACTATTTTTATATATTGTTTGAACATAATTGTCAATCAAATTATCCAATGAACATTCCCCTAAAAAAATGAAAAATAAAATTATTGAATGAAAATATTTCCTCATTTACTTAAACACAATAAATAGATCTAAAATGTTGCTAGTCTTTTCGATTTGATAATTTGTTTATCAATTGTATTGAAAAGAATTCAATCCTTTCAATATAAATAAATAGACAATCTGTTCGTTTTTATTATTATTTTAAAATAGACCTTTACTCATAAGTATGAGTAGGGATGTCAATGGGTGAGTTTTATCCAGATCGATCCAGAACCGTTCAAAACCCATTAAATTTTAAATTAGCGGTTCTGGTTCCGGTTCCTGACCCGCTTTAGACCTGGACCGTTTAGATCCATAGTTTGATGGTCCGGTCCGATCTGGATCTGGTTCCGAATTCAAAACCAGAACCAATTCTTATTTATTGGTTCTGGTCCGAGTAAAACCTATCTATTGACAAAACTAAGTTTAGATAGACTTGTCAATGAGCTAGTTTTATCTATATCGATTCGAAATGACTCATAATCCATTAAAATAAAGCAACGATTTCAATTTTAGTTCCGTTTCTTGTCCGGTTCGGTTCCAGACCTGCTCAGATTTGGATCACTTAAGACCCATAGTTGATTGTCCAGATCCGGTCCGGATACGGTGTCTATTAGGTCGGTTCCAGATGCATTACTTATTTATTGGTTCTGGTTCGGGTAAAACTCATCCATTGACATCACTAAGTATGAGGTTCCCTATTTCACTGACTAAGCTACATATTTTTTTTGAACTAGTAATTCACTTGTCCTTGATTTTTTTTAATATTCATTATTGACAATAAGCTTATAATTTATGATTTTATAATTATACATGAAAATTAATTTGTTATTCATTTAATATGTACGGTGATATTTTTATTTAAAAATTGGATATATGGAGATTTTTGTATTGTACTATATTTTATTAGCAAATATGGCAATTATAAGTTATATCCCTCCATCCACAAAGAATGTCTCATTTTTCTTATTGAGATATTACCCTACGTTAAACTCTTATTATTCAACCTAATAACCAATCATTATTTATCAAAAACCCAGACCGTCCAACAATCATATTTTATTATTCAACTTTTCAAACCACTCATTATTTTACCAAAAAATCATAATTTCTTCTCCACTCAAAAAACAATCATCAACTCATTAAAAAATATATAATGTCATTCATTTCAACCTTCTTTATTTACCAAAAAATCACAATTTATCCACTCAGAAACAATCATCCACTCATTAAATAAATATATATTGTCATTCATTTCAACCTTATTATTGAACATATAGTTAAAACAATTATGAAATCAAATTAATTTTGCAAAAAAAATTAAGTACTAAATTCTATAAAATCAACATCAACATTAACGACATGTTTTAAACAGATATTAAAAAAAATCTAAAAATATCAGGCACTTCAATACCATATCCTTGAAACAACATCAATATATTATACATCTATAAACTTTATTATATGCACATGCTTCATAAAAAAATAGAAAACGTTATTACAACATCTAAATTAATTTGAAATGATCGAATTTTTTTATGTGAGGCCACATTAGCCACATCTAAATTGATTTGAAAATACTGATTTTTAATTAATAAAGATTGTATTCAACAAATCTAAAAAAATAGTTGTCCATCAAATACATGAATATATCTATATTGAGACGGATGAAATTAGCACCTCTACTAAACTTCTAGAATTCTTCAATACTCCTCTCAGACAAGCACACACGGAGGGTGAGGCTCCGCCTCCCCCCCAAAAGCTTCCTCTTTGCTCTCTCCTCCCTCCTCCCTCGTTTCAGCATCAATAAACCAGGCCAGGTTCGAGCCACTGCACCGACACTTCACGGTTTTCCGGTGACGCTGCAGATCTGATTCCACGTTGCGGATCTGAGTCGATACTGCAGATCCGAGGCCATGATTGGGTTCCGAGGTGTTTTTCGTCACATTGGAGTGTTCTTGCAGATCGGATTTTGATTCCATGGTCTCTATCTATCTTTTCTTTTTTGAATAAATGGATCTCGAGGATTAGAGTGATTTGGTTCAGATCTAGTGTGTTTTTGCTAGATCTAGGCCTTTTTTAGCTACGTGCTCGAGATTACGGTTTTGTTTTCTCCATCGTTTTTTGTTGTCTCTCCTTTGTGAGAGTTTGTTGTCTCTCCTTTGTTGAGAGCCTTTGTTTTCTCTCATTTGTTGAGAGCCGTGGCCTTGTTGAGGGTTTTTTCCCTCTTTGGTGAGTTCATTGTTGATGGTCGTGCGTTATTGGAAGGATGAAACAAGATTGGTCATTTAGCTAGTTCGTTGAGATGATTATGAGCTAGCTCATAGATTTGCGAAAGCATCTGTAGATGTTTTATAATGTATGTTTGGGATGAACCTTCGATGCTTGTGGAGGTCTTCTTTCATTTTCCATGCATTTGCAATCTATAGTAAATTTTTCTCAAAAAAAAAAAAAAAAAAAAATCTATATTGAGACTTCATAAATACAATAAAACATTATTGCAGCATATAGAGTGATTTGATAAGGATCGATTTGTTTGATTGGGAGGGTTACATTAGAACCATCTTGATAATCTCCTTCACTTTGATCTCCAAAACAATAACTAATTAGATATGTTATATCTAGAGCTCTATTGATATACTTGGTTTGAGAAAAGTGAAGTTGATATAAAGCACACCACCTACTTATAATTACAAATATTAAACAATTGATGTAGAGTTCAGAAAATTTTCTAAATAGACTGATTGAAAGTTATTGCATAAATTATAGATACATATAAATTAAAGAAATCAAGGAACCTTAATTGTATTATAAACCATATTAATATAGTATATTTCATATATAAATAAATATACAATATGATATAATATAGATTTTCATATAAAGTATAAATATTTGCATGTATATATGCTTTGATTTTGTATATATGTGCGTGTATATATATAAGATAATAAAAATGTATACGTTGTGATAAATATAATAGCATGTTACACCAATTCGCTATATTTAATAACAATCTAATTTAGTACATTGATTTCTAGAAACAAAAATTTGAAAGAAAAAATAGATTAGTCTAATTATAGAGTGGTTAATGTTTAAGGCCAAATGACTTGTTTCAGTCACAAAATCTGCATGTGTATACCTCATCGTCATCAAAGTTTGATGTTAGAAAATGATATAGTAACGTATTGATTCGAGATTTGGTAAATGCGAGTCTTGAACTTTAGTATGGATGAAGTCAACTTTAAAATGAAATTAATTCTTTGTTGTCCTTATATCCAATTTTGTGCTACCAAGTTGGTGCAATTGTCATTATAGGGTCAAAATTCCCCAACCAAAATCTACATTTAAAAAATAATCGAAAAAAATGCATGCATCGTAGACATGTATATGATATATGTATGTAAATATATTTTATTTAGAGAAATTGGTCGTCTCATCATAAATCTCCACACGCCTCAATTTTCCAGGATCACCTCTTTTGAATCTCATTTTCCCTCAATTAGCTGGTTGTAACATGGCACCATCATAAGATATATAATGTAAAGCTATATAACTTGTTGATACTCTTAGTTCTATACCTCTACACATTTTAAAGACATCCAAAAATGAAGAACTTTTCCTTTATGTTTCTCTCACACATATACTGGATATTACATTGGAAAACTTTTATATGATATGTGTAATGAAGAAGCACTGGCTTCAATTCATGAAGTTGTAGGTAACATATATAATATCGATAAAAGATGAGACAATGATGAAATTAACAACATAATTATATAGGAAAGGAGAAATTCTAGACAACACAGTACTAACTCATAAGATTAGTGAAACAATCAGACCCATAATACTAATAGCTTATGATTTACAACCCAATACCTATCAGCAATTCATCTGGTGAATCGTCATATTTTTAAGGAGACTCATTTAGTATAATGGAGGATGTTCGTTTGAAAGAGAGATGACGTATAGTCACAGTGACAACTGGCAGCTTGGTATCGAAGATGGTATCTCCAGTGAGCGAGCTTTTGGGAGAGACACCAACATAGTAGAATGATTTATATGGGTTTTAAGATCATGAGTCGTTAATTGATTGCTTTGATTGACAAATTTATCCTATAATTGATTGGCAGAATATACATAAATAACTTTCCATACTTTTACCTCCTAGAAAAAGCACAAAATAATTGCTTCTAAATGATGATGAATTCCATTCCATTCTATTTGAATTAAGTTAACTCATAATAATTGATATAAATCAACGCAATGAATTACGGATGAAATATAGTTATGTCTATGTAATTAAGGTAAATGCTTTTATATTTTAATTTACTTAGTAATTATTTTTGAAAAATTATTTAATATTCAATGATTTTAATTTCCAAAAAATGAATGTTAAGAAAGCATAAAACATAAGTTACTAATTACGGACATCTGTCCGTGGAACCTCCGGCTCCACAAGTAAACCTCGACGACGTCGTCGAGGGATTTCGAGAAAATAAGGAGAGCTTTCTCCGGTTCCTCAACAAGCATGTGGTCGCCACGTCCGAAGAGCAGAACAAGCCTCATCTAGATACGAGGCATCACAACGAGAGGTGGGGCCCAAACCGACCGCGAGGAACCGACAACGCGGAGAGGACGTCGTGATCGCCGAAGCCGGCCCGATCGCCACAATAAATCCATCCAGCGAACTCCGCCCCGATCTCCAGGGGACGAGCAGCGCAGGAAAAGGCATCAGGGCCGCCGCGAGGCCGGTCCGAGTCACCTAAATGAGTTCGATCGTCGAACTCCGTCCCAGTCTCCAGAGGACGGCTTCGATGGATACGGGAAGATAGTCACCCCGTTCTCAAATAGGATACTCAACACTTCTCTCCCGGATAAATACCGGGTTCCAAGCATCGCCCCCTATGACGGACTGAGGGATCCACAGAACTTCCTCTCGCAGTTCCAATACAACATGATCAACCAAAAGCTCACCGGTTCACATGTAAACTCTTCCCGGAGTTACTCGTCGACAACGCCCGCAGGTGGTTCGACAGTCTACCTACGGGAAGCATCGGCTCCTATCGCGACCTGATGGCTGCCTTCCACCGAAGGTTCTTCCAAAAGGCGGAATCAAAAACATCATCGGCACACCTCCTCACCATAAGGCAAAGCCGTAATGAGTCCATCAGCGACTTCATGACAAGGTTTAACAAGGAGTGCCTGAAGGTCGAAGACGTGAACGACCTGTTAGTCATCTCGGCCTTCCAAAACGGCATCTTGCCGGGGGCCTTATATCGAGAGATCGCTGGCACGAACCCCGATCGCACAGTAGTGGCGATAGCCAATCGGTTCGCCAAAGCGGACGAGGCCGACAAGAGAAAGCGCCAAGCGAGCAAAGCGGACCCCGGAAAAGGAAGAAGAGAGACGAAGGAAGGAAGATCGGAACCAAGGCCGTCAAGCGCCTTGGGCGGATTACATCGCCTAATAAAATCGAGCTCGGTCCGCGACGCCTCGGAACGACCTCAATACACCCCGTTGACGAAGCCGAGGGCAGAAATCTACGCACTCCATATGAACCTGTTCGAGAAGCCTCGACCGATGACAGGAGGAAAGAGGTGCCGACCTACGGATAAATACTGCTCATTCCATGATGATTACGGGCACGACATCGAAGAGTGCAACGAGCTCATGGGTGAAATTGAGATGCTAGTTCAGGACGGATCCCTGAAGAAATACCGAGGACAGAGTCGTCAAGCCAACCAAAGTCAAAAGAAGAAAAAGCAGAGGAAGAGGGGAAATTGTGCCCCCCACAAAAAAACAAAGCGCAGCACCGACGAGGAAGGAGATGACGAGCCCCAATATGACGGGGTGGTCTCCACAATTACGGGGCTCCCCCGTGGAGTCACGAAGTCCTCCCTGAAGGCCGATGCTCAAGTCCTGAACCAAATAACCCACCAATAAGAGGTTCGAGAAGGACGAGGCGATCACCTTCTCCGAAGACGACCCTGCTCGCGACAAGATTCCCCACCGTGATGCATTGGTGATCCGTAGTGGTCGCAAATAAGTTGGTGAAGCGTTTACATCGACAATGAGCGTCGGTGAGCATCCTTTTAGGAATGCTTTGACAAGCTAGGAGTGGAAGACGCCTCGCACAAGCCCCGCCGCCATTCAAGCTTCGTCCGGGAAGAGACGCGTCCGGAAGGAGTAATCGAGCTACCGTCACGGTGGGAAAGCACCAACGACCTCGACCAAGGTGGTGCGGTTCTTAAGTAGTGAAGGCCAACTCGCCGTATAACATCATACTAGGGCGAGATTGATTTGAGCTATTTGTGGGCGGTATGCTCAACGCACCACCCGACGATAAAAATACCCACCACAAGGGAACGGCCGTGATCCGAGGCGATCGAAGCAAGCGCGTGTAGTGCAAGTTGCCTTTACGAGGTGCGGGACCTCGGTCCAACACCCACAGTGCATAGCAATTAAAGAAACCCAAGAGTTGAGTCAGGAAGTACATCGCCACTCCCCGACAATCGGTGGAAGAGGTCGATTGTACAAAGATGAGCCATTGAAGGTCGTCCGGTTGGTTTCACCACGGCACCAAGTGAAGGATCGATCATCCAACTCTAAGGGAATTCCGAGACGTGTTTGCTTGGTCTCCCCTCGACATGACCGGAGTCTCGCCAAGTATCATCACTCACCGGCTCAACATCGACCCGAACATAAAGCCAGTTCGACAGAAGCAAAGAATCTTCGCAGCCGAACGGAACCAAGTCATTCATGACGAGGTGAATCAGCTATTAAAAGCACGCATACTGTTCGAGGTCAAATATCCGACCTGGATAGCCAACCCGGTGATGGTGAAGAAAGGAGGAGGGGGATGGCGAATGTGTATTGACTACACCGACCTCAACAAGCATTGCCCAAAGGATTGCTATCCCCTTCCCAACATTGACAAGAAGGTCGACGCGTTGGTCGGGTACGAAGTCTTCAGTTTCTTGGACTTGTACAAAGGGTATCACCAAGTCCTGATGAACGACGAAGACGCGGCCAAGACAGCCTTCATTACCGACTTCGGGTCTTCGTGATATAAAAGATGCCATTCGCCTTAAAATGCAGGGCTACCTATCAAAGGATGGTGGACAAAATATTTCACCCTACATAGGGTTGAATGTGGAGGTATACGTAGACGACATCGTCGTCAAAAGCAAGGAAGAAGCCGCATGTGTGGCCGACCTCCGGATCGTCCTCGGCCTTCTTCGGAAGATCAACCTAAAGCTGAATCCCCAGAAATGCACGTTTGCAGTCCGGTCTGGAAAGTTCTTAGGGTGTTGGGTTTTCAAGAAGGGCTAAAAGCAAACCCGACCAAGGTCCAAACCATTTTGGAAATGAAGATGCCAAGACCATCCATGACGTACATAAGTCGACAGGGTTGCATAGCCGCACTAAGCCGCTTTCTTTCAAAAGTCATGCGGATAGCAGCTACCCTTCTTCAAGATACTCAAAGCCCCGAAATTCTCATGGGATGAGGTGCAGTGTCCGTCAAGACCTCAAGAGCTACCTCGCCAAGCTCCCACTCTATCCGTCCCAAAAGAGGAGAGGTCCTTTCTCTATAAGTGCAGTCTGAGTGCGAGAAGAAGGACGTCGGCCCGGTTTATTTCATCACCGAGCACTAAAAGGCAGGAAACGAGGTATCACCGGAGAAGCTTGCCTTAGCATTGGTAAATGCCGCGAGGAGGCTACGTCCGTATTTCCATGCACATCGCATACAAGTCCTCATCGACACCCACTGCAAGTATTGACGGCCGTAGGCTGTCGGGAGAATCGCGAAATGGGCAATCGAACTGGGCGAGCACGATATATCCTTCTGCCCCCGCCAGGCCATCAAAGGTCAAGCCCTAGCGGATTTCCTTGCCGAGGCTAACTTCGTCGAAAAACCGAAGCCCACTGAGTCCGTATCAGACGATGCCGAAGCCGAACCCATGGTTGAAACACCGAGGGAGTGCTGGCAACTCTACGTTGATGGGGCTTCGGGAAACAAAGGTAGCGGAGCAGGTATCTTACTCCTAGGCCCGGACGACCAAGAGATCGCCTACTCACTTCGGTTCACATTCAAAAATACGAACAACGAAGTGGAGTATGAGGCACTGATCGCAGGACTTCGCCGCTCAAAGTCTCGAGATACGAGCCGTGAAGTTCACAATGACTCTCAAGTCGTCGTAAGCCAAATGTTGGGAAAATACGAGGCAAAAGCGGCGTAACGAAGAAGTATCTTGAAAAAAAAAGCACAGCAACGGACTTTCGATTTTCAGATAGTTCGCATCCCAAGGAGCAAAAATAGCCGGTGACATCTTAGTAAATTGGCCTCGTCAACGAGCCCGCCAAGAGAGAAGTCCAAAGCGTAAGTATAGACGATGCCGATAACGGAGCCGAGGTCAACGTAGTCTCGGATGAAGAACCCAATTGGATGACTCGTGACGAGTACTTGGAGAAGGCGAATCGCCCCATGACAAGTCGGAAGCTAGGAGGATCCGAACAAATCTGCGATATACAATTGAACAGGAGTCCTATACGTAAAGTCATATCTCCAACCTCTCTTAAGGTGCTTGGGTCCAACCGAGCCAATTACGTTTCACGAGAAATACACGAAGGTTCGTGCGGAAGCCACATCGGACCCCGGGCCTTGTCAAAGAAAGTCATGCGATGGGGATACTATGGCAACAATGTTCCAAGACTCAACGGACCTCGTAAAAAGTGTCCAAGTGTCAAATCCATGGGAACGTGCCTGCTACCCTGCACCGACCTCACCTCCGCATGAGCCCTCGCCGCTTATGCAATGGGGATTGACATTGTGGGCCCCTTTGTAAAGCACCGTGACAGCTCCAATTTTTAATTGTTGCGATCGACTACTTCACGAAGTGGGTGTGTTCGAGCCCTCGCGAAAATCACAAGCAAGAACGCCTCAACTTCGTATGGAAGAACATAGTGTCGTCGACGGCATCCCCATATCCTCCTTTCGGATAACGGAACACAATTCACGGATAAGGCATTCAAAGATTGGTGTCAAGAGCTTGGATCCAACAAAGTTCACGTCGGTGGCCCATCCTCAAGCAAATGGTCGACCGGTTACCAACAGACCATCGTAAAGGGTCTAAAACTCGCCTCGACCGAGCTAAAGGCCTCGGGTGGAAAATTTACCGCAGTCCTATGGTCGCATCGAACAACGCCGGACTCGAACGGAGAAACACCATACAGTTTGGTGTATGGAACCAAGCGATGATCCTCGCAGAGATCGGAGTACCGAGTCCTCGTACCATCGACTTTTCTCGTCAAGCAATGGGAAAATCTACGAGTGATCTAGACCTACTGAAGAAAAAAGAGACCTCGCCACATCGAGGAAGCTCGGACAAGCAACAAGTAGCTCGGTATTACAACCAGCGTTAAAACCGACAATTCCAAGTGGGCGACCTGCGTCTCGACATAATGAAGTCGGCAAAGCCGCGCAGCTCGGCAAGTTGGAAGCCACATGGGAAGGACCTTCAAGGTCGACGAAGTCCTCGGCAAAGGGCCTATAAGCTCGCTTCAATTGTCGGTGAGCAATTACCCAACGATGGCACATCATCCATCCAAGAAATATTATGCATAAGTGTCAAGGGTCGAGTCTTGTTCGGTCATATTTTTAAAGTCCTGTTTAGAGTCCATCTTATTTGGTGGTCGCGTCATCTTTATCAATAAAATCTTTATTTTATGAGTTCTACTTGTCACTAATGCATAATTAATCTTCGCATTATTTACCCTCACGGAGGACAAATTCCCTCGACGGAGGTCGATTACATTCGTTTCACACGAATGTAAATCTAAACGCGCATGCCTACATACGAGATCGACTACCTTCGCTTATTTGAGCGTTCTCTCTATGTAGATGAAGGGGACCACCCTCCCGATGACCTCGGCAAAAAATGTGAACCATTCCTACATACGAGATCGACTACACCGCTCATTCAAGCGCCTCTCTATGTAGACGGGGACCACCCTCCCGATGACCTCGCAAAAACAGAACCATTCCTACATACGAGATCGACTACCTTCGCTCATTCAAGCGTTCTCTCTATGTAGCGAAGGGACCACCCTCCCGACGACCTCGGCAAAAACAGAACCATTCCTACATACGAGATCGACTACCTTCGCTCATTCAAGCGTTCTCTCTATGTGAGCGAGGGGACCACCCTCCCGACGACCTCGGCAAAAGCAGGAACCATCCCTACGTGCGAGATCGGACTACCTTCGCTTATTTGAAGCGTCTCTCTATGTAGACAAAGGGACCACCCTCCCGACGACCTCGGCAAAAGGAACCATCCCTACGACGCGAACGATTTCTTTCGAGCGGAATTTCTACGAGGACTAACTACTTTGGCATATTACTCTTGTTCAAATACAAAGTCAACAATAACCATTCTTATTAAATAGAAGATGTAAAGTTACATTTACATTTTACGAGGACGGAGCGGATCGGGAAAAGCCGAGCCAATCCCTAGAAAAATCGGAATTGACAGCTCATCTATGCTAATCCTACCTACCTCGTCCTCGGTCTATATTACGGGCCCGCCGAGCGACCTCGGTCACTGACGACGCAGCTCTGCGAGCTCGGCCTCGACCACTTGATGACGCCCGGTCTCGACGCATGGAGGGTCCACGACGCTCAAGAGCAATAGCACGCCTCGGTGTACGCGCCGCCACCGGATCGTCATAATGTGGTTCATTTATTCTAGGATCGAGAAGCTCCGAGCGGAAGAAGAGGCCTCTGCATCCCGTCAAGTATGTCGTCGAGTTGTGGTTGTCGAGTGATCACGGTTTATATATGCTCCCGAGCCTTTTCAATTCAGCGTCATCGCTCCAGTAAATTGCCAAGAGGTCCGCCATATTCGCGCTATACCTCGAACAACGGGCAGCACCTCGACAACCTCGCTTTACTTGGGATCGTCATCCCACCATTTCGGTGGATAACCTCCTCGTACTCGGCATGCTCTCGGCTATCACCTTGGCCTCTCCTGGCGACCTCGAACGCCTCCTCCATTCAAAAGGCGAGCCCGAGCTCGTCACAGCCTCCCGAGCGGCTCTACGCTGACATCGACTCACCAGACGTGACCAAGCCGCCTTTATATGGAGGAGTTCGACCTCTTTCAACTCAAGAGCTCGCGACAGGTCTTTGATTTGATTCAACCAAGGAGAAGCATCAAACATTTCAGGAGACAACTGAATAAAAAAAAAAAAAAAAGATAAGTTTCGACATAAACTTGTAATTTTATTAACATGCCCTTAGCGAAAAATTGTTGTACATTTACATTCAAAAAAAAAAAAAAAAAAAAAAAAAAAGATGCAGGATCAATCGACCCTCAGGAAGCTTCGGCCATGTCCACGGTCGCCGCCTCCAAGCTGGATAGCCTCACCGGCCTCTTCAGAACTACCGAGTCTCGACGCCTTCAAGCATCACCGCCTCCCAACCCTTTGCATGATCAGCCAATAGAGCTTTGTGGGATCCCGATCCACGGACAAAGCGCATGCACTCCGCGGACAAAAGAACGGAGGAGGAGGCAAGACTACGCAAGACGGAAGCTCCTTCAGCCGCGGACGAGCACGTCAAAATAGGCCCGCCTCAGACAAGATCCTCGGTCTCCTCGCACTCCATACTGGCTTTGTCCGGATCGGGTAGTCCTCGGCGACCTCTTCGATTGCGTCCGAGACGGCGCTTGTTAAGCACATCAGCCGGCCCGAGACCATTCCCGAGAAGCCCGCCGACAGAATGCCTCTCCGCGGCGCGGCGTTCTCCTCGAGAGCTCGCCATGTCCGCCCGACGGCGAACTGTTCCACTCGGCCTTCATCGAGGCAACCTCGGCGCCTCGCCGCCTCGCCCTCCTCGCCTCCACCGCCGCCGACCGCCCAGCCGACCGCCCTAGCCGCCTCAATGGCCGTCGCGATCCGCCGCTTCTTTGTTTGACGAGGTCCGGATCTTAGCCTCGGCCTCGGATATTTCTTGACAAGGAGGTATTCGACTCCTCCACCTCCCGAGCATACGGCCACCGTCCAATCTGCGACACGGCACTTTTTCAAGTAATCCGATATAAGATCGGATACTCTTGACACTCGGCCGCCACGTCGCGACCCCTATACAAAATATACATCGGTCGAAGAACACAATTTGGTTACTACTGTAAAGTATAAGGACAGTACAAACCTCGGGAAGGCGCGGTACCGGCTTGGAACCGACGATCTCAGACTCACTCGGCAAAGAACCGAGACTCGGGGACTTCATCCTTCCGCCTCTTCAAGCGCTTGAGCTGCGGTGAAGGGATCTCGAAGGCCCCATCGTCATTTCGGGCATGTCCTCGAAATCCTTAAAGGTCGGAGACCTCGGCTCGCCACCGAAATCGGTTCGCCACGAGATCGGCTCCTTCCTTTTCTTCTTCCTTTCCTTCAAAGCAGTTCACTACAAGGAAACACATGGGCAAGCATCAATACGTAACTCATGAAATAAAGAAAAAAAGAGAGAGAAGAAGAGGCCTCACCCTTCACCGACTCCACCGTGGAGGTAGGATCATAATGGCCGAGCCCCGCCGCAAGCTCGGCCTCGAGAAGACCTCGTCAACAAGGCCAATTTTGTCCAAAGATCTCCTCCAAGTCACCGAAGCCCTTGTCGACATACATCGGCGATCTTGTCGATCGCCATGCGAACTCAATTGTCTCTCGAACCGCTGGAAGAAGAACTTCTTCGCGGTTGGAGATCTTCGACTTAATTTGGCTTTGAATTTCCTACGGGTGATAGATAATACCACCCGAACCGCCTTCAATTGCAAAAAGCGAAGGACAAGCGCTAAGGTCAAAGGAAAATTATACTATAGGCATAGACACCTAGGCGGTCATATGCCGGAATGAGTTCGGCGAGAGTTGGGCAAGAGATAGACCAAACATCTCTTGGAACTCGACGTATACGTAGAGGAAAGGAAGGCGAAGACCGGCTTTGAGGCCGTCCCTCGACACGGTGATAAAACCATCCGGAGGCACAAGCCCTGTCCTCCTGGACGGGCAACGAACTCGATACTAGGGGAATACTATATTGAAAACATATATCCCTAATATCGATATACCTAGGATTGAAGAAGGAAGACACTTTGCGCAATCCCCACCGAGGGAAACGCAGACTACACTCGAGAAGGGCATATGAATACGGGTAAAACAGCAAAGACACTAAACCGGACGTAAAGCAGACATGATTTGTGATCGAAGACTCGTTAATAGAAGAGGTAGCCATTACTTACTTTTTGGTTATCGATGAAGAAGACAGAGGCTTCAAGTCGCCAACGGCGCAGAATCTGGTGTTTTTCGCAAAAGGCGTAGAGGTTTTGAAATTTTAAAATGTAGAAAGCAAGTGATAAGAGATATTGCGATCGAGAAGACATTCCCTAATATGCACTTTATCGGAATCCAAACGCCGCCAATTAAATGCGCATTAAATGCGTATCCGCGTCCAAGACTCAAAGAACGGAAAAAATCCGTCTTCGCCCTACCAACGCCCGTCGGTGAAGTTAATCAAAGACCTCGCCTAACGCCCGTCGGTGAAGCAGACGAAGACCTCGCCTAACACCTCGTCGGTGAAGCGAGAATGGACATCGGCCTAACGCCTCGTCGGTGAAGCGATCAAAGACCTCGCCTAACGCCCGTCCGGTGAAGCAGACGAGAAGACCTCGCCTAACGCCCGTCGGTGAAGCGATAATGGACATCGGCTAACGCTCGTCGGTGAAGCGGTCGAGAAGACCTCGCCTATCGCCTCGTCGGGTGAAGTTAATCGAAGACCTCGCCTATCGCCTCGTCGGTGAAGCAATCAAGACCTCGGCGGACATCTCATAGCGACAAGATTCGATATACGACGTCAAAACATTGAAAAGAATGTGTAAGATCGTCCAAACCCCGCTTGTCACAACAACCCCAATCATGACCTCGTTTCTGCGTCTTTTGGGGGTTGTGATAGGATACTGCGCTGTTATTATATATTATATAGATATAGATGTAGATATAGATATAAATAGTAACTTTATTTATGTGATGTTAATATACATGTATCTATACATATGTATCTATATATACAATATCATATTTTACAAAATAAATATAGATTTACAGAACATATAATTTTATAAAATATAATACATATATACTGAAATTCTTAGTTATATAAAATATAATGCATTTATGATACAATATTTATGAAACGTTAAATATAATATATTGATCATATATATATATATATATATATATATATATATATATATATATATATAATTATAAATTATTTATGATAAAAAGTTAAAAATATTTCATATTAATTGCATATTCAACAGTCAATATATATATGAGTTATTAAAAATCTATTTCCATAAAAGAATAACAAAAATAGGGAAAAACTTAAATTACTATATAGGGAAATTCGGTATTGTTATTATATAATATAGATATAGATATAGATTGGCAAAATAGAACGCGTGAGAAAAAAATATTCAAATTAAGTTCGTGTTCAACTTAATTAACCATTTTTTATTCAGCAAAAGGTAGATTTATAGTTTGGTTGTCCTGGAAGGACCACTTAATTAAAATTTAATTTGATTTAAAATTAAATGATATTATGGTGTCAAAAAGTAGTACACAAACACTATTATAGTACTGCCACTAACTCAAAGTGAAGTAAACTAGGGCACAGAATCTATTCATAAATATTCGAGAAAAATCTCAAAGCACTCTCTTTCCCTCCACTCTTTATCCCCGTCTTCCGATTCGGATCCGCATAGAGATTCGATCCGCTTGCCCGAACCCAGACAATGGCGCTGGCGTTCGATGAGTTCGGCCGCCCCTTCATCATCATACGGGAGCAGGAGCAGAAAACCAGGTTGCGCGGCCTCGATGCGCAGAAGGCCAACATCGCCGCCGGGAAAGCGGTGGCGCGGATCCTCCGCACTTCCCTAGGGCCCAAAGGCATGGATAAGATGCTCCAGAGCCCCGACGGCGAGGTCACCATAAGTAAGCACTCCCTCTTCTGCCCTTCTCCCTTTTGTGCTTTTGGTTGATCTCTTAGGCTTTTAGGAGCTTCTCGATAGCGTTCAGCTTGAATTTTGTTGAGATTATGTGTAAAATTTGTTTCTATTGGTGTTCAGCAAATGATGGTGCGACGATCTTGGAGCAGATGGATGTTGACAATCAGATTGCTAAGCTCATGGTTGAGTTGTCGCGGAGTCAGGACTATGAGATTGGCGACGGGACGACTGGAGTTGTTGTAATGGCCGGTGCGCTTCTAGAACAAGCTCAGAAGCTGCTGGAACGTGGAATTCATCCCATTCGGGTTGCAGAGGGATATGAATTGGCTTCAAGGATTGCCTTTGAGCATTTGGAGCGAATTGCGCATAAGTTTGAATTCAGCGGGGCGGATGAGGAGCCTTTAATCCGGACTTGCATGACTACTTTATCCTCTAAGATGTGAGTGTTGTTTGTGATTGATATGCCCTTATTTGATACTCATGCTATTATCCAAGAATATAATCTTGCTGTTGTTGTTTAATTTCCAAAAAGTTGTATGTTTTCTGGCTTTTGGTTGATACGAATTGAACTCTAGTGAAGTGTTTGTATCTCAGTAATGCCAGATCCAAGCTACATTTGTTCCTTTAGTTGGGGGTTGTGAGAGTACTTGTTGTTTTTAAAATACTTTCTGGGTATATACAACTTCTAGTCCATCAATATAGTCTTTGCTTATGAACTGTGAGGAGGATTGGGAACTTGTTTTAATGAGTTTTTCTAAAACAAAGTACTGTCAAATATGCTGTGCAGAGTGAATAGGTGCAAGCGCAGTTTGGCTGAGATTGCTGTCAAAGCGGTGCTGGCTGTTGCGGATTTAGAGAGGAGGGATGTCAATCTAGACTTAATTAAAGTAGAAGGAAAAGTAGGTGGGAAGCTAGAGGATACAGAACTAATATATGGGATTGTTGTAGACAAAGACATGAGTCATCCCCAGATGCCGAAGCAGATTGAGGATGCAAAGATTGCAATTTTGACATGCCCCTTTGAGCCTCCAAAGCCAAAGACTAAACATAAGGTTGATATTGATACTGTGGAAAAGTTCCAAACTTTACGTCAACAAGAGCAGAAGTATTTCGATGATATGGTTCAAAAATGCAAGGTAACCTGTTTCTGCATGATATATCGTTTGGTCATTATTTGTGTTACACATGTTCATCGAGTTTCCTACAATCTTGAGAAAATTTGTGGCAATTAGAAATCATGTTGATCCTTGTGAGATGGTTGAATTTATGTTGGTATATATGCTTGAAATTTCATTTCATAAAAGCAAAGACTTTGGTGTAATTTAAAAGCCTCAATTGGTCACAGGATGTTGGGGCCACACTGGTGATCTGCCAATGGGGTTTCGATGATGAGGCCAACCACTTGTTGATGCACAGGAATTTGCCTGCTGTGCGATGGGTTGGTGGTGTGGAGTTAGAGCTGATAGCCATAGCCACAGGTTTGTGGCAATCCTGCAATTATATGAATCTATTTTTAATACTGATGTTACTTTTTCTGGTTGACCTTTTTTTATGAAACTCTTTCTCGACTTTGTTATTAGGTGGAAGAATTGTGCCCAGATTTCAGGAGTTGACAACAGAAAAATTGGGCAAGGTAAGCTTCTACCACATGATCTTTTGTCCTTCGTTCATACTTGCATCTTAGAAATCATATGACTGAACTATTTGATTACACATGCCAGGCTGGCTTGGTTCGAGAAAAAGCTTTTGGCACCACTAAGGATCGGATGATATATATTGAACACTGTGCGAATTCAAGGGCCGTGACCATTTTTATTCGTGGTGGTGAGTTAATAATTCTGATTTCTATTCTGATTTGCACAATTTTTTATCCCAGAAATTACTGAGTGAAGCTATTTTTCACTATATTCTAATTTTCTAGTTGTTTGATTCTGTATATGGATATGATTTTAAATCTAGCAAGAAGCTTAAGAGAGGACATTGGCTATGGTCAATTTTATGCCTTGTTTTCCTAATAACCTTAACTCTATATTCAAGTCAAATGCTAGAACATGGACAGACATGGACTCGAATTGATGGTTTTATTAACTCTGAATTTGTTCTTTTCTTGTTTTCTGACAATGCCTTAGGTAACAAGATGATGATAGAGGAAACAAAGCGCAGTATTCACGATGCCTTATGTGTTGCTCGGAACCTTATCCGTAACAATTCTATAGTATATGGCGGTGGGTCAGCTGAAATCTCCTGCTCAATTGCTGTGGAAGCAGCCGCTGACAAGTACCCTGGAGTCGAGCAGGTCAGCCTACATCCTTTCCTTTTGCACCTTCAGTTCCAAGACACTTAGCTTAACAATTTGCTTTCAAATTTGCAGTATGCAATCAGAGCCTTTGCAGATGCATTAGATGCTATCCCAATGGCGCTGGCCGAAAACAGCGGCCTCCAACCTATAGAAACTCTATCTGCTGTCAAGTCTCAGCAAATCAAGGTAATTTCACTCTCTGCTTAGTTTCTCGTGTTTTCCTTTCATTTTCTATTCCTAGCGATGCCTATCTAGCTTTCTGCAAACAGATCTTGTTAGTATAATTTATGATAAACATGAATATGATCTTTCCAATTGCAGGAGAACAGCACCTGCTGTGGTATCGACTGTAACGATGTTGGCACGAACGACATGCGCGAGCAGAACGTTTTCGAGACTCTGATTGGGAAACAACAGCAGATTCTGCTTGCAACTCAAGTTGTGAAGATGATTTTGAAGATTGATGATGTCATCTCACCTTCAGAGTTTTGATTTTTCTTACAAGGTTGATTGCTAAATTTTGCTGTTGTCAAATACTGCCACTATATTCAGTTTTAACCGGTGTGAGACTTTTGTTTTTATCTCCTTTTAATGACCATATTTTGTACCATTTTCTTTAATTTCCCCCTTCATTTCTTGGTCTTTGTACGAAATTCAATTATCATCACTAAATTCAACAGGAAACATAGAAACCATGCTCTTCGTAATGTTATTTTTCGAAAATACAAAAATAAAATTTTGTAATTCAGAACTATTTAGCTGTTAGGTACCCAAAAAAAGTTTGGTAAAAAAAAGGTATAAAACTAAAGTTTGTACTGATTTAGCTAAAGTTATCAATTGACAATAAATCGTAGTTCAATATAAACTGTTAATAAGTTTTACAAGTGTCTAAAGTTGAGATGACAAAAATATGTAATTCAGTTAAACATTAAATGTATTTTTTAATGATAAAATCGTCAAATATAATTTTTAAAGATAAAATCGTCTGCCTCGGTGACTTCGTCGACGTTTCCAGCCGTACTTTGGTCAATGGCAAATTTTGGTTTTTTAAATTTTAAAACATAACTATTTTATTGAATGCGTTACATGTTTTTATATACGGAACCAGTTACTTTAACCTTTTTTTTCTGTTGTATTATTGTTAAATATTTAGTCCACTTTAATGTTATTATTTTTTTAGATATTTATTTTGATTCTAATACCACATCAATAGTTATTGACCTCATTAATTTTTAAAATAAATAAAATCCAAAGTTCGATCTTTTCAAAAAAAAAAAAAAAAATCTAATAAATAAATAAGGACAAATTGGAATTTTAGTTTTATGTAATTTGTAAAATTAATGATGTTGATAATAATTTTAGAGGAATTATAATTAAAATAAATATATTTTAGAAAAATGATAACATGGATGAACACAATGAGCATGTAACCTATCATTCCTCATAGCATATTCTTCTACCGGTGTAAGATTATGATCGTAAACCAAGCAAATTATTCAAACCTCAATTCACAAATTAAGAAAATATGTCTATAGAAATTCAACCATTCTTGTTAATGAACAGGAAGCTCGAGCTCACATAAAGTTTACACGTTAAAACTTAAAAGTAATCCAAGACAGAGCTAGGATTTGCAGTATGACCGGAAGAAATTACATTTATGAATTCATGAACAAATTTCAACATGGAAAAAATACAAAATGAACCTAAATATAGTGAGAAACTTTTTTTTCCCGGACAATCGACAGGACATACCAGGCGTCTATTGAATCAAAATCGAAAAAATCAAAAATCGAATTATTTTTAAATTGTAAACCGAACCACACTGTATTATCGAACCGAAATATTCGATTCGATTCGGGTTGATTTGGATATAACCGATTTTAAATTATTAATATATATATATATATATATATATATATATAGAAAGAGAGAGATGTTCAAATAAGACCCAATTTTAACGTGAGAATTAAAAACCACGAAAATTCTTTACGAACAAAATAAATTTGCTATGAAAGTTACTGAATCCAAAATTCAGAATTTTCACCCAAGGTTCGAATCCCATGAGAGACGAAAATTTCTTTTTTTTATTCAATAACTTTCCCCGTAGATTCATCAAGTTTCACACCGAATTCATCATTTTTTGGTTCTCACAATAAAAATGATTATCACGTTAACCATCTCATATATATATATATATATAGGATTGGGTTCAAATAAAACACATTCAAAATAAGAAATGAGAACAAATTTGAACCATTGAATTTTGAAGATGTGTGGTTGTGATTAAAACAAATTAGGGTATAATGGTAATTATATAATATTACGAAAATAACCGTCCCTTAATTATAGGAATGTGATAATTTAATCTTGAACCATTGATTAATGGCAAATGGATGATCAAGATGAATTTTATTTTATTTTAAGGAGTTTGTATTATAACCCATCCTATATATATATATATATATATATATATATATATATATATATTACTGTACAAACCGAACCAAAAACCTCTGATTTTGATTCTATTTTGTTCGATTTTTCGAGTTTGATTTGGTTTTGCTTGCCCCTAACTAGGACCTAGCTCCGTTCTATGTTCATGTACTTGATCATTATCTTTTATTAATATTAGAGATTTTTTCACGAAAACAAAGCTTGAGTTCAATTTATTTAACCTGTTTTTTCAGCATACATACATTAATTCTCTTGATGACTTAAACATCGACTTGATTGAAGAAAAAATGTCTTACCAATTGAACGATTTTTAGTCATTTCAATTTACTGAACTATTTATTAAACTTACTAGACGATTTCCATTCGCGTTCAAGGAGAGTGTAACTTGCTCGACTCGACTCATTTAAAGGATTTTATTTTATAATTCAAAGATAACGCTGAATAATATTGATCTGGTGACCATCCCTATAAATAGCAGTGCCAAATAAATCTTATTCAGCTTTCAACATGTATTTACTTTCACAAAAAATAATACAACTCTCACATTTACTGCCGAATAATACAATTTCCACAACTACCACATAACAAAAAAACACTTGCAACACTATTCAAAAACCTCCAAACACAAAAAACAGAAGAAATATCAAATGATCCTCATCTATAATGAGCACAAAAATGAGCAAAATAATAAAGAAAAAGTTTCAAACAAAAAATTCTCACACAAATGGTTTAAAAAGCATGTTTTCACCAATCTAAATAAGTTAAAAAACCGATCTTTTGACAAGTCTTCTTAAAAATATTTACTGGTTTCAGACAAAGAGCTAACGAATTTCTAAAAGAGGTTAATTCTGCAGCTCCTAAATCCTACCCTTATTCACAATAACTATTTCTATTTACACAGAGCAATAAACATGAAACATCATATATCTACAGCCAGCTGCAATGCAAATGCAATGTTAATAATAAGATTAAAGGCAAAGGGTAGTACAGGCAATGGAGAGGCTAACTGAGGTCGATGTCGACACGGTCAGGGTTCGCCCTCTCAGTCTGGCTCGCCGCGAGCTCGACCCCTAGCTGCCCCTTGTCACCGGCACCAAAGGCGTAGAGCTTGTCCGAATCGGTGAGCGCGAAGGTGTGTGCATTCCAGTATATGGAGTTTGTGAGGCTTATCTGCACAACCCTCTCCTTCACCTCCTTCAACGAGGTCACGAGCTCTGGGCTTAGCACGTTCGTGTGCCTATTTCCCTGCAATCAAACATATGAAACACGTTCTACGTTAGCACGACCCTAATAACACAAGTCACGGATTGAGACATCAATTATGGACTAGAAACTTCCAAACATAACACGAGACACGGATTGGGACCCCAATTGTGGACTAAAACCTGCTCATCAGCAGCGGCGGTGTTGTGTCCGAGGCTTGACGATTCTCCACATCCGAAAGAATAGACTTCTCCAGCGTCCGAGACCACAAAGGTCGTGTAGTCCCCCGTTGCAACATGTACCGCCTTGACATTGCTCAGCGCCTCGACTACTTTGGGGACTGATTCACAATCCTCGTTGCCATGTCCCAAGCATCCGTACCGCCCCCATCCCCACGTGCATACTCTTCCATCCTTCCCGACCACTGCAGCGTGCCAAGCACCTGCAGCTACTACAACGGGCTGAAGATTCAATGTTACAAACTGTTCGATCAATCTTGGCTGCTTCTCATCCGTTCTAGTACCATGCCCGAGTTTCCCACCTAGTCCACAGCCAACAGAGTATACCGACCTAATAATGTTTAAACAAGGCATATCACGTTTCAATACGACACAATGCAAAACATAAGTGGCTAGCAAGGACAACATCAAGACTAACATAGCCAAGAACTTACTAGGCACATCAAGATTTACTCACTTAACTCAGTCTCGAAAATATTAGGCATGAATATATCTGTGATGTTTCAATTAGGATATTTAGGAACTCACATGCCACTAGGTTGACAAGCCAAAGCAAGAAGGTAGCAGTAGCCAGCTGCAATTTGAACCACAGGTATATTCTCAAGCGCCCCCAACAACGGCCGGGGCTCAAGATCATTAGGTTCCGTTTGATGGCCGAGTTTGCTTTCGTCTCCCCATGAAAATGTGTAAATCCTGCCCTCTCTCGACAACACGGCAGTAAAGAAATTCCCAATAGCAGCTTGAACAACAAAGATATCTTTCAAAGATTCAACTACTTGAGGGGTAGTTACTAATTTATTTCCTTGAGCCCCGTATTCGGCTTCACCAAAAGAATCTTTCCCAAAGGCATAGACACATCCGGCGTCGCTAATCAGCATTGTTCGTCCAGCCCCAGCCGCAGCATGAATAATGCGGATTCCTTGCAGAGATCTGCATGAAAACAAGTGTGCATTAATCTCCCTATCACTTCGCCTTTTGGCAAGATCAGGTCTACTAGGGTTAGGGAGAGATAGAAGACCTAATTAGGGAAGGGCGCGACTCCTCATCCGTGGTTCCATGTCCAAGCTGTCCCGAGCTGTTGGAACCGAACGAATACACAGTCCCTTTAGAGGTGACAGCGAGGCTGTGACCAGGGCCGGCTATTGCCTGCGACTTCTCCCTCCTTGTACATGCTTCTCCTGCCAGCAAGTATCTCAAGACGAGTTTCCACGAGCCCCCACACCGTTGCTTCAAGTGTTGTTGTTGATCTACAGTCATCGGCTTGAATACGGCCCTCTTCTGGCACATATCAAGAGCTGCAAGCTCTGCCAATGAGAGCTCGTGGTCGGGGGCGAAGAGCGCAGGCTGCCTAAAAAACGAACAGGTCGCCTGCAACAAGCGTCATGATTCAATCAGCATCATCATCAACTCTAATATCAAACAAGAGACCGACTACGAGAATGGTAAATAAAATACACTTGCCTCGAGTTTTGCAAGATCTTGTGGATCCAAATTGCAGGCGGAGAGGAAATGGAGGACGATGGACGGGTTAGCAGACAGAGGAACTCCCCGGGGCTTGCATTTCCAAAGCAATGCCGTTGTTGCCTCTGGTGTGCTACGGGGGGAGGGACAAGGGGCGCAATTGCCTGCTCGCTGATGTTGTGGTACTGAACGCTCGACGCTCCACTAGCCGTGGCATCCATGGGCACCGCTCTATCTCTGCAGTGCCCTCACTTGACAAGAATGGATAATCGAACTACTGAAATATCACAACCAAATGTAAGCTTTTTTTTCCCCCATTTTTTCTACCATTTCATCATCAGCATCAACTCATTTTTACGCAAACCTCAATAATTCTACAAAGAATTATGAAAAATTTAAGATGCAGGGAATTCAATACCTTTCTAACTACTTGTTGGCAGCTTTTAAAATCAAGCCTGCATTAAAAAGAACAATTAAAAAAAGACATTTGGACATCGATACAAAATCAAGAATCAAATATGTGCAAAAAGTTGATTTCTTCATTACAAAGAGATGCTAAAGATCAAGAAACAGCAACAAAAGTCATAACTACCAGTCACCAAGAAGTATAGTTGAGAACCACAAGCACACATTAATGAAAGAAGGGCGTGATCAAACCCGAATCAACGACAAAAAAACAAAAAACGACCTTTGCTAGTTTGATCCCATTGCAAATGAGGGGAAAAAACAGCCTAAATTAGAGCATCAAATGAAATGTTAGCAAACACATTCTAACAAGCAACTATTTTCTCCACAAGAAAAAGAAGGTATAAACGTAGGTTGTACGTATACTAAAAATGAAGAATAATGTTGAATGAGGCATGCCCAAAACCACCACAGAATATCCCACACCAAAAGCAGCCGAAAACAGAAAGGAATTCACACCCAAAAAGGTTAAATTAGCCGTAAATCATCTAGAAATCCCAGAAATTTGGCTAACTGATGAGAAAAATCGGCGACCAATGGATGATCATCGCAATTGCACAAACAAATTAACCGTAAAAATCCAATCTTTAACATCTGATCACCAAAACGAGTTCAATTCCTCAATCACACTGAAGATCAAGTGGGAATTTTTTACAAAAGATGTTGCAAACAGACAGTCTTGATTCTGCACATTGCGATACAAAAACACATCAAGAAACAAAAGGGAAAAAAATCCCAGAAAACCAAAGTTCTTTTACATGCAAAAGGGGCACAAGATTCCCCCAAAACCCACGTGACATCTGCTATGAAAAACTCATCAAAATTGCGATCACAAACCAACAGTATTGAATTTGGGTTCACAATGATCAAAGGGAATTTTGCAGGTGATTACTCGTGGTAGAATTTTTAGCCTGAAAGACGACGATGATTAAAAATTTGGTCTTGTTGATGGGATATTTGTATAGAATTCCAATTTCCCTTTTTTTCCCTGAGTAGAGAGAGAAGGGGAGGAGAGAGAAAGGGAAGGAAAGAGTTTTTGTTCGGAAAGAGATACTATGTGTGTGAGGTTATATATACAAGGCCTTTATTTTCTCTCTATATCGGATCGAATGTACATAAATTGAAGGGAACAGAAAGAGATGAGGTGTCAACCCTGTTGTGCTTTGTGGCTTTAGCTCAAACTCACACGTTTTACTGCGTGAAAATATGTATATAGATACATAGCACACATTTGTTATGGTTTTAACCTAGGAATTGAAACCATAGCACATGGTGAAATTCATCATGTGTAGAAGAAGATAAGGGAATTTGAGTGAATCTATAACAAGATCTTGGGAAATTAAAATTTATCTAACAAATTCAAAAATTACTGATGATATCCTCCGCATAGTTTCCGGTGCCACCCTCAATTACTATTATTATTAAGAAATTTTACGGACATTATTATAGTTAATTTTCGATAAATATCATTTGTAGGGGTGGTTATCGGGTTCTCGATTATAACCGAAACCGAAACCGTAACCGATGGTTACGGTTAACCGAAAATCGAAAATAACGGTATCGGTTCGGTTCTCGATTTTCTTTTCAACATGTAATCGGTTATCGGGTATACCCGAATAACCGACGGGTATACCCGAATAACCGAATTATTAATATAATTTTTTAATATAATATTTTTATTTTTATTATATTTCAGATTAAAAATTAGTGCTCATTTCATTTGACCCACAAATCTGAACTATTCTCTCATCCTCTCGACTCTCTCGTTGTGCACGAGGCTGAGCTCTTGTTGTCTCTCTCGTCAATTTGTTCGGTCGCGGCGTCGCGTGCGGCGTGGCGAGCGAGCCCGGACGAGCATCGACGAGTTCTGCAAGACATCGTCTCGTCGCCGAGCGAAGCCGAAGCGAGGTAAGCTTCTCATGTCTCGACTCTCCTCTTATCTTCTCTCTCTCTCTCTCTCTCTCGACTCTCCTTGCCACCTTGCCTGAGCTCCTGTCGTCTCTCTCTCGTCAATTTGTTTAGGTCGCGGCGGCCCGATGAGCATTGGCGAGCAGGACACCGTCTCTCGCTCCCTTGGCCGTGAGTCCCGTCGCTTGCGTCTCGATTCTTCAAGTCCAAGCCAAACCTCACATCTCTTTTCTCCTACTCTCAAACATAGCACCCTGTTCGTGGAGCCATCGGAAATCAGAATCGAGAAAGGGAAGAACTTCCTCACCTTCTCCAATTTCTGAAATCGAGAACAAAGTATCTCGATTTCACCCTGTTTGATTTTTCAAACGTAGCCGGTAGCACCCTGTTTGATTTTTCTAGCATTCTGTTCACTGTTGTTGGGTGTTGGCTTTGTTCCTCGGGTGGTTCATGACCTTATTTCCGTCGGGTGCAACGGCTTGTGTTTGTCATTTTGTTTTGTCATCTTGATTCTGCATTCTCATCCTCAACTATAGGAAGTTCATTGTATTCATATTTCAAATCTTAGATCATTATAATATAATTATGATTGAAATATTGTTATGTTTCAGTTTTTCTAAAATTTGGCAAGCCACGTAAGAGAATTGTAGCTGTAATTGGTGAAGAATATTTATTTTTACGACAATGAATTCGATGGTAAACACCATTCGTCCAACAGGGGATAATCAAAGAAATAGGAATTTTTTTTTTAATTTTCGGTTAACAGTGAACCGAACCGACTAACCGAATCGGTTAATCGGTTAACTGATTAACCGATCGGGGTCGGTTTCGATTATATGATTTGTACAACTCGGTTTCGATTAACCGAAAATTCGGTTTTGATTAATCGAAACCGACCCGATAATTGTTGGATTTGTATACTGAAGTTGAGCTTGTATACAATGTTTCCTGTTACCACTATTACAATCTCCTATCTGAATTGAATACTTGATTGCATATATCGTGTCCCTTATCTCATATATAAGTTAGATCATACGGTGTGTAGAAGATCACGAAGTCGTATGATTGGTCGAAGCTTAATGAGATATAAAAGTTTCACGGTGAGACAACTTGAGGACGAGTTGTCGGTATAGTGCGGTATAGATAGAAGTGACTTGACTTGGTTGCTTGTCTATGCTTTGGTGCGTCTCGATGTATTGAAGGATCACGGTGAGATGAGTTCTTCTATCGACCGTCGTGAAGAACCAAGATCTCGGTGACTTACGATGATCTAAACCTCGATAAGGTATTAGGTGAGTATGAGTCGTGACCATCACTTTGACTTGTTATGGGTGAGGGTTATATGTTCTAACCCAATATTCTCGCATCTTGGGTGGTGGCGGTGCTTGTATGTCATGCTAGTTATCTCAGATCGAGTCACCGTATCCGTTTAGGATGATGGCGTCCCTTAAGGAGCTCAAAGGTTTATTGTACTAAACCCCGCAGTTGAGTTAGCTCAAGTACAATAATAAGGTTGAGTGGTACTACTTAAGGAATTAAAGATATTAATTATTTTAGCGATCACAATGCTATAAATAATTAATGGACGTCATGATATCTTAAATACGGGATTCGTAATGTCTAAGTGCAAGTCCGACTCACCTTCGGTAATAAAGGGTAAGTCGACATGTATTCTCTAGTGGCATGAATGAATGTTTATAAATTAATTTATGTTCGGGTGAACATAAGATAATTAATTTATTTGAGGCCCATCTTTATTCCTTGCATTTGATCCCTGGGTTGGCCCATCTAGGCCCGTTGCTTAGTGAAAATCGGCGCCTCCTCTCTCTACATGGCAAGGATTTGATCCTCTTTATCCATAAGGATATTATTATATTTATGGGATATGCATGGATCCTTTCCTAATGGGATTATGGTAATGCATTATAAATATAAGGTAAGAGATAAGATCAAAGCTAATCCTCAATCTTTATCCTTGGCAATTTTCGAGAATCACAAGAGTCCATTGTGAGGAATTTTCGAAAATTAAGTGAGAGAAAAAGGAGGTGATTTTCTGTAGCATTCTCCATAGATCGTCCTCACTCGACGTTGGAGTTTGGGCAACCGGGATACAGTCCAGAAGATCAAAGCACGAGTCTCGATCCGTTCATCACGTTCATCCCCGACAGATTCAAAGGTAAACACGAGAAAACCCCTACGTGTTGCAATTAATTATATAGACGCATGCTAGGAATATAATCAATGTATGGTGAATTAAACATCCAAGATAGATCCTCGGGAGAGGGTTAAAATCAGATTTTCCTACAATAATCACCCTTAATCATTTGTGTTCAACCTCCCATAAAATTGATGAAGACCAATCAACCATACTAGGTTAAAATAAGTCTAAGTACAAGCCCGACTCAACTTCATGTAAGGAAATCTTATTTTACTCATGCTCCCGATAATCTATCTTGGATGTTTAATTCACCATATATTTATTATATTCGTAAAATGTACCTATATAATTAATTATAACACATATGTGCTTATTCGTGTTTACCTGTGAATTTCTGGGATAGCAGATCAATTACAGACTCCACTTTGATCTTCTGGATTGTATTTCGGATGCCTATTCTTCAATACTGAGTGAGAGCAATCTATGAAGAATACTGCAAAATTTTGGCTCCTGATAGCTCTAATGATTTTTGAAAATCACACTAATGACATACGATAATCTGATTTTCTCTCACCATGTATTTATAATGCATTCCCTAGAATCATATTTAGATATGATCTTTGCGTATCTAATAAATACAATAATCATCTTTAATCTCTGAAGATAATTCATATCTAGAATAATTATCTCTTGATATCTAATAATATGATATACTTTCTCCATCCATCAAAATCGTTCCTTGATTTTAGTGACACGAATTTTAATAAATTATAATGAATATAAAGTAAGTGGGTGTACAAAATGGACCATGTGGATAATAAATGAATATTATTAATGAATAGTGAGTGTAAAAATGTGGGTCATGAGAGATTTTTTTGTAAATAAAAGTGGATATGTTTAGGGTAAAAATGTGAGGTAAAAATGTGAAGTTGATGTTTCCAAAAAAGGAAAGTTAATATTTTTTGTGGATGGACCAAAATAAAACTAAATAAACATATTTGGTGGACGGATGGAATAATATCTACCTAGATATAGGAGATGTATTGAAATAATACATAAATCATAACAGAGTCTCAGTGGGACTCTACATAGGGGGTGAAATTTCCAGCAGTAACAGGTCTTGATGGATTAATTCAGGGATCAAATGCAGAGAATAAAGATAAACCTAAAATGAATTAATTATCTTATGTTCAGTCCAGAACATAAATTAATTCATAACTATTTATTCATTCCACTAGGAACAAATACTGACTTGCCCTTTTATTACCGAAGTTGAGTCGGACTTGCACTTAGAATTACGAATCCCCATATTTAAGATATCCCATATCCATTAATTATTTATAGCACTCTGACTGCTTAAAATAATTAATCTCTTTAATTCCTTAAGTAGTACCACTCAACCTTATTATTATACTTGAGTTAACTCAGCTTGTAGGGTTTAGTACAATAAACCTTGAGTGCGGCGGTTATATAGCCATCCAAGTTAAAGAATGTCAAATTATAGCCACCAACATAAAAATGTCAAACTATCGCGATTGGGCTGCATGTAAAAATCATGAGCTTGATTTATTTCTTCTCGACTCATCATGCGCGAGGATGTCTCGCGAGCTCCAAATTTTCTTTCTCGATTAACTAATGCGCGAGGAAGGCTCGCGAGTCTTGTCAACATAGCTTAAATATGTGCTCGTGTGTCTTCTTCATTTTTAGATCAAAACCTGTGCTAAAATAACACAAACTACACACGGCATCATATCTTTTAAAGAAAATGAAATATATCACAAATGCAGCTCAAACAATCCTTTTATCACTTAGAAACGAAGCGAATATAGGTTTATAAATCATGTAAAACGAGGCTTATCGGGGACCGTCTTGGCGAGGCAAGGCAGGGGCCTCATACTTTGATCCTAAAATCTACGGCAAGCGGCAATGGGGCCCACGGTGTGCGTGACAACCTAAAAAGGCGCCTACCCGGGTACCTTTAACCAACGACATACACTCTTGGTGAAAACCTTGAACCTATGACCGATACCTTGACCAATATCTCAACGTGTGGAACCCTTGGCCCAACTACTTGTCATTTAATCTTTTATCTTGTGTTTAATTTTCAGTTTTACATTATGCTCAAGATCTATCTCTCAGTACATCTCTACTGAGACCGTCAGCCTGGCTGACACCTTGCCCTCTGGGCATCCTCTTACTCAAACTGTGACAACTCGAGTGACAACACAACCAGTTCTCTTGGGTTCGACCCCTTAACTTGCCATATACGGAACTATGTGTTCAAGTTGGAGGAGATTATAAATGTATCTTGACGCGTTCTAGGACCTCTAACGACGGGTTCCGGAGGGTCATCAGATTGGCGCCGTTGCCGGGGAGCTGCACTATTCTAGTGTTGTTACTCACTTTTTTATCTTTTGTTTGGTTTTTGCATGCTCCGACCTAACCTTGCAGGCGAGGACGGAGAGCTCCTGTTTGACCCATAGATTGAGAGAACCATTCGGAGAAGAAGAGGTAAGCTGAGGAGAAACGCCCCCGTATTGAGGAGGCACGGACCAAGGCAAGACAACATAGAGGAGAGGAATCCACAAAACCCACCACCTCCAGGAGAGCAGACGCTTCGGGAGATGATGTTCCCAAACAACAACAGTCTCCGTCCCTTGGGCATCACCTTGTCTGAGATCGAGGACAACTGGGAGCTGAAGCACTCTTTTATGCAGATCTTGCCAAGCTTCAGCGATATGCCAGGAGAGGACCCCCAGCGCCATCACCAGGACTTCGAAATGGTGTGTAGTACCATAAGGTGTGCGGATGAAGTCAAGAAGGAGTACATCTAACTCATATCCTTTCCATTCACTCTCCACGACGATTGCTCGAGAGTGGTCAGACACTTGCCTACGGGTAGTGTCACTACTTGGGCGGGGCTTCAGCGAAGTTCCTTGAGAGATACTATCCCATCTCAAGGATACAAAGCGTGAGGAAAAGGATGAGTTCCCTCTAGATGGGGAATGGCAAGACGGTGTACGACTATTGGTGTCGTTTCAAATCCATCTTAGCAAAGTGTCATGATCACCAAATCTCTGATCAAGATCTGATTCAATACTATGTGAATGGCTTGAGGGCAACTCAGAGGCAGCTCGTGAGTGCTGCATGCGGAGGTTCCATCCTCAACAAACAACCCAGCGAGGCATTCAAACTACTCGTAGACTTGGCTGAAGAGTCTCGAGATGATGCCAACGCAATGGTCAAGACGATGCCCAGCCAAGAAGCCACTACTTCAGACGGATCAGACATAAAGGATATGAAGGCCATGATGAAACAAATGATGGACCTGATGAGGCCCATTATGGCCAAGAAGAATGTCAAAGCGTGTCAGCTTTACTTTGACACCACCCAAAACACGGACGAGTGTTTACAAGTAGCCGAAGAAGAAGAGGTGAATGCCTTTGGGCATGTCAACAACGGTGGTGGAGGAAACGCTCAAGGTCAGAAGCCCCCTTCGACCCATACAACCCACCATGGAAAAATCACGAGAACTTGAGGTACGGAGGCACACACTATCAAGCACCTCCTGGGCAGAATCCACCTCAAGCTCGGCCATCTTTAGCCGAGATAGTGCACAATCAAGGAGCTACCCAAGGGAGGATAGTGCAAGACCTCGACAAGTTCAAAATAGAAACAAGAGGAGTCCTGCAATCAGTGCTGACCCAGCTGAACACCTTGATGCAAGAGATCTCAAAGCTCAACCAAAAGCAAGGAACACTTCCTGCTCAAGTGCAAATCGACCCAATGCGCGTCAGCGCAATCAACTTGAGGCGGCAAGAACTTGCCAGCGGGGAGGAGCCCCAATCAAGGAGCCATCGAGGCGAAGACATAACCGAGGAAGTGGGGACTTGGTCAAGGAACCTGAACCCAAGGTGAAGGCTTCCTTGCCCAAGGTAGCAGACAAGACAGAGATCAAGATCAAACCTCCCTTTCCAGGAAGGTTGGCAAGGAACAAAGAAGTTCAAGAGATGAATGAGATGATCAAGATCTTTAAGAAGGTGAGATCAACATACCTTTGATCTTTGCTGACCTCGATGCCGAGGTGTGCCAAGTTCCTCAGGAGTCGTGTACCAAGAGAGTCAAGTACACGGACGATGCCAAGTTCCAAATGAGGAGAGCGTCTCAGCCGTGCTTAAGCGAGACCTCCCAATCAAGTGTACCGATCCCGGAATGTTCTATATACCTTGTGTGATCGGGACAACGAGGATAGACCAAGCTATGCTCAATCTCGGGGCATCAATAAATGTGATGCCCTATCTATCTATCAAGAGTTGAAACTCGGACCACTCCGACCATCTTGTGTTGAGATTCATTGGCGAGACAAGTCAGTGTCTATCCCGAAGGATAGTTGAGATATCTTCGTCAGGTGCATGACCTTATTTTCCCAGCCGATTTTTACGTCTTAAATATGGGCAGTACCCGGACCAAGAAGCAGCTCATGCTGCTAGGCAGGTCGTTTCTTAAGACGGCCCGAACTTTAATCGACTGCGATACGGGGAAGCTCACATGCAAATTCGCTGGGGAGACGGTCACCTTTGACATCTACAAATCCGAGCAATTTTCGATCGACACCGAGATGGTGGACTTCGTCAGTCTTACTGAGAAGGATGTTGAGAGATACTTTGCCAACGTAGAGATCAAGGACGTCTACGACAGAATCATCCAAGGACACACTGAAAACCTAGAATATCTCGACAATAAAGAGGTCAAGGCAACCGAAGTGCTTGATGTAGAAGCCGACCAAAGTGGGGACAATCAACCAAGCTATCAATCACCGCTAGTGCATGACAAGGAGAGGATGCAACCTTCCTTGAAGAAAGCCCCCAAGCTACACTCAACGCCACCGAATCACTTGAAGTATATCTACACAGGAGCCAACGAGGCGTTGCCAAGAATCATAAGATCCGGTGACGGTAAAGAAGAAGAAGAGGCGAGAGCCGTCTTGAGCAAGTACAAGGAGGCCATCGGTGGACCTTAGCCGACCTCGAGGGCATCGGCTCTCTTGTTTGCCAACGCTACATCTTGCTCGAGGGCGATGCCATACCGATCGAGACCCCGGAGGAGGCTCAACCCGGTGATGAAGGAAGTTGTCAGGTGGAGATACTCAAACTCCTTGAGTTGGGCCTCATTTACCATCTCCGGACAGCCGGTGGGTCGGCCCGATCCACGTCGTGCCAAAGAAATCCGACGTCTGGTGGTCGAGAATGGCGCGAGGCGGTCGCGATGAGACTCTGTGACAGTGGAGGGTTTGCATTGACTCTGTAAAGCTCAACAAGGTGACCGGGAAGGACGACTTCCTGCCGTTCATTGACGGATGCTTGAGAGACTACGGGAATAGGTATTTCTGTTTCCTTGGCTACTCGGTTATATGCAAATTTGTATGGCATTAGAAGATCGATATAAGACTACGTTCACTTGCCGTTTGGCACATTTACATATCGTCGTATGCCATTTGGTTTATGCAATGCCCCAGGGACATTTCAAAGATGCATGATGAGATATTTTCTGATTTGCTTGAGCAATGCATTAAGGTGTTCATGGATGATTTTACTGTTTATGGCAAGACGTTTAACCAGTGCATAGAGCATCTTGAGTTAGTTCTGCAGAGGTGCGTGGAGAAGGATCTTGTGCTGAATTATGAGAAATGCCACTTCATTTTCAAAGAGGGAATTGTCCTTCGGCATGTTATCTCTGAGAAAGGCATTGAGGTAGACAAAGCCAAGGTGGAGATCATAGCCAAGCTGCCTTATCCCACCAACATCAAGTAGCTGCGGGGATTCCTTGGCCACGCTGGATTAGATAGGCGGTTTGTCAAGGACTTCGCCCAGATAGCACAACCGATGAACCGCCTCCTCCAGAACGATGTACCATGGGAGTTCGACGACGCATGTAAAAAAGCCTTCCAGATATTGAAGGAACACATTGTCACAGCGCCCATCATAAGGCCACCCTAATGGGGCATGCCCTTTGAGCTGATGTGCGACGCTAGTGGATACGCTGTTGGCGCGGTGCTTGGGCAGAAAATTGGCAAGTAAAGCTTCGTCATCTACTATGCATCGAAGACCCTCACCGGACCGCAGATCAATTACACGACCACGGAGAAGGAACTTCTTGCCGTGGTGTTTGCCTTCGAGAAATTTTGCTCCTACCTCTTTGGGAGCAAGACGGTGGTTTACACTGACCACGCCGCCTTGAAATATCTCATGGCAAAGAAGGACACAAAGCCAAGACTGATACTGTGGATACTCCTCCTCCAGGAGTTCGACGTTGAGATCAAAGATAAGAGTGGATCTCAAAACCAAGTGGCTGACCACTTGAGCAGAATTTTGAGAAAGGATGAAGGAGATCCAATCCAAGCCACGTTTCCAGACGAGGGGCTGCTCAAGATCTACATCAAGGAGTCGTGGTACGAGGACTTGGTGAACTACATCGTGACCGGAGTGTTACCCGTGGGGATGCCAACGCACCAGAGGAACAAACTCAAGAATGAGAGTCGACAATACGTATGGGATGATCCATACTTGTGGAAGCAATGCTCAGACTTGATCTTAAGGAGATGCGTTCGGAAGGTGAGCAAACAAGCATCCTTGAGCTTTGCCATGAGAAGAGTGCGGGGACATTTTGGGCACAAGAGGCGGCAAGGAAATCCTTGATTGCGGGTTCTCACCGCCCACTATCTTCAAGGATAGCTACGAGAAGTGCCGAGGCTGCGATAAGTGCCAACGCGAGGGCAATGTCTCAAGGAGGAATGAGATGCCTTTGGTACCTATCTTGCCTGTGGAAGTATTCGACTTATGGGGCATGGATTTCATGGGCCCCTTGCCAAACTCTAAGGGAAATCAATACATACTCCTAGCAGTGGACTACGTGTCAAAATGGGTAGAGGCCAAGGCCACAGCCAAGGCGGACGCAAGGACCGTAGCCGTTTTTCTCAAGTCAAACATCTTTAGCCGGTTCGGTATGCCAAGAGCCATAATCAGTGATCGGGGCACCCACTTCTACAATGCCACGATTGGCAGCTTACTCAAGAAGTATGGGCTGCATCATCGGATGTCCACCGCATACCATCCTCAAGCCAATGGCCAAGCTGAGTTCTCAAACCGCATTGTGAAGACTATCTTGAGGAAGGCCTTGGGAGAGAGCAAGAAGGAGTGGAGCACTCACCCGACGATGCACGTGGGCATACGGACAGCCTTCAAACGCCATTTGGAATGTCTCCCTACCGGATGGTGTTTGGCAAGATGTGTCACCTGCCTGTCGAGCTGGTACACAAGGTGTACTGGGCAATCCGCAAGCTCAACTTTGACTGGGATGAGACAAGAGAGAAGCGTAAGCTTGACATACAAGAGCTCGAGGAAATTCGCCTCGAAGCTTATGACAATGCCGCTATATACAAAGATAGGATCAAGAGAGCCCATGATCTTTTGATCAAGGAAAAGAAGTTCGAAAATGGGCAAGTGGTGCTACTCTATCAAAATAGGTTCCGCTATGCCTCTGGCAAGCTAACCACCAAGTGGGTGGGACCTTACATGGTGCACGCCCAACATCCGAATGGAGCTGTAGAGATAAGCGACATGGACGGCAAGAAAGTGTTTAAGGTGAACGGAAGCAGGCTCAAGACCTACCATGGGCATGACCGAAGGCTTAGAGAATGGGAAGCTGGGCAAGATGAGCTTCACGAAGTTCCTCAAGAGGATACTCAAGACGCCTGAGCTCAAGGAAGACGTCGAGCTAACGGCGTTAAACAACAGCGCTTCCCGGGAGGCAACCCGGTGTGGTACAATTTTAATTGCTTACATTTTATTCCTTTTTGTCAAGGGATAGTCTTGACCACTTTTAACACTTTGCACTAAAGCAAAGTGTGTGAGTGGGAAGCTTCACCTCGTTATTTTGACCGCCTCGAGAGGTTGTTTCTTCCTCAAGAGCGTATTTTCTCAAACCTGCAGGTGGGAGGGACTCAAGGCGGGCGAAATGGAGGGCGCTGATCCGGTAAGCGAGAGCTTGGCCGAGGACACGGGACACGAGACAGGTATCAATTTCTCTGGCCGACGCAGAGATGTCCCATCATCCCCACTACCTATAACCGCCTAAACCCACATTCTTATTAACCCCTATTTCTCCTACCCACCTCCCCACATTCAAACCTCACCCAAAACTTCCCAAACCACAAAGACAAAACCCTAACCTTCCATCCATGGAGCATACACGCCTAAAGAAAAACTCCCTGAACCAACCCCGAAAGACTGCCGCCACCGCATCAAAATGGAGAAAGCACCAGCCGAGCCCTGGTCGAGCCCGCCGAGGGGAGCCGTGCTGCTCGACGACGGAGCCCTCCTCACTGAGTTCGTCGAAGGAGCAGAGGAAGAGCCCACTCTCCATGACATCCACATGGAGGTGGACACTGACAAGGAAGAGCAGCCCACGCCGGAGAAGACGCCAGAGAAAAAGAAAGAAGGGGCCTCCTCCTCCGGAAAGAAAAAGACGAAAGAGACTCCTGCCACCTCCACCTCAAAGAAGACACCGCCGACCCCCTCTCACACTGGGTCCGTCGGCACAGAAACCAAGGTGGGGAGGAGAAGGAGGTCTCCGAGGAAGGAAGCTCCGGCGACGCGCTCAGAGAAGAAAAAGATGAAGGGAAAGACCCAGCTGAAGAGATCGAGGAAGAAGACGTCCTCCTCACTGAAGAACGGCCGACAAAGAAGGCAAAAATGGTGACACGCTCATCGAGGTGAGAAAAGGCTTACACTATCAGCGCCAAGGAGCTCGCCAAGAACAAGAAGATGGTGGTGCCCAAGCGACTGGAGCCTGCACTCCTCGAGCAACTGCGTGTCAAGGAGGACGTCGAACGGCTGTTTAAAGGAATCGGGTGGGGGAAGTTTCTTGAATGGGATACCACAGTCTATGCGCATTTGGTGAAGGAGTTTTACGGAGATCTTGACATCGACCACGACAGTGCGGTGGGAATCTGATTCACACTCCTCGGGGAGCGGAGAGAATTCACGGTTGACGAGCTCAACCAAGCTTTAAACATGGAAACGTTGATGGAAGCCAAGGAAGCAAGCTACAAGGGAGTGGTCAAGGTGGTGCCCAACTTCTCTGACGGGAAATGGTCGGGGATCTGGGCAGAGTTAATCAGCAAGGATAGCGCACAATTCAAGTCCTGTGACGCCAAGGGGACCGCCCTCAAGGAGCCTGCCATGCAGGTGTGCCACCGGATCCTCTCCTACAACCTGTTTGGTAAGAAGGACAGCAGCGCGATGATGTCAAAGAGCGAGTCAGACATCCTCCAGGCGATGCGAAAGATAAGGCTCAACTTTGCAGCCTTTGCCATCTCGCACATGAAGAGCATAATGGACGAGAAGAAGCAGAGCTCTCCTGTGCCACTTGCACGACCAACTTTGCTAAGGAGAAGCGATCCGCTCGGCCCCGACTTTGCCATGACCCCAGAGAGAGGACACTCGACTGAAGGCACTCAAGAAGATGCTCAGATAGTGAAAGACGAGGACGGCAAGCTCACCATCTTGCGGGGAGCTTGAGAAGCCGGTTGCAAGCCATGATAGACGCTCAAAGGCTAAGGCAAGGCGGGACCTTCAAGAACACCGAGCACCCAAGACGACACTCAAGCCTTTTCGCCGTAATACAAGAAACCTCGACCGGGATCTAGACCGCCCGGCTCGTATTTTAAGCCCACCAAGGAATGCTTGCACGCTTGAGGACAACCGTGGTTCAAGTGTGTGAGTGTGTGAGCCTGCTTTTTATGCTTTGTTTTGGGGTAGTCCTCGCCTAGAAAGAGTACATTTTGTGTGTGTTCTTTGCGTGTGTTTGTGTCTGGGAGGACACGCTTGGGATGTTGCAGGTTGGGACGGACCTTGGGCAAGATCAGGCCACCTCCTGTGAGAGAGGTAAAAATTCTGAAGACTATCTTGGCAAGACATTCGACATCTTGCCAAGACACCGCATCGCACGGAGCCGAGCACGATCAACGAGCCGACATGAAGCGAAGATAATCGAGACAAGGAAGAGGGAAAAGGGCGAGTGATGCAATGGACAGAGGGTAAAGTCAGGATACAGCTGGGAGACGCAGACAAGGACTCTCGCAGACTTGCACGCAAATGGGAAGATTCTGGGCAAGGTCCTTCTCTGCCGCCTGTTTGATTTTTGCCGAAAAGGGAAAGGTCAACCTGCAGTGCTGCAGATGAGACAAGCCTGTCCAGACTTAAGCCGGAGGAGTCTCCATCGGTGCCCAGAGCCCGAGCTAAGCTACTGACCTCACCACCTGCTATCTCGAGATGCGTGCGCTGACCAAGACAAGGGGAGTGCACTTAGGCTCCCAACATAACAACTCCACACATTATTCAAATTATTCGACACACATTCGGTGGGGGGTGGAGAGCATCAGTCCAAAATTCTCTCTACAGCCTATCTCTTTTATTTTCTATTTGCTTTCATGAGTGATTGGTGAAGAAGAAACAAGTCCTACGGGCAAACATTTATATTATGTATCTGGTTATCTCTGCTTGAGCAACTGCTTGGCAGAGAATGCTTTTCATTTACGTTTGATTTTCTATTCAAGTATGGTTTCGTTTATGTTCTTGTTTATTGCTTTTATGTTTATGTCGATTATGAGTGAGTAGTCGGTTTGGTTGGGCTCCGGGTGAAGCACGTTGAGTCGAGGTCATACGAGTTGTGAGGTCTAAACGTACTTAGAACCTTGAGTGAGTGTTCCCAAGCTCAGGCCTTTATACCCATGTGATTCCTTTACTTAGCGTTAACTCGGCGGAGCGTATAACTCAATAGCGGGAGTAAGTAGTCTCTTTATCCCGGGAAGTGTGGGTGGGTGGGTGATTATAGCCGTCGGCCTTGGGCAAAGGGAGAGAGTCACTCCTTGAACCATTTGTGGCTAGTTGGGTTTGTCTAGTGAGTCAGTGTGGGGCGAGATAACCTATTTTGGGACCGTCTTGCAAGGGGCAAGCGCAGGGGGCCTCTGATTGGCCCTAAAATCTACGGCAAGCTGGGGTGGGGGCACGGTGTACGTGACAACCTAAAGGGCGCCTACCCTTGGTACCTTTAACCAACGACATACACTCTTGGTGAAAACCCTTGAACCTATGACCGACACCTTGACCAATATCTCAACGTGTGGAACCCTTGGCCCAACTACTTGTCATTTAATCTTCTATCTTGTGTTTAGTTTTTAGTTTTACTTTCTGCTCAATATCTATCTCTCAGTACATCTCTACTGAGACCGTCACCTAGCTGATACCTTGCCCTCTGGGCATCCTCCTACTCAAACTGTAACAACTCGAGTGACAACACAACCAGCTCTCTTGGGTTCGACCCCTTAACTTGCCATATACGGAACTATGTGTTCAAGTTGAAGGATATTATAAATGTATCTTGACGCGTTCTAGGACCTCTAACGACGGGTTCCGGAGGGTCGACACTTGTGAAGCAACTGTTTTATTTTATTTATTTATAAATAGATTTGTGATTGTTGGGGCTTAGCCTCCTATGAAGATTATGTTGGATTTGTATATTGAAAAGAGAATGATTGAGTTTGTATACAATATTTCATGTTCATATTTGAATTGTTTACTTGATTGCATATGTTGTCCTATTATCTCATATAAAAGTTAGATCATACAATGTGTAGAAGATCACAAAAGTCTGTATGATTGTTTAAGCTAGTTGAGATATAAAAAGGATCACAGCTTAGACAACTTGATGACGAATTATCGGTATAGGCTGCAGTATAGATAAGAAATAAATTGATTTGGTTGCTTGTCTATGATGATACGTCTTAACGTATTGATAGATCACTGTGAGATGAGTTCTTATATCTGAGTACTTTACGTTGATCTAAACTTCGATAAGGTTTTAGGTGAGTATGGGTTATTGACCATCACTTTGACTTATTATGGGTGAGAGTTACATGAGATAACTCAAGATTCTCCACATCTCGAGTGGTAGCGGTGCTTATATATAATGTTAGTTACCTATATCGAGTCACCGTATCCGTTTAGGATGATGATGCCCCTTAAGAAGCTCAAAATGTTTATTATACTAAACCCTACAGATTGAGTTAGCTCAAGTACAATAATAAGGTTGAGTGGTACTACTTAAGGAATTAAAGAGATTAATTATTTTAAACAATCAATGTGCTATAAATAATTAATGAATTCATAAATCTAAGTACAAGCCCGTCTCTACTTCGGTAATAAAAGGATAAGTCAGTATATATTCTCTATTGGAATGAATAAATGTTTATGAATTAATTTATATTCTGGGCTGAACATAAGATAATTAATTTTTTTAGGTCAATCTTTATTTCTTGTACTTGATCTCTAGGCTGACCATCAAGACCTGTTGTTGCTTGAATTTTCGTCCACCCCTAAGATCCCATTGAGATTTTATTCTGATTAATGTATTATTTATTTAATACATGTCCTATATCTAGATTGATATTATTAGATATCAAGAGATAATTATTCTAGATAAGAATTATCTTCAGAGAACAAGATAATTATTGTATTTATTAGATGTGCAAGAATCATATCTCTTTAGGATTATAGGAAGAATACTATAAATATAAGGTAAAAGAAAATCAAATTATTACAAGTATTAATAGTAACTTTCGAAAATCACTAAGAACCATATAGAGGGCAAAAATTTACAGTGTTCTCCATAGATTACTCTCACTCAGTATTTAAGATCAGACATTCGGGAAACAGCCTAAAAGATCAAAGTTGGAGTCTTCCATTAATCTAATGTGCCAGATATTCATAGGTAAATACGAGAAAATCCTTATTTGTTGCAATTAATCATGTATGAGCATGCTAATTCAAGATAGATTTTTGGAAGTACATGTAAATTCATATTTCTCTTCGGATCGTAGTGGTTGAATTACACATAATTCAGAGTCTAGACGAGTCAATTGGAGCTGAGCTTGAGTGTGCTAGCTAATTTTGACTATTTTTTTTGGATTTTAGCAAAAGTTTTAGGGAAATCAAGTACATGTATGTGTAGTCTATTAAAATAAGTGTAACAGGGTTAATAATGAGCAATGTGACATGACAAATGTGAGTAGAGATGCTCAGCTGTTTGTTAGTTTGTTTTGGTGGTGATGATTTTCAACATTTATTAATCACATTAATTTATATGTGACAACTGGGCGTTTCAAATCTTCCAATCTTCACAAATATGTAAATCTATCATCAAGAGATATCTTACTTAGGTGCCCTTGTTAGATTTGGAAACTTCAATGTTATTAAAATAAATATGTACCCTAAATTAAACTGATTTGAATGAGTCTCTATGTGTGTGAGGGAGACATCATACTACTACCTTTCTACTACAAGAAGCTTTTTAAGAATGTATTTTAGTTTAAATGATATCGCAGCATTTTATTATTTTTCTCTTGAATCTAAACCATTTAATTCTGCTATATTTTGACACCTCTACTAAATATTCCGTGACAACATAAATTTTAAACGTTTGAATATTTGAACAATTAGTTGATAAATGAAATTTCCTTGCCTCAAAAGATAAAATAAATTAAAATAAAAAAGACAGGGTATTCTTTCTAACTTCTAAGCATCTTTCACCATAGTTCCTAAAAACACATAGTATATTGTTCACATGTATCAAGATTTAATAATTCTGACACAGTTTGAGTTCTTGCACTTTAAGGAAAGAATGTGTATACTTCGAGTTATGTACCTGTATATAAATATTTAAGAGGTATTTACACTCAATCTGCATGTTTTTTGCTGGCCACGATGCCCTATTCAATGTTTTCAAACATTGATTTAATTAAATGTGTGTTCATATATAAAATGTATTTACGCATTCAACTTCAATTTTGTCTTATAAGCAAAAATGCATTAGTAATTAATTTATATTCAAGAAAATATGTTTTACCCAATTTAACAAATACTAAGATTCCTGACATTACTTGCAACAGTAATACTGCATGACCTAATGACCCTAACAAATTGTATGACCTAATCACCTACTATACCTTAGTTATATATATATATATATATATATTATAAGAAGCAGTTTGACTAAATGGATAGATTAATTTTTTTTCTAAAAATAATATATTTATTTATGTATACAGGGAGATTAATATTATTCTACGTATCTGTGTAGGTAAACACCTGCAACGATATAGATATTTCGCAAGTAAATATTATGCTCTATATTTTTCTAAATTATTTTTACATCTAGGTCATCCCGTACGAATGAAAATCCCCAAGGAAAAAGGAAACGAAAAAATAAACAAGGTTTGTCCCTTTCATTTTGTTGACAATTATGACTTATAAGAAACATGTGAATTAAATATCCCTAATTAGTATGCTAGCTTTAACTTATACGACAAGCTATCCAATCGCCCCTCCCTCTCTCTTAACTTTTTTTTTTTGTTTGACTTCTCAAAAACCCTTTTTATTTCAAGGGATAATGTGTGAAAAAATTAAATATTAATTACTATTTTTCGCAATTACAATTATACCACCACGCTGTAATATGTAACAGTTAAAACATCCTCAAATTATTTAATGGTAAAACGAAATCATGTTATCAGATTCAAGATACACATCATCTAACATTGAAGTGTATGTGGCTGAAGGCCCAATTGAGATTACAGAGGCCCAAATAGCTACGATAAAACATTTAAAATAGTGAGCCCACTTTGTTGAGAGAAAGTGGCTTAGGGCTTATGGAAAATAGGAAGTCAAAATTTTGGGTCGGGCTATATTCGTTTTCTTTTGGGACAACATTTCGTCACAAAGATGGCTTCAGATTCAGTTTTCTATATTTAGTGTCTTAGTTTGTGTCTCATTTTTATTTTTTATTTTATTTTTTTCATATGTTTTCTTCAATTTTAATTTTATTTACTTTAGTTTATTTTTTCTGATTATTAAGGAGGGTTTATTCCATTCAATTAGGGTATGTAATTATTGTTATTATAATTTAATTTCATTTTTATTAGTTAATAATCTAATATTAGGGTTGATAAATCTAAAGTTAGGTATATTTTTTAAATTTTAATTTTTTGAAATAAAAGTTAATTATAATTCATAATAAATTTTATTTTTATCAAAAAATATTATTAAATAATAGATATAATAGTATGACACGGTGATATATAAAAATTATGGAACACTAAATCTCTGACAAAAAACTTGGTGCCAACTTTCTGTAATCCTTCATCAAGGTGTAATTGGAGTTAATTAATTTAGATTTAGATTTTATTAATCTATGAGTAATGCTTAAATTAATGTCCACATCCTACGGATGTCGACAAGGGAGTAAAATCCTATTTCTTTTAGGATATGCTAAAATTGGTATACACTGAAAACTTCGAATGAAGGCGGGTAAGGAGTTATTCACTTTTCTTGGAATATATAATTTTTTTACTAGAATTACAACAATTTCAGTTTGAAGTCATCTCCAATACTTTACTGCAAACTTAAAATACAGTTAAAAATAACTTCAATGTAACTGCAAAAGTATATCCATTTTGGTATTTTATGGTTTTCTTGCACTATTTACTAACACATTTTTAATTGAAAATTTCAAACTAGTTCATTAATTAAGGAAGAATATATAAAAATATTTTTTGAGTTAAAATTTGAGTTTGTGCTATTTGATGAAATAATTATTGCAAATATAATTAAATTTAGTATTAAGTATTGAAGATTAACTTAATAATTCTTATTCATTATTACAACTTAAAATTTGTGTAAGCCATCAAGTCAGAAAATACATGTCCACTTAATCGCATTATCAATACAACCAGTATAACTAGTTAAGGAGCTACAAGATTAGCAGTTCGGTGTATACTAGATAAACCGATGTACTACACATATATTATGTTTAATACTCATATATATATTATTTTAACAATTACAATATCATTACATACTATGTTTAATACTCATATATATATATATATATATTATTTTAACAAAAACAATATCATTACTAATATAAATATGTTAATAAAAGGAAAATTGTGAGAAGAAGTTTGTGATAAGAAAATCGAGGTGGGGCATCAACATGAGGTCTATATCTCACCAATCACACCCTCTGGATAAGAGAACAATCCAGGACTCTCACTCCCATTGGATCTCAAATATTTCTTCCCATTATTCCTATAATTCCAATTCCAATTCCAAATTCAAATTACTTTCTTCATTTCTTGATCATCATCATTAATCACGCACATCTCTCACCAATGGCAGCTACAATGGCCACATCCATGGCAATTCTCAATGCTAAATGCTTCAACGCCACCACCACCAAAACCTCCACCACCGCCGCCGCCAAGCCCACAAAGCCACTCTCCCTCCTCCCTCTCCTCTCCCTCCCAAAAGGGCTCACTGCCACAGCCACCGCCCCCCTCACCGGCACCGCCGTGGCGGGAGCCGTCTTCGCGGCCCTGTCGGTCGCCGACCCCGCCTTCGCCACGCAGCAGCTGGCGGAGATAGCCGAGGGCGACAACCGCGGCATCGCCCTCCTCCTCCCCATCATCCCGGCCATCCTATGGGTGCTCTACAACATACTGCAGCCGGCGCTCAACCAGATCAACAAGATGAGGAGCTCCAAGGGCGTGATCGTGGGGCTCAGCCTCGGCGGCCTCGCGGCGTCTGGGTTCTTCCAGCCTCCCGATGCCGCGGCCGGGGAGGTGGCCGCCCTGGCGGAGGCGGCGGCCGACAACAGGGGGCAGCTCCTGCTGTTCGTGGTGGCGCCGGCGATTGCGTGGGTGCTCTACAACATCTTACAGCCGGCCTTGAACCAGATTAACAGGATGAGATCGGAGTGATGAAAGGGTGTGTTTGTAAAAAATTGAAATCTTATTTTTGATGTGCATGTAACACTGCATGGAATTGTACCATTCTATTAATAGAAACTCTTTTCTTGCACAGTTTCTTGTTTTTGATTGTTTTGTTATGGCTGATATATGTGTTTAAATTGCAGACGAAGATTTAGTTCTTTTGAAGTCTTTGTCGGGAGATTTTTCAAGTTCTTGCATCTTGGGCCTATAAGATTTTATCTTCATAAATCACGACTTTTGCCATATTTTGTAGCAAATTCAACATTTTCAGCAGGAATAGGACGTTATTTCCGCTGTTAATGCATCGTTTCACGAATGACCATTATGTTGCCGAAAATAAAATTCGGATGTTAAAAGTTGGTGTCATTGTTAGAAACCTACGTGTGAAAAGAATGACCTATTTATGAATTTCGTAGTGATATTTTTATGCTGAAATAACGATATTCTAGTTAAACTAAGATTAATGGAATTTCGTTCTTGCATATGTGGTGGTCCTGTGCGCACGCACAGTATCCATCCATAATTAATTAATTAATCCATTAATCCTAATTAATTAATTAATTAATCCTATAGAAAATTAATTAGTTTAATAAACTTTAATTGTAAATTAATAAATAATAATTTTGAGTTAATATATCTTATTTTGAATTAATAAACCCAAATCGTGAATTAATAAATCATAATTTTAAATAATTAACCCTAATTGTGAATTAATAAACACTATTTGAAATTAATAAACCCTAATTTTGAATTATAAACCTAAATTTGAATTAATAAACCCTAATTGAAAATAATAAATCCTAATTATGAATAATAAACCCTAATTATGAATTAATAAACCCTAATTATGAATTAATAAACCTTAATTATGAATTAATAAATTTTAATTTTGAATTAAAAATTATAATTTAAAATTAATAAATTTAATTATAATTTAACAAAATCTAATTATAACTCATCATAATTAATTATAATTATTTTAACAAAAATATGAAATTTATTTTGGTAAAATCACTCAAGTTTTTGTCCTTGCATATTTATGGTTATATATTAAGACTGCATTTCAAATGGATGTATTTAAGATGGTCATCGTGGTAATTTTTAACATAGATAACCAAATTTGATGCGGTAAAATAAGATCTTATTTTAAAAATCAAGTCTAGTTGGTGAAGCGGCCAATTCAGATTAAAAAGTCACGACTTTTTTCAAATTAATTATAACTGGATTAAAGATCACGAGTTTGAATAGTATCATATTAATGAGAAGGATGAAACAATAATTATAAGTCTAAGCTCATCGGGCCGAGGTAACGAGAGAAGAAAGGCGGAGTAACTCCTCCTGAGACGATGACGCCGTTATATCGGCCTCCCACCCTCCAGGAGACGGCAATGATCTCCGGGTTTGACCGAGTGGAAGAATCATCTCCTTCTCTAGAGAGATTCGACACGCCCTGCCCCAAATGCACAGTGGCACCCAACATCGCCGCCACGATGGCTCTGGGACCCTCCGACTTCCTTTTCGCCACACCACTAACACGGCGAATCGAGGAATGGAAGATTTCCACATGTGCAAGATCTTCCCGAGGTGTTGATCTCCAACGCCCATTTGGTTCACCCGCCCGCCAAAATAGTATACACCGCCTGTGATCTCATGGATCGCTTTAAATGGCGCTTTATCGAAAATGCCATCCCAAAGCCTTCGTCCGACTGCCACAATCCGCCGGGCGGGGACGAGACGATGTCGAACTTCGCTTCGAGGTTCATCAAGGAGTCTCAAAATTGACGAGAAGCAACGATCTCTATATCATCAACGCGCTCAAGAACGGATCCCACCCGGCACCGAACAAGCGAGATCACCCGTGAGAAGTTGAGACGGCTAGCCACCGAACTCGGTAGACAACTTCGTCAAGGGAGACGAATCGACCGAAGAAGAGGATACCGGGACGAGCAAGCAGGTGAAAGAAGAAGCCGGATGACCGAGGTCGAGGCAATCGACGCCAAGTGCCTTTGAGAGAATCGGGAAGCGGCCCTCTCGAGTCCGTGCTCGACCTCGGCCAGCCGCGGCGTGAGCACCTCATCTCGCTCAAATCGAGAGCGAGATATTCGAGCCCACGAGCTCTTCCCAAGCCCCCGTATGAAAGCGAGGATCCGAGAAGAGGTCAACGGTGGAATATTGTGACTATCACCGGGTATGGTCACGATACCGAGGATTGCGAGAACACAGGCTCGCAGATTGACGAGCTCATCAAAGAAGCGAGCCCTCAAGAAATACTCGCCGAGCTCTGCTAGGGAACAAAAAAGCGCAGAGGGAAGAACAACGGTGGTAACAACCGCAGTCGACTCGACGGCGACTCCACCGAAGATGACGAGGACGAAGGTCCCAACGCTATGGAGCAGTGTCTATGCTATTATCGGCTCTCGTAGGAACATTTAGTCGTCGTTAAAGAACGAAGTTTGAGGCCGCCCCCGAGGAGCCAAGAACAAGCTTTCCGGGACGACGAGGACATCGTGTTCTCCAAAGATGACCCGTGCCCAAAATCATGCCCCACCAAGACGCCATCACAATACAAGCCGTGGTGGGCAACAAAACGCCCATCGGGTCTACATCGACATCGGTGCCTCCGCCAAGATTATCTTCCGTAGTCGCTCGATAAACTTGAGGTCGGAGGAATTGTGTACATCCCGCCCTCCTAGTTATGGAGCTTCACTCGGAGGCGGTTCAACCCGAGGGTATCATTACCTTCCGCATCAGAGGACGAGCTCCTGTGCCGGCCACCAAGGCCATTCAATTTTTCCTCGTCCGAGCTCCGCCCCGTCACAACATCATCCAGGGAGAGCTCGCCTATGCCACCAAGGCCGCCCCGCTCGTGATACCACTCACCATCAAGATACACCCTTGGGAGGCTAAGCATCCAGGTGACCAAACGGCAGCTAAAGAGTGCCTACGAAGTCTCAACCCAAGATGTAGCTCGCCTGTGCATAGCAATTACAGTAATCCTCGAGGTCGCCACCCTGGACGAACCGATCAAGATCTCCAGTTATACTGACCTACGACCCTCCAAAGTTGTCAAGGTCGGCCTGTGGCCCAAAGTGATATTCGCGAGTGTCATGCGACTTCAAGGAATACATGGACGCTGCGTGGTCCCCACTGACATGACCGAGTGTCACCCGAGCTCATAACTCATCGCCTCAATATCGACCCGCCACAAAACCAATCCGCAAAGAAGGGTGTTTCTTTGCAGAGCGCAACCAGTCATAAGAGACGAGGTGACTCAACCCGAAGGCCAAGATCTTGTTCAAGTCAACACCGACCGGACGGCTAATCCAATCGTGGTTGAAGCCGGGAGGATGGCGATGTGTCGATTACACCGACCTCAACAAACACCGCCTCGAAGACCGCTACCCTCCCCGACATCGACAAGAAGGTGAAGACTTGGTGGGCCATGAGACCTTCGCCTTCCTAGATCTATACAAAGGGTACCACCAAGTCCTAATGAGCCCAGAGGACGTCCCAAAGACAAGATTCATCACCGACTTCGTGTCTTTACATCAAGATGCCATTCGCCCGAAACACTAGGCTACCTATCAAAGAATGGTGGACGCCATATTCAAGGATCACATCGGGCGGATCGTCGAGGTCACGCCGACGACATCGTGGTCAAGAGTCAAAACGGAGAGTCGATACCGACGATCTCGTAACTATTCTCCGCTCCTCGTGTCGGCCAACCTCAAACTCAATCCCTCAAGTGTACATTCATGGCGAAGACGGAAAATTCCTAGATGCCGGGTTTCAAGAAGGTCTCAAGGTAAATCCCACTAAAGTGAAAACAAAGGTTGACATGCAAGTGCCAAAGACCATCAGGAGATCCACAAACTCACTGGGTGTCTAGCCGCCCAAGAGATTCCTATCTCGGCCGCCGAGAAGCAACTTCCTTCTTCAAGATCTTGAGGAGTCCTGACTTCCGCGCGGGAGGAACACCAGTCGCCTTCATGCACTGAAAGAGTATCTCGCCGACCGCCCACCCCGACCGCCCCGAAGAAGCGAGCTCTCTCTTGTACTGGCCGCCTTGACGAGGCAATCAGCGGTATTGGTCCGGACGAGGTCTGACGACAACTCCCATCTACTTCATCACCGAGCTCTCAAAGGACCGAGACAAGGTATACCACCTCGAAAAGAAAGATCGGCCCTAGTGAACGCTAAGCGACGCCCCGACCCTACTTCCAAGCCCATTCCATCCGTGCACTCGACCGACTTACCCTCGAGACAAGTCTGTCAAACCAGAGTCATCCAGACGATAGCTAAGTGGGCACTGGAGCTCATGAGCACGACATTTCAGACTCCCCAGGCCGGCCGTAAAGGGCAAGCCCTCGCCGACTTTCTCGGTGGAGGCCAAATTCACCGAGGTCGGCTCAACTAGCGAGGTCGCCCAACGCCCGCCCCCACACGGAGAAATCGTCCTCGCACCACCGATGACCGCTGGCGTATGTACGTGACGTGAGCTTCATGCAAGACGGCAATGGAGCAGGCATTCTCTCCTCGCCCGCATAAGCAGGAGTGACCACGCCTCCGGCTTACCTTCCCGACCACAAATAACGAGGTGGAGTACGGTCACCGATCTCCGGACCCGTAAAGGAAATCAAGGGACAAGATCCAAATCTTCTGAGATTCCTGTGTCGTGGAAGTGAACTGTGTGTTAGGCAACACGAGGTCAAGGAGGACCGAATGAAGAATACCGAGAAGGCCACGAGACGCCGACCTCACTGTGTACTTCAAGATTCATCGATCCCACGAGGAAAACCGCCGAGCCGACATCCTCGAAGTTAGTCGCGTCGTCAACAAGTCCACCAAAGGGAGGAGGTTCATGCTGGGAGCATCGTCGAGGCCCACATCGGCATCATCACCGAGATAGAACCGAACTGGACGTCTCCCATAAAGGCCTACCGGAAGATGGCGACCGCCTCAAGATCGGCTCAAGCCAAAAAGATGATGACGAATCCCAAAAGTACTCGTATACGAGGCGCCTCACAGAAGTCCTACCTTCAACCCTCCCGAGACGCCTCGCCGTAAGGCCGACCACGTGCTTAATGAGATTCACCGGGGTCTTGTGAAGTCACATCGGGTCGCGAGCTCTCTCAAAGAAGGCGCCGAGGTCGGATATTATCGGCCCACCGCCCAAGATTCGCCGAGCTCACAAAAATGTCCGGTGCCACCGTGACTCCACGCCAAAAGCTACCCTGCATCGATCCGAGCAACTGCGGATCCCGTGGCCTTTCATGCAATGGGATCGACATCGTTGGTCTGCTCGACCGAGCACCGTGTCGCCTTCGATACTTAGTCGTCAGCAGAGATTACTTCACAAATGGGTCGAGGCCGAGCTACTTTCGAGCCTCACGAGCCGGAAGATTCGAGACATTCGTGTGGAAGAACATAGTCCGCCGCTTCAAGATACCGCACATCTCCGATCTCTGACAACCACACCCGCCGTGGATAGAAATTTCAAGGAATGGTGTGAAGAGCTCCAGATCGAAAGTTCAACGCCACTGGCCGCACACCCGCAAGCGAATGGCCGCACCGAGGTGACGAACCGCACGATTGTGCAAGGATCAAGAAGAGGCCAGACCGAGCTAAGGGTGATTGGCCGAAAATCTCCCCAAGTCCTCTCGGGTCCTGCTAATCCACACCTTGACTTCGCACGGAGAAACCCCTTCGCTTGGTCTACGGGACCGAGGCCGCCATACCGGCCGAGATCGGCGCACCAAGCCTCCCTGCACTCTCCACTTCGACCGTGCCGAACGGTGAAGACCTGCGTGCTAACCTTGATGCTCGAGAGACGCGAGCTCGCCTTCATAAACGGCCAAGCACAAGGGCCGCCCACAGCATTTCACAACAAAAGGGTCAAAGCCTCCGTGACTCCAAGTAGGCGACTGCCCTACTAAATAATGAAGCTCGAGAGCCGAGCTGCCTTAACAAGTCGATCCGAGCATGGAAGGCCCATACCGCGCTCACGAGACCTCAAGAAAAGGGCTTACAAGCTAGCTCACCTATCCTGCACTTATCCCCGAACCCGGCATATCACTCATTTAAGGAGGTACTTTACATAGCTTCGATTTCAGATCGGCATCATGTTAGTCCCTTTATTGTTGTGCCAAATACGATGTTGATTACATATTCAATAAAACATTTGTTTTTCTAATGAATATTTCACTGCCTCATATCTATGTGAACATCCATTCGGATATACCACATTTGAACCTTCATGGGACGCCTCATTTAAGATGAAAAACCCACTAAGTAGGGTACTCACTAAGCGCGCCACACTCGCAGATTACTCATTAAATTGAACGCCCTCAAGGCAAAGGCATACAGACTACTCATTAAATTGAACGTCTACATGCACGCATACGATTACCCATTAAGTTGGAATATCTACATGCGTAAGACGCTCAGATCGATCTCGTCAAAATTATACCCTTTATTTGGGAAGATATACACTTCAGACACGCCTAAATACATTTACGACCAAAACGAAGTCCTAAGCTATGTTTGTACCTCTCAGGGAAAATATACACTTCGAACCAGTCTAAATACATTTACGACTACATACAAAATCCTAAGCTATATACAAACTCATTCAGCCTCCGAGCTCCACGCCACAACTCGTCAAGCTACACCCGCTCGAACAAAATCTCCAGGTCATGATGAACACTGGAATGAACTCGGTGCCTTCAACCCACCGATGAGGCCAGATCCCGCCGACCCGCCTCGGCACATTCGGTACGCACCTCGAGGCGCCCGACCGAATGGGGACTCTGGTCCCCGAGGCCTACTCCAGGATCGCTAGCGCAGTTCTGATATGCTCCGACCGAGGAATAAGCTCCAGGCCAAGGTTGACTCTTCTCCCTGGCCGGGTCGCCGCCGCCCCCGCCCCGAGCCGACCTCCGCGCCCGACCTGCCTCGCCCCGGTGGACTCGATGTCCCTTCTTCCGATCTCCGGCCGCCACGAGGCACCCAGCGCAATGACCAAGTAGCCTCAAGACTTGGCGTGGTCAAGATAACCGCCCCCATCATCGTGTTCTTCAACTCTAACACCTGTGGGGTCGGCAATGTCCGCTACTAGCCTGGGCGACGACGCTTCCGGACGATCTCATAGATATCGAGGTACTTCACGGTGAGTCGAGGCAATCCTGAAGTTTTTACTATTCGCCCCTCCTCGCCCTCAACACCATCCTCGCCGAAAGCAGTTCAACCCGCCATCAACTTCGAGATGGTCGCATCGCCGATCGGCGAATCACCGTCAGATTTCGCGTTTTCGAGGCTCGCGCCTTCTCTCGGGCCACCGAGCCCTCCTCACACCGCATCAAACGTCCATGAACGACGCCGGTAGACAAGTCTGCCCCTCGACTTCGAGATGCACGATCATCGACTTAAGAGTCTCGTTCTCGCCGTGAGGCGAGCCGCCTCATGATCGACCTCCTGCATTTCTTCTTCAGATCGGCGGACGATACCGAGCCGATATCCATGCCGGCCACAACACCGGTCGCCGCGCATCGGCTCCGTAACAACACTTCTTCGTCCTTTTCGCCAAAACACCCTGACTTCTTTTAGTTTGGTCAACAAGTCATGATCAAGTCCGAAATATCGAGACAGTGCTACAAATGAACAAGACAATACGCATTTCAAAAGGGAATTTTTGTTTATTGTTCAAAAGTGGAAATTTTACAAGGCATGTGATCCTAGTGACCCGGCAGATCAACCTATTACAATGGGTCCACCGACCTCGGCCGCCCACCGCCTCACCGTCCCCCGCCGCCGCCGCGGTTGGTCCCTTCGGCCGGAGCTCCAAGACCGCCTCCTCCTCCTGCCGCCCGCACTCGGCAAGTAGCTCCCGAGCTCGGGATCTTCGCCCTCCCAGACCGGGCGACGACCTCACCCGTCCGAAGGATCGGATCGACGCCGTGGCCTCCAAAGACCGGAAGAAGCCAACCCCTGAGATCACCCGGGCGTAAGCCTTGTTCAGCTCTCTGAGGTTGACCTCGGTCCACCCATGCTTGACCTGTCGGTCAGCATGGCGGCCGCCACCTTCCCAGTGATCGACACCACCTTCGCTTGAGCACGACGGTAGTTCGGCGATAAAGCCCAGAAGCTCTCCGACTGATGAGCTTGCCGCTAAGGCCCTCAACATCGCCCCCGACCGCCTGCCAGTGCACTCATCCCATCAGCGAGCTCAATCTTCACGCCAACGACCTCCCTCGCCTCCTCTAGCTCCCCGAGCCCTCCGGCGCCCAGCCTTCTTTTGTGGCGGCCTCGGCAGAGCCCTCACCTCGCCTCCGCCTCGCACTGCAATGGCCTCCGATCTCGCAGGCAGCAAAGAATGAGCCTGCTCCAAAGATCCCCGCACGAGCGTAGCTCTTGAGATGTACCCAAAGAATACGCCAGGTCCCCATCATCGAGCTCGCTTCCTAAACACAATACAAGTTAACACATCACGAGCATGTAAACCCGGTATGGAAGGGCTTTATACTGTGGGAGGGTGCGCCGAGCTGGAGCCCGCACCACATGCTCGATGAGGGTCAATCGCTCGAACCGACTCGACTCGATTAAAGGCCTCGCCATCACTGACCGACATCGCCAACCTTCTTCGGTGTTTCGCAGATCCACCCCGCCCGCTTCTTCTGGAGGCTCCTTGCTGGCGGGAAGACCTCCTCCGCAACGCCGCCTTCACCGCACAACAAAAGAAAAATCGCATCAACTCGGCGAGACGGGTGTACAAAACAAGAGAAAGGGGTGCCCTCACCCATCTCGACCCGACCCCAGAGTCTCGAACTCGTATGCTCAACCCGGCGTTATTAAGGTCGCCCTCGGTAAATTTTACGAAACCTCACCGAGCATGTTGAGTGCTCCTCTATGTAGCCGAGGGTTTTAATTTTATATCCTAAATTTACCCAACCCCACTTGTAGCTCAGTGCCCATCACATAAAAAAAAGTATTTGCTTTGCCACCATCGAAACCTTGGAGGGTGGCCACCTTAAATGGTCACGAGGCGAAAAATAGTACACCTTCTTGTACACTTGACGTACGAAAAATCGTGATCAAGACTTCAAATGAGAACCTCTCCTAGGCTATAACAAGAAAGCCCCATCTCAACTACCGACCTAATAGAATTTGGGGTAAACGGATGACGGGAATTTGGAAATATTCTCGAATGTGCAAAAAATGGGAGCTAGAGGAATCTAAGACCCGCCTGGCTGCCTACGCATTAGTCAAAACCCTCCCATGAGCCAAAGCTCTGATCACGGGCCCCGGCAGACACCACCTGTGCCTCCGCCGCAGGATAGCACTCCCTTCCCATTCTCATTACATCGGGCGGTCAGAGACGATTTAACGCCCCTATTTTATACCCATCCCAAGAGGGTATTTCCCAACTCTCGCTAACACTCGCAGATCTACCCCCAAGGTATGGCACATAAAATCCCTAATCTCAATAACTTCATCGAGAGGAGGGTGGAAGAAGAACCGGAGAGGAAGAAGATGTAGAAGTCATACTTACTTTTTAAGAAGGGCTCACCGCTTCAAGATCGGACACGCATTTCTAAAAACTACGAAAATTTGGTCTGCTTTTTCCCGAGCCAAGAGGAGAAGAAAGTGAACGATTTCCTCAAGCGGGCTATTTATAAAGTGAATGGGCGCCTAAAACGGCCGCTTCAACTTCCACACGTGCCTACTAGTGATTGGATGTGGAGTTCACGCCACACGAGGTTCGATCGCCCAACCGCCGCCTCGCGCGCGTATGACGTGAGTCGTGGTGGTAAGAGGCCACCGCCACGATCGTGTGATGATTACGCTGACCTCATACGGCCCGACCTCGGACCTCGTCCCGCTCACATCCAAGCAGGCGGCGCCAGATCGAACCTCGGCCCTCCATAAGTCGGCACCGCGGTGCCACACCTCGGCATCCCCGAGGCGGTGTCACTCAGACGGACCTCAAGATCATCCAAAGATGATATCTCCATCCGTGTTTGCCCCTGTGTCGAGACTCGGCATCCTCCGAAGAGCAAAGGTCGCCCTGCATCGACCTCGGTGTAACCAAGCGTGGGTCCCTATCCGTGTCGGACTGAATTCCTTTCGCAGACATCTTCGTCAAACGACCGACGACTTATTTCTGTCCCCAAACAAGCGGCGATGCCCGTAACGCCAGATCGGGCTTCACCCATTCAATCCAAGCGAACCGATCAAATCCTCACACCAAAGAGATCGAGAAACCTTCGAGAATCAAAGATTAGTCGAGCAACATCCTACCGGCAACGCCGCATTCTTCCCTTCACCGGCATGGTTTTTCCGACTATTGGGGGGCTATGATGGGATATGGCCCAACCGCTCGAGCCCACCGACAGCCCAAACGAGCCGGGCTCGACATTAATAGCAGGCCCACGCGGTCGAGCCCAAGGCAAACCCTAATCAGCCCCCAAAACCCCAGCCCCGGGACTCGAGTCGTGCCACCTCCACGTGGCGCACGGAAGGCGAAGCATCCCTACAAAGCGAGAGAAGAGCCCCACACGCTGCGGGAAGAGTCCCGACAATGGAGGAATGAGCACGCCTGTAGAGTCCCCAAATATGTATAAATAGGAGTTAGATCAAGGTAGGAAGGTTGACAACTATTTGAATGCTAAGAGCTTGTAACTACACTAATCTGCATCGAAACACAAGTGAAAGTATTGAGGAATCACTCCTCCGTGGACCTAGATCTCATTAACGATCGAACCACGTAAAAGCTTTGGTGTTCTTTACTGCCTCACATAAATCTCACATATCTACATATTCTAGATTTATCACTTACAATACTATTCAAGAAAACTAATATCAAGTCAAGAGCTCTTATCAACCAAGTGCCCAATTTTCCTTCCTCCGCCCTCTCTCTAACATCCCAATAAAATATCCAAAGAGAAGGCTTTCATAAAGGGGGTGTGGGAGGAGGGAAGTGAAGGCATGTAACTAGGGATGTATATAAATCAAATAATTTTGGTTCGGTTCGACATTCGAATTCAATTTTTTTATTCAAATACAAATACAAATAATTTTTAGTCTGTTAAATACGAATTCAAAATCATGATATTCGATTCGATATTCACAAATATTTGATTATATATATATATATATATATATATATATATTACTATTATTTTAATACAAATAAAACTAATATCAAATAATAAATTGCTTCATATTTTTAAAACCTAAAATTTTAATTTAATTTAAAAAAAAAACTAGTTTTTATATTAAAATTTTCATCATTGTCTCATCCCCACATCTTGTTCCCGCCTATCCTAGACCTGCCCCCATAATGCGCCGCCACCACGCCTCATCGCGCGCCACCCTAGCCGCCCCTGCCATTCCTCACCGCTGCTGTCATGCCACAATCACCCCTCTCCGCCTCTGCCACAACCACTTGTCGCTACCGCTCCACTCCCCTCTCTGTGTGCTGCCACGCTACCGCTTCACGGGATCAAGTTTTGATGTTGTACAAGTTTTGATTTATGGAGCATATTTGTTTGCCAACTTCACGGGATCAAGAAACCTAATATGACATGACATGTAAGTTCTATTTATTTTTAAGTTTATTTGATATATATATATATATATATATATATATATATATATATATATATATATATAGGCATGTTTTATAAAATCGATTCTAATCAATTTTTAGAGAATAAAGCATTTTTCATCATGTTGCAAATCACTTGATTTACAAACTTGATAGAAGATTGAATGAATGCTTGTCATTTGCAAATGATTTACATGAAGTGTTTTTTTTGATGAACTTGATATCAAAAATTTTATTGTTTATGCATTTGATCGTTATTGTTTATGTATGCAAATGATTTAGTGAGTTAAACACTATTACAATCTCCTATCTCGATTTGTATACTTGATTGCATATCTCCGTGTCCCATTATCTCATATATAAGTTAGATCATCGCTGTGTGAAGATCACGATTGTAGGAAAATCAGGTTTAGCCTCGCCCGGCGATCTATCTTCGATATTTAATTCACCATACATCGATTATATTCCTAGCATCGCCTATTAAATTAATTGCAACACGTAGGATTTTCTCGTGTTTACCTTTGGATCCGTCTGGTCGAACGGAATGAACGGATCGAGACTGCAGCTTTGACCTTCCGGATCAGATCCGGTTGCCCAATCTCCAACGCCGAGTGAGGACGATCTATGGAGAATGCTTCGAAAATCACCCAATACTCTCTCTTAATTCTCAAAAATTTTCTCACAATAAAGCTATGTGATTCTCGAAATTTGCTAGCTAATAATGAGCATTAACCTAGACTTTATCTCTACCTTATATTTATAATGCATTACCTTAATCCCATAACGAAAAGATCTATGACATCCCATAAATATAATAATATCCTTCAGGATAAAGAGAATAAAATCTTGCCATAGAGAGCTTAAGGGCGCCGATTTTCCTTGGCTAAAGGGGCCGGATGGGCCAAATTGGATCAAATGCAAGGAATAAAGATGGGCCTCAAATAAATTAATTATCTTATGTTCACTGTAACATAAATTAATTTATAAAAATTTATTCATGCCACTAGAGAATAAATCTTGACTTACCCTTTATTGCAGAGGTGAGTCGGGCTTGCACTTAGACATTACGAATCCCCGTATTTAAGATATCGAACGTCCATTAATTATTTATAGATTCGATCGCTTAAAATAATTAATATCTTTAATTCCTTAAGTAGTACCACTCAACCTTATTATTGTACTTGAGCTAACTCAACCCGCAGGGTTTAGTACAATAAACCTTTCGAGCTCCTTGGACGTTATCATCCTAAACGGATACGGTGACTGTCTGAGATAACTAGCATGATATACAAGCACCGCCACCACCCAAGACGCGGAGAATATTGGGTTAGAAACATATAACCTCACCCATAACAAGTCAAAGTGATGGTCAAGAACTCATACTCACCTAATACCTTATCGAGATTTAGATCATCGTAAGTCACCGAGATCTGGGTTCTTCACTACGGTACGATAGAAGAACTTATCTCACCGTGATCCTTCAATACGTCAGAGACGCATCGGCATAGACAAGCAACCAAGTCAAGTCACTTATCTATACCAAGATCCTATACCGACAACTCGTCCTCAAGTCGCCTCAACTGTGGAAACTTTATATCTCATTAAGATCGACCAATCATACGACTTCTCGTGATCTTCACACAATCGTATGATCTAACTTATATATGAGATAAGGGACACAGATATATGTAATCAAGTATTCAAAAATGATAGGAGATTGTAATAGTGGTAACAGAAACATTGTATACAAGCTCAACCAAAACAACTTTCAAGATACAAATCCAACAATCTCCCACTTATACTAAAGCAAACTTTAGTATACAATGTGTCTCTACTAGCTATTACAAACAAAACCATCACTTTGCTTCTCCCACTTATACAAAAGTTTCCTTTCTAAGTGGGTGCCATCGTGGAATCCAAGTCCTCTAACGTGTTCATCGTAGACTTTTTGCGGCAGCTCTTCGTGAATGGATCCGCTAGGTTATCCGTCGATCAATCTTCTCAATCAGCACGTCACTCGCCTAACGATTTCCTCGTATGACATGGTACTTTCTCTCTATGTGTTTGGTCGCCTTGTGGGTCCGTGGGTTCCTTCGAGTTTCACATCGCACCGAGTTATCACAAGAAACTATGATACTCTGGGCAAACCGGTGCCACATCTAGATCCACGAGGGAGTTCTCGAACCATACATCCTCTTGAAGCCTCTCAAGCGGCTACATATTCGGGCTTCCATGGTAGAGTCCGCAATGCATCGCCGCTTTGACTCCGCCAGATACAGTTCCACCTCCCAAGGTAAACACATACCGAGGTGTACTTTTTCTCATCACGGTCGGCTTGGAACCGAAGTCAGATAACCCAAAGGCATTAGACTATCGCATGGTAACCAGCCTATAATCTCGAGTCCTTTCGTGTACTTGAGTATATGCTTTACCGCAATTCAATGAGCTTTTCTAGGGTTAGATCGATATCTAGCTACTATGCCACCGTGACAGCGTATATCGGGCCTCGTGCATAAGATTGCGTATATGAGACTTCCTACGCGGAATCGTAGGAACTTGTCTCATTTCCTCTATCTCCTTTGCATCATAGGTGATCGCGTCTTAGATAAAGGAACGCCGTGTCCGAAAGGTAGCAATCCTTTCTTGGCGGTCCGCATACTAAACGAGTAATCACAAGATCAATGTAAGACGCCCGAGATAAGCTCAATATTTTCTTCGCGATCTCGGTAAACCTTGATCCCAAGAATGTACGCTGATCTCCTAAGTTTTTCATTTGAAACCGATCGGATAACCAACTCTTTACGCTCGATAGCGACTTCACGTTGTTGCCAACTAGAAGAATGTCGCTACATAAAGTGCAAGAAATACCACATCACCATAATATCTAACCGATACACACAACTCTCGCTAAGCAACGGGTAAATCCATGGGACTTTACCACCTCCAAAGCGTAAGTTCCATGATCGGGAGGTTCGCTAAGTCCATAAATGGACTTAAGCTTCCATACTAGATGCTCTTCACCCTTACCACATAACCTTGAGTTGCCGACATAGATGTCTCTACCTTCCTCAAGGTAACCGCTTAGAAAAGCGGTTTTACATCCATTTGCCAAACCTCTAGTTCAAGTGGGTGCTATGGCCGTAAGAATTACGATGGACTTGAGCATTGCTACAAAGCGAAAAGGTCTCATCGAAATCGATGCCCTCAACTCAAGTGTACCTTCGCCACAAGCACGGCTTTAAAAGTCGAAACCTCTCCATGAATCTCTCTTCCTTTTGTATATCCACTTGCTACCTATGGCTTCCTTGCCATCCGGTAGAGGTGTCTTTCATATACATCACATAGCGTTATGGACTCCATTTCTAAGTCCATAGCGGTTTGCCATGATCTTGCATCAATGTCTCAGATCGCCTCCTCAGATGTCCATGGGTCGATTATTGCTCGCTTCGCTCACAGGACTAAACCAAGATTGTCCCAAGAACATAAATCGCTTCGGGTCGACGAACAACCTCCCACTACGACGAGGTTCTACAGCACTATGGCAACGGTAGGTGCGTAAACTTGTGGTTCTCTATCTTGCACAACATGGTGGGTAGGTACCACTGTATGGTCGGTATCTCCAAAGGGAACCTCGACCCACATCAATTTCTTGAAGTATCCGTGTCGATCCTCCCACTGGACTCGACATCTCGCACTTTCGCCTAATCGGTGGTGGAATACTATCATCTTCTAATTTCAAGAATGATTTCAACTTTGATTTATGATTTTTATGTAGTCCTCTTCTAAGAATCGATCATTAGTGCTAATAATGACCTTCGATCCTTAGACTATAGAATAAACCACCTTCGCTCCTCTAGATAGCCAATAAACAGCCTTCATGCCGGATCTAGCCTCCAACTTGTCGCCCTTCTTGTTCAAAGACGTACCGGATCGCCCCATATCCTTATGTGGTTTAAACCGGCTTGCGCCCAAACCACACAACCGAAGGGTCTTTCGACCGACTTGGATGGTACTAGATTCAGCAAGTATGCCGCTTTCTAAGGCATACCCCGTAACTAAATAGGCAATGTAGCATAACTCATCATAGATCTAACCATTTCCAAAAGAGTCCTATTTTTCGCCTCCCGACACACCATTTGTGTGTGTGCCTATGAAAGTCGCTACCGATGTAATCCCACACTTCACTAGATAGTCCATAAACTCGCATCGAGGTATTCGCCACCGCGATCGCACTACGCGACTTGATACTCTTACCTAGCATCGCCTCCACTTCCGCCTTAAACTCTTTGAATTTCTCAAAGCATTCGACTGCTGCGAAGTTGGTATAACGTATCCGCACTCGAGTAATCGCCAATGAAAGTGACAAAATACAGTATTCTCCACGAGCTTGTGGAAATCGGTCCACATGTGTCGAATGGACTAACTCCAACATTTCTTCGCTCTATAACCTCGCTTAAGGGTCCGGTCGACATCTTACCTTCTATACAGATTCGCAGACCGAACTGAGTAACCGTGAGATTACCCAACGCCCATTCTTAGCCGCCTTTGGATCCTATTTAGATTGATGTGACCTAATGTAAGATGCCGAGAAAAGTGGTGTCATCTGCTAAGAAAACTTTCTTTAGGGTTTGTAGAAGATGCAACATAGTTATAGTATTATGTTTTGCGTAAATAGTATAAAGCTTAATTATATAGTGCCAACACAGATAACTTCGCTATTTCTTATGATAGAAACACCACTATCAAAAATAATAATATCCGTGAGAAAATAATTTCAAATAGAACAAGGTTACCAAAATCCGCACATATAAAATGTCTTTTAAAACTAAAACTCGTTGTCCCAAAACATAAAGAAACATCTCCAATCGCAACAGCTTCGATTTCGCGCTGCTTCCCATGGAGATCGTTATCTCGCCATTAGCTAGCTCCCTTGTCCTCAGGAACCCCTCGCAAGGTGTAATTAACATGATCAACAGGCCAGATCTACTACCCAAGAATGGGTAGAACAAGTAGCTAAACATGCTCACATTAAAGCAACGCGCTGCACTGAGCCTTGAGCATAGGCACTTAGCCTCCAATGCCCGCCCACCAAGACATCAAGCATTTGCCCTTCTCCTTGGGTTTTCAAACCTCCGTGGCAGCCATGTTCTTGCTCCCATTGCTCCCACTTTTCCTCGCTCTACCACCTTTGGTGCCCCTTTTTCTTTTCCATTTGCCACGGAAATTTTGGGTCTCTTAGATGTGCTAGCAAGAGCATGTGCCCTTTTCCCATAACTCCTTCCGCAGCTACGATATCATTGCAACCGACTAAGTGTATACCGGTCTTGCTCATGATCGCATTCACGCCGAAAGTTCTCAAAAGACTTAAGGTAATCGAGGACGATATCGACCTCGCCGCCACAATACCTCCTCCCAACCGATCAAGACTATCCATGAGACGAGTCATGGGAGACATGTTCATGGACCGAACTTCCTTCTTCCATCTTACACGCCAAGATTTCTCTCATTGTGTGGAAGTGATAGCCCGATCCGATCGCCCAAACTTACCTCTAGACTCGACCAAATATCGTCAGGTCTACCATCGACCGATGTCAGCACTGCAAGCCTTTGGACATAGTAGTCATCATATAGCATTTAGCCATATTGTTTCGACTTATTCCAAAGTCCGCTGACTCACGCTCATTAGTCAAGCGTCAAGAAGGGCATCGGTTTAGGAGTAGTGAGAACAAACATGTGTTCTTCAACGATAAGAACATATTCCATGTTTCGCTTCCACTGATAAAATTTGGACCGGATAACGGATTTTGTGCGTAGCATATTGATAATCGGTAAGAGACATATCTCAAACGATAATGTAAACAAATAAGCATACGATCGCATTACAATTGTGAATAATAATATGAAACCTTTTGATAAAACAATATTAATTGAAACCTCCAATCGCCCAAGGAATCCCACATGCAAGCCACGCGCGTGGACGCCATTACATACGAACCCCCGACTGCACTAAAATATACCTTTTAGTCGCTTAATTTCAATCCATGTCAACTTATCCTTACGACAAATGAAATTAACGATTGACCTTACTAGACCACATCACTATCGCAAGAAGGACTTCGCGATAGTTGTACCGAGGTGATGTCTAAGCAATGACCACATTTTAACAAAAGAAATGAATTCTTAGAATCGGCATACTCACCCGACCATACCGCCCAATTCAAATTCTTTTGTTATCTCATTTTATATCTATCTCTAGAGAACTTATGAAAATCGCACATGCAAGCCACGCCAGTGTGGATCGTTTCACATGAAACTCCCACTTTCAATAGATTTAAAATGTTTTATTTAGAAATCTCATCTAACAAACTTATGATAAACAAGCAAGCAAGCCACGCTCGTGATCGCCACTCACAAGGCGTATCACTTTGTTTAGAGATTAAAAGGGAGGTCTTCGACATTTTAATTTGAAAATTAATTTGTCGGGTTGCTTGCTTAGTCTTTTTATTCAAAAGGTTTGTCCATGCGCATCACGTAATCCCAGCATGCTTGTCTATAGAACTCAACATGTAAAACATGCTCGCTAATTCTAAAATATGCTTGAAAACGCGATAAACCTAGCATGCTTACTATGCGCACTTAAACACGAAACACTTAAAGGTTTGTCAACGAATTTAAACATACATAGCATGCTATCAAGATAATTGATAAACGCCATTTTACACGCTTATAGTTGATATTTGAAGATGAGTTTAGCTCGCTTAATGTGCGCTTACGCATCGATTCTTAATGTTTTATCTATTTCTAGAAGACATCGCCTGGGTGTTCTTTTGGTGTTGTGTAGGTCCATATGTTGAAAATCAAGCAAGGAACGACGCACGGGCCAATATACACTCGGCCTCGCTTCTAGCGACCAACCTAATCGGTCGCCAGGCGGCCGCTAGCAACCCGCAGGCGAGAACCCAGCTACGCCGCGACCAAATCGTCCCAATGACTTTCTCGGCGCTGGCTTGCTCATGGGCACGAGGTCGCTCGCGATCGGTTCGACTCCTAGCGACCGCTAGCCATGGTCATGAAAGCCAACCAAGCGGGCGCAGAGAGTACGATGAATGAGAGGGCAGGCACAGACTTACCTCATGACCGCACCTAGCGATCATGAGGAGTGGTCGCAGACGGCGCGATGCATGAGAACTAGGTTTGGGTGTGCCTATATATGGCAACACACCCCTCGCGCCTCAACTTGGCATATACGATTCCGCAGCTCTTTCTCTCTTTTCATAAGTTTTCCAGATTTTTAGCTTTAGGTTCCATCTAGTTTCATTCTAGAGTTGTTTTATGCATTGTTCTTCAATTGTTTTACGCTTAGTTCACGATCCTAACGCTTCGTCCCGACAATCTTTGTAATTTTCCGTTACCGAGGTTCGATTCAAGCCCAACGATTGTTCATCCAACGCTCATCACGGGTTTTATATATTTAATTTCCGCTTTTATGGTTAAATCGTATTTCATTCCGCTTATTATGTCGGGCTAGTTTTTTCGCTCTAATCCTGGGTTTGCATGATTCGATCCTATATGTTGTGATTCCTCGTTATCGCTATTTACCGCCCTGCATCATTCATGATTCGATTGTGCTTATTTATACGTGTTGATTTGATCAATCTTGATGCATATTTAGTTGTCGGTTAATTACGTAATTGTGTTAATTGTCAATCGATATCGAATGCATGATACGAATGAGCCTCGAGTCGAGCCGAGATGTGATGTCTGAGGAAGCATATTCTTTGTGATCCGTTTGAGTTGCTTGTTTTCACCTAGAGACGTAATGCATAGGGAAAACTAGTAATCTACACCCGCTTTTCGTAATGTAAATTATCGGTTATATATGTGATCTTCCATCTTGTCTAGATTAAAATTGGTTAATAGGAACAGATAAACATACGCTGTGGATAGGATTAACGCATCCCTTGTGGTTAGTCGCCTTTATTTGTTTTAAACATCCGAGTGTTTATTGCTTAATTTACATTCTGCTTGATCCTTGAGGTGGGCTTTCTTGAAACAAAAATGTTATGCATAACTCAAAGCATGATTTACAAAGCTTTATGAAATATTATCATATGAAATGTTATTGGTATCGAATGTTTATGTTTTGTTGTTATCTATCGAGATTGATATATCGATGTGGTATGTGAATGTCTGGTCCATAGCGTTAAAAGAGTGTGATCGGATCCGACTTAGTTGGGACTAACTTCAGTTATTGTACAGTGTATTGTGTGTTAAGGTTAGCTACCTTGCGATCCGCGGACATTATAGGTGGCCACTCCATAGTCGTGATTGAATGAATGAATGAATGAATGATGGATATGGAACAACGTGGATGAAATAGTGGCGGTCCTTTTGGTAAATGATAAAATGTTTGATAGGCATGAGTCTTTCAACTAAAATCCTCTATGCTATTGTGGGTAGTTCGATAACTTTTATAAATAAAATATTTTGACATGAGTCAAGTACTTTTGTACTTAGCCACATTTCGTTTTTATGTGCGGGTTGAGCAAGGATTGATGATGGGTGCGGCGGTGCAAAGTAGTAGTGGTTTTGCTTTAATTGAAAAGATTTCTATAACCTTGAGCATGCATCGTCATATGTATGTTCATACGTTTATTCTGCCAAACCACGATGTTTTGTTGGTATCATTGATTATATGTTTTCATATCGTATGGAACTTGAGGTGGTACCTCGTTATTGATTATATCTGATTGGGTTAAGATTTGAATATTGAACCTTTTGGCAAGTCATGCTTGACTTGAGTTTGTATCGAAACAACAATCCTTTCGTCCTGCATTTATTGAAATTGATTGGTTAATTGTATTGATTAGTAATGTATATCCATTTGCATTATCATACCGGTGATCGTATGATCCGTGGTTCCTTGGAAGTGGTCGTCACAAAGTGGTTCGAGCACTTGTTGCTCGAACCACAAGAACCCTTTCCTTGAATCTTAAATTGAAAGTTGAGTCTTAAGCTGTTAGTATTTGATTGCCACTACTGCACTCCATCGTCGTCCGCTCGCGAGGAAGAAGGTAATTATCTCAATTGGAAGTTGTTTAGAATTGTGGAAGTTGTTTTGAAATGGTGAAAGTTGTTTTGAAATAATGGAAGTTTATGAAATGTGAAATGGACTTACAAAAGTCGCATGGTTTTGAAGGTTGAAATATGTTTGAAAGGAGAAAAGTCTCAAAATTTCAAATGGAGTTGTTGTTTCAATGATTTTAGAAAAAAAAAGAATGATTGAAATTGAAAAGTTATTTTCAAAATAGCGGTTGTAGATTGAAAAGAGTTGAAAATCGAGAGATTGATAAAGGAATGATATGAGGATACACTTTATCACAATATATGTTATGAGTTGTGTTTACTCTTATATGCAAAGCATCTTTAGAGGCATAATGTAAATGAGTATGTTTCCCATGAGAACATAGACTCTTAAGGCCTGATCCTATTAGCAAACTTCTTATGAGACATAAGGTATCCCATTGAGCGGAATACTAAGGAAGAGCGAGAACATAGAAATTATAAGAATCCCGATCAGACGGATCGAGGATGACATGAGTCTATGATGGCAAGCGATTATGGCGGAGGTTCGCACTATGAATCACAACCTCTCTATGTGAAGGAATTTGAACACTATATGTGCTATTACTATCGTGGCGATAACAAGAATCAAAGCATAACGTTAAGAAAGTATGCATAAAAAGAAAGATAAATTTTGAGTATTGTGGGAATGCATATGATCGAATGTTATGATTCGAATGGAAATAAGGAATTCATAACCCATGAGAAATGATGATCACTTAGCCTTTACCGAGGCTAGTCATTGAAAGTCGATCTATCACGGGAGACCATACGGTCTCTTCTGAAGGCGAACTGAAAGTAGGTTCATAATAATTTAGGAATATAGGATATCAGTTGTGGTTGAACGATTTTTACGACTAAAAGTCTTTTATTTTATAAGAGCCACATCGAGAAGGTGGTACGTTCCTACCGTTCCTACCTGATGTACCGAAAAGACGACGTTGGTGAGTTCTTAACGCACTTCTTGCGTCACTAGGCTGCTGCACATGCCCGTGGTACGTCAAGCTACGACAGTGTACTTCGACTGATTGCAATACTGCCACCCAAGGCAGGGTTATACACGCGAGATATCATCTAAATACATATATCGTCGCCGAGAGAGCTTCGATCTTAAGGTGGACTTGCTCCGTTCCGTCAGCCACCTGAACTATGTATTCATGGTATACGGAGATGCACCTTGCAGACCGTATCTCACCGAGCGAGAATATACCTGGCATGATGAGAATTATGAGTGGCTTCACCCGAGGCATTTTGTTTGACATCGATAGACACGCATTCTTATCTGGGTGTGGCGGGGAGCATGTTCGAGTGGACCTTCCGTCCCGACACTCACCTTTCGGTCCTACCAGGTAGGATTCCATCCCGTCATTGCTCGCCCGGACCATGTTGTCGATCATTCCATGCCAGCAACCACCTACCTACGGTATTCCCGGTTGCAACCGCATACCGCATGCGGTGTTGATTTGTATCTTGAAAGCGGTTTGGTTGAGCTTGTATACAATGTTTCTGTTACCACTATTACAATCTCCTATCTGAAATGAATACTTGATTGCATATATCGTGTCCCTTATCTCATATATAAGTTAGATCATACGGTGTGTAGAAGATCACGAGTACGTATGATTGGTCAAGCTTAATGAGATATAAAAGTTTCACGGTGAGGCGACTTAAGGACGAGTTGTCGGTTTAGGCTGCGATATAGATAAAGTGACTTGACTTGGTTGCTTGTCTATGCTGGTGCGTCTCGGCGTATTGAAGGATCACGGTGAGATGAGTTCTTCTTTCGACCGTCGTGAAGAACCAGATCTCGGTGACTTACGATGATCTAAACCTCGATAAGGTATTAGGTGAGTATGAGTTCTTGTCCATCACTTTGACTTGTTATGGGTGAGGTTATATGTTCTAACCCAAGATTCTCGCATCTTGGGTGGTGGCGATCTTGTATGTCACGCTAGTTATCATGTCGAGTCACCGTATCCGTTAAGGATGATGGCGTCCCTTAAGGAGCTCAAAAGCTTTATTGTACTAAACCCCTGCAGTTGAGTTAGCTCAAGTACAATAATAAGGTTGAGTGGTACTACTTAAGGAAATAAGGATATTAATCGTTTAAGCAATGATTACTAGAAATGATTAATGGACGTTCGATATCTTAAATACGGGATTCGTAATGTCTAAGTGCAAGCCCGACTCAACTGTAATAAAGGGTAAGTCAACATTCTTTCTCTAGTGGCATGATCGAATGTTTATAAATTAATTTATGTTAAATTTGAACATAAGATAATTAATTTATTTGAGGCCCATCTTTATTCCTTGCATTTGATCCACAATTTGGCCCATCAAGGCCCGTAGCCAAGGAAAATCGGCGCCTCATGCTCTCAATTGGCAAGATTTTATTCTCTTTATCCACATGGATATAATTATATTTATGGTATATGCATAGATCCTTTCCATATAAGATTATGGTAATAATCTTGAGAGTATGGAAATAATCTGAAGTATGGAAATAATCTAAGAGTATGGTAATATTCCATATAGATTATGGTAATATTCCATATAGGATCATGGTAATATTCCATATAGGATTAAGGTAGTGCATTATAAATATAAGGTATGAGATAATGTCAGAGCTAATGCTCACATAACAATACTAGAATTTTCGCCCTCTCAGTGTTAAGAGAATTTTCGAAAGTTGTGAGTAGAGAGCATTGGGTGATTTTCGAAGCATTCTCCATAGATCGCCCCTCACTCGGCGTTGGAGATTGGGCAATCGGGATACAGTCGGAAGGTCAAAGCACGAGTCGATCCGTTCGATCCGTTCATCTCGTTCCATCGACCTCTTGGATCCAAAGGTAAACACGTGAAAACTCCAACGTGTTGCGATTTAATTATATAGACGCATGCTAGGTTTATAATCAATGTATGGTGAATTAAACACCCAAGATGGATCCTCGGGGCGAGGGTTAACATACGTTTTCCCTACATACGGACCCATGTACCACGATAGGGTAGAGATTGACGAATCACGAGGCTTAACTGCATGCGTCGTGAGTGAAGCTTGTGCCCATCTTGCTGCTTCTCCGTTTCCAACCAATGCCTATGAGGAGATCATGGTTGAGATCCACCGAGACTTAGCTACTATGGAAGAAGCTAGAGTCATTGTAATCCGAGAGACCGTGATTCCCACATTCAATGCTGAGGTCAAAGAGGATTAGGACCTAGAGAAGGATCATGAGGAGGACCTGCCTGCTGACAATGAAATGGAGGAAATTGATAGTACCCATACTTCCAGTCCTGACTCCGACACGCTGAGCCCTATTTATACCCTGAGCGATTATGGATCTAGTTCTTAAGACTAGGTAGTGTTTTGTTTATATACGTTTGTACATTTGGTGAGGCATGCGGAAACGATGAGTTGTTCCAAGATGAACCCTTATTTTGATGACTTCAGTAGCGTTTATATTTTTGTACGTACTGTGATTAGGTACGTGGAGGATGCTGATATTAGTTTTGGGAATATCATACTCCGTACCTGGCCCTATTTTGTAACTCTCAAAAACGCCAATGAAAATCCTCGTAGAGGCATTTGATTTGATATGATGATAGCTCATCGAGAGCCATTGGTTTTGATGTCGTAATATATGATGTTCGACGATGTCTAGACTTACGCGTATGATTATATATATATATATATATATATCGTGCTAATACATTTATGATCCTGACGGATGGCATAAGAAGATACTTGATTGCGTGTATTTAAGAAGTATAGAATGTCGACGAGAAGGAAACACCGCGAGGTTACACCCGAAGGAGAGGACACCCCTCTACCACCAATACCGGCAAGAAGGATTGAGAAGCTAATCCTTAGATAGAATCCACCAACCTTCAATGGGACTGGGAATCCCGTGAATGTGGAACTATGGATTCGTCATGTTGTATAAACCTTCAATTTCCTTCTTTGCCCTCTCAAGAGCGCCATCATGCGTTGCTTTGCAAATATTTGGTCTTTGTCGATTCTGATGGGAGGTAAAGAGAAAGACCTTATATGAAGAGGAACTAGAAGCTTACACCTGGGAAGAATTCAAGGAGAAAGTGTACGAGAAGTATATTCCTAAGAGCTACCGTAAGAAGAAAGAACAAGAGTTCTACAATCTACGACAAGGAAAGACACGGTAATAGATTACGACCATGCATTCTGCGAGATGTCACGGTATGCGTCTCAGCTGGTTTACACTGACGAGAAGAGAGCTGAAAAGTTTTGAAATAGACTCCATGATACGATCTCGCCAATCAGTTGGAAATTGACGCGGATACGTAGCCCAGAATCAAATGCGAAAACGAACGACAAATAGATATGATGGATAATCCAATACATTAAAGTCGAACCTCTAAGAGCCGCGGGTAATACTTAACCTACGACCCAAAGAGCAATTCGCCTCAACAACACGGGAGCGATGAATGACACACGAACGAGGGATGAATGTCTCGTCGATAAGTCGATAATTGAATTTCTTGACAAACCAGGCTGAAAATTTAACTGCTTTGCCCGAGCTCTTGTAATTGGCTAATTGGGAACACGAACCAAGTTGGGAATCAACAAACTTTAGGTTGCATCACTCTATCATGAGATCAAAGTGTCACTAGTCGGTCATGGAAATCTGACCTATCGTGAGGCCCTTAATAGAGTATTGGACATTGAGGCTACCTTACCTGAGGATAGGATTGTCCCTGTGCATCCACCAAATCACCAAGGAGATCGTGGAAAGAGAAAGTGGGAAGGACCCCACTAAGCGGCGAGGATCAACCGCTAGGAGCCAACAGGAGGCCATGGCGAGGAATAACGTGTCATGCAGGTGCAGGCAGGAAATGGACGCCATATGGTGCCGCTTTGGCGGAAACCAGAAATCGTAAGGCTCCCTCGTTGCCCAAGGTGCCATAGAAGTCGCTGAGGGTGTGTGCGCATTCACCAATGAGGATGTTTCAATTGTGGCCGGAAGGGTCACTACTCTAAGGACTCCCCTGGGATGCGCCAAGGGGAAAACGACCGCCCCAACATGCCCAATCGAGTCCAGCCAATCCGGGCTATCCAAGCTCAACCGTTCCAGCAACAAACCCCGGTCCAGTACTTCCAGCCGAATCAGTGACCATATCAACTACGGCGGCAATGACAACAACAATGGAGCAGTAGCGACAAGATGCCGCCAACTCCAACAACAATGGCGAATAAAGAACCGTAGCAATGACAACAACATCATCAACAACAGCAACCGCCCTAGCAAGCTAGGGCCTACACCTCAACCAGGAAAGAAAATTCCCGCATGAGCCGCCAAGGAACTAAGAAAACTTGGCCGGTATGAGAATACTCCTCCAATTGTCTGTTAACCTGTTGTTTGATACTGGCGCCTCGCATTCTTTTATTGCTCAAGCATGCGTAGAGAACTTAGGACTTGATCCTAAACGCGTTGAACAAATCATGAAATTCCTTCTCCGATGGGAGGCATAAAGCGGTAACCACACATGCTCGAACCTAGAACTTGGACTAGGTTTACTTGAGGTCATGAAAGATAATCTTCATGTCATACCTATGATAGATGTGGATATAATCCTAGAGATGGATTGGTTAACCGAACATAATGCGACTATCCCTTGCGATGAAAGGAAGATTTCTTTCCAACATCTCGGAAAGAAACCTATAGACTTTCACGGGATCAGCATGAGAAGAAGAGTCCCAATTATATCCGCACTACAAGCAAGGACGTTGCTGAACAAGATCGAGAACCATGCCTACCTCGTCTATCTCCAGGAGGAAGACCAGAATGAGAAAAGAATAGAAGACGTTTCGATTGTGAAGAAGTATCCCGATGTATTTCAAGACGAACTACCGGGATTACCGTCAAACCGACAAATTGAGTTCACGATCAACCTCGAACCAGGTTCTGCCTCGGTGTCGAACGCGCCATACCAGATGGCACCAAAGGGATGTGAGGAATTAAAGATCCAACTACAAGAACTCTTGGAGTTAAATTTTATTAGGCCTAGTGTGTCTCCATGAGGAACACCTATCCTTTTTGTGAAGAAGAATGATAGTACACTGAGAATGTGTATAGACTATTGAGAATTAAACAAGATAAATCTTAAGAATATGTATCCATTGTCCCGTATTGACGATCTGTTTGATCAGCTTAAGGGAGCATGAGTCTTTTCGAAGATAGACTTAAATTCTGGATACCATCAACTAAGGATTTGACCAGATGATGTACCTAAAACGGCTTTTCGTACGAGGTATGGTCATTTCGAATTCATCGTTATACCATTTGGACTCACAAATGCCCAACAGTATTTATGAATATCATGAATAGGGTACTTCACCCGTACTTAGACAAATTGTCCTACTATTAATAGGCGATATCATAATATACTCCAAGAATAACCAAGAACACAAAGAGCACTTGAGAACTGTGCTGCAAACATTAAGGCAAGAGCAACTCTTCGCCAAGTTTAACAAATTTGAGTTCTGGTTAGATGAGGTGACATTCTTAGGCCACATCGTGTCCGCCGAGGAAATCAAAGCGAACCCTTCGAAAATCGATGCAGTTCGAAAATGGGAATCACCAAAGAACCCGAATGAAATTCGGAGCTTCTTAGGACTTGCCGGCTACTATCGAAGATTTATCGAATGATTTTCAATGATAGCCCGACCTATGTCCCAATTGTTGAGAAAATGAATCAAGTACACTTGGACCGCCGAGTGTGAGGCTAGTTTCCAGAGATTGAAAGAGTTCTTGACAACGACACGTATACTCATGATGCCGGCGGATAAAGTACACGATCTACGGACGCGAATAATGGACTAGGATGTGTTCTGATGCAAGAAGGCAAAGTTATTGCCTATGCTTCCGTGCGATTCGCCTACATGAGCTGAACTATCCTACACGGGACACAGAATTAGCAAAGGTCATACATGCCTTAAAGATTTGGAGACACCATCTCTATGGAGTTAGATGTGAGATCTATCTCGATCATAAAAGCACGAAGTATTTCTTGAGCAAAAGATCTTATCATGAGACAACATAGATGGTTAGAACTAGTGAAGATTACGTTGTGGTATCAATTATCACCAGACAAGGCCAATGTTGTGAGCGATGCCTTAAGTCGTAAATCTCACTCTAGTTTGGGATTCCTCCTCGGTCGTGAGGAGATGCTTATAAATGAATTTCAGAGGAGTAACATCGAAGTTATAGAGCCACTTGAGACAATATAAGGCTGTATTGTAATGTTGATTGCAACCCCAGATTTAAGAGCTCGAATTTTGGATCCTCAGAAGAAGAGCAATAAGCTGGAGGAAGTACGAGCCAAAATCAAGAATAATGACCACAAGGATTTTAGAGTAGTAACATATGATGTTATATGATGGGAGTGTGTATTTTCTAAAGAGGAAGGGCTTAAGAGTGAGATCTTGAGAGAAGCCCATGAGGCGTCTTACACAAGACATCCGGAAGCACCAAAATCTACCAAGATCTCGAGGAGAAATTTTGGTGGGATGGAATGAAGCGAGGCGTAGCTTCATTCGTAAAATGTCGTTTGACGTGTCAACAAGTGAAAACACTCCACCAGCGACCGTATGGAACCCTACAATCGATGTACATACTAGAATAGAAATGATAGGATATAGCCATGGATCTTATACCGGGCTACCCAAATCACTAAAAGAAAATACCGCTAATTGGATTATCATCGATCGTTGACCAAGAGCACGTATTTCTTACCGATCCTAATAACATATGGATCAGACAGATTAACATAATTGTACGTTCGAAAAATTGTACGTTTGCATGGAGTTCCAAGGACTATCATGTCGGATAGAGATTCAAAAAAAAATAAAATCATCCAGATTCTGGATGAGCTTACAGAAGGAATTGGGAACTCGACTGTATTTCAGTACCATATTCCATCCACAAACGGAAAGACAATCCGAGAGGACCATTGATCACTCACTTTTCTAACACGAAAACGCGCAACTATAAGGTAAGCAGAGTATCGTATCCACAGGGATTGTATCACAAAAACATAGAAACTAGCTCAACGATAATTCATCATTATTCAAGCACAAAAATTGGGTGAGAGGTTTAAGGGCTTCAGAATTTAATCCAAAGCAAAGGTAACCATGCGAAATATAAATATAAAGCAATAAAATCATGGATGATAAAGCAGATAAGAAAGACTAACCCTAGGGATACATTAATCCTATCACAGCGTATGTTTATCCATTTCCTATTAGCGATTTTAATCCGAACAAGATGGAAGATCACATAAATAACCACAACTTGATTCGACAATTGCGGATGTAGATTACTAGTTTTCCTATTCTACATTACGTCTCTAGGTGAAAACAAGCAACTCCAAACAGATCACAAAGAATAAGCTTCCTACGGGTGTTCCTATCTCTATTTCGACTCGAGGTTTATCCGTATCATGCATTCAAGATCGATTGACAATTAATACGATTCACGTAATTAGCGGCAACTAGATATGCATCAAGATTGATCGAAATTAATACATATAATTAAGCACCAAGAATCATGAATCGATGCCGGAAGGTAAATAACGATAGCGGGAATCACAACATTTAGGATAGAATCATGCAAACCCTAGAATTAGAGCGGAAATTTACCTAGACATAATTAACGGAATAAAATACGAATAAAACATAAAAATGGAAATTAAATGCATAAAACCCGGATAATAGCGTTGGATGAACAATTGTTGGTCTTGAATCCAATCCCAAGCTTAAAACGGAAAACAACGGAAAAGCGATCGGACAAAGCGTTCCGATCGATAACAACGATAAACTAAACTAGAACAACGCAAGAAATTAAATCTAGAACTAAACTAAATCGAAACTAAAGCTAAAGAATGGAAAAACTAAGGAAAACAAAGTGCCAAAGCGTGTAAAAGCGGTTACGGGCGTAATAGGTCTGTTGGAGGCGAGGCGAGCCTATATATAGAATTAGGGTGAAAACCTAATTTTGTTGTCTACCGCCAGCGCCTGCAGCCGGGCTCGCGACATGAGCTCGGTCTCGAGGCTCATCTCGCAAAGGGCATTACGGACGATTCGCTGCCGCGAGCTCGGTCGGCGGCTCTGCGCCGACTTCCTTTGTTTAACCCGTTCTTTCGCGTCCGAACTCCAATTACGATCCGTTTGCGCCTATGGAATCCTATCGAGATGCTCTTTAACTTTTCACATCCATATTTTTAATATCCATTTCATCATCTTTGGTTACATCTTTGCCTTGTGCATCGATTATCACTGAAAAGCTACAAAACACCAAGAGAAACCCCAAGAGCGATGATCTTCCAAAATAACTAAAAGCATAAAGATCGACTATATAAGCGCATTTAATAGATCTATTTCATCTTGATATATCATCAATAAGCAGTAAAATGCGCATTTATCACACCCCAAACTTGAAGCATTGTTTGTCCTCAAACAAAAAGCGAACAGAAGACACAGCGAAAGATCAGCGGCGTATGAGGATAACCATTATAAGCCTCGGAAACATCTTAACGCTCAAAAGATTTGGCGCACATGGCGACATTAGTCAACTCAACACAAACAACAATTGAAGGCAAAACTCATTTAATTCAACCTCACGCGGCATGTGTGTAAAATATAGAGGATACACTCAAACTCGTAAAGAAATTAAGGGCGTGTATACACTCACGAGATCAATGCAATGCAACATCTTACCATAGGCTTGCCATTTCTCTAATATCTCCACCGCGTCAAATGTGTTCAAATTAGGATCAAAAGGTCTTTTCATAGGTTCTGATGTAGGCACATTGGTTAAGGTAGGGTAATATATGGCTAAGTGACTCAAAAATATTCCAAGCACCCCATTTATACTTTTCGACACATATGGACTTTGTCCATTTTCCTCTTCTTTCCCAGCGTGCTAAATCGGCGTTTATGCCACATAAGGTACCTATACTTTGATTAAAGACCCTTTATGCTCAACACACATAGCGAACTTATCATTGCTTTTTTCTTTTCTTTTCTAGAGCTTATAGGGTTTATCATTCACAACAAAGGTACTATTCTTCACCATAGATGTATTTCTCTAATAATAATTTTTCCTTGCCATAACTACATCAAAATTTGAACCCCTTTTGATTCCCATATCCATCCTCACCTCCTATCATCCGGTTAATCGAAAGAATAAAGTCTAATAACGGCTCAAAGAAGGCGACAAATGATAGATATTCTTGGGCTATTGTTTGGGTGAATATGTGGTTAACAAAGATGGCCTTTTATCCTTTCCAAATTTGAAACACATATTGCCATCTCGACACAGAAAAACGGCAAGTTCTAGAAGATAATCACATGCACGATATCACAAAATTAAAAGAAACCGTATCAAGATGTTTATACAGTGAAGCTCAAGTCTCACGGGTTAAGCAATTGGTGAAAAACAACAAGTTTAAGCAATCTCAAGTCGTTCATGCGTCATTTTCTAACATATCATGTGCACTATCATTAAATTTCACAAAAAATTTCTATCGTCATTGGCCACATGGATTAAAACACTTCACTTAACTCGTTGATCGGCACACAACACGAAAAGAAAGACAAAAACACGACAAAAGCAACACAAACGAAAAACAAAACAAAACACAAAAACAAAAGCAGACAAAAAGCAACACAAGCGAAAAACAAAACAAAACACAAAAACAAAAGATTAAAGAAAGCGTTGGGTTACCTCCCAACAAGTGCTAATTAACGTCTTTAGCTAGACTATCACATACCTTGTTCAATCCGGCGTTCTGGTAGCAACGGACTTCCTTCCAAAATTGCGAATTCCCTTGTACTTCGCATTCACCGATGACCACCATTGAGTATGGAAGTGGCCCCCCCAAACTTGGATGATTCACTCGGAGTTCCATGCCGAGTCCACTTTTTCTCGCGTTCTTATCGGCGGGTTGATTGCCCTCTAAATATGCGGCGTGTGTAGCGGTGAGTCGTGATCTAATAGCGATCTGGGAGGAATATGCGTGCGAATAACGGCTATTAGAGGTTCTTGGCGGTCGACCTCGCGACCAGGTGGTCGTCGCTGGCGTGTCGGTGATGTGGCCTTCGTTATCACGGTTGGGCTAGCGGTAGCGACATGCCGCTGAAGTCTCGGCAAATTATTGCTGATTGCTCACGGCCGAGCTACATTGTCATGAGCTCGGTCGCAGTTCCTTTGCAGCCCACTTTCGCCTCGTCTCGCTTGGGATGATTTTGGATCATGCCTAGTGACCAATCGATTCTCCATTACTTTCATGTGTTCGCTCATAGCCGTCACAGTAGACTCCAAGCGTGTAATTTTCGGCGATCTTGCTAATAAATGAATTACTCAGTATCGCCATTTGTTGTATCAGCTCTTCCACACTCGGTTTCTTCGCCTCTTGAATCATTACATTCGAACGGCGAAACCTCACAGATATTCTTGAAAAGTAATGGGGTTGGCATCTGACAGATTATGATGATCTCTGTTGTGCGGGTTGTACGCGGTTCCATCCTCCTCGAACTGTTCGGTGGGAGATGGATACATGTAATTTAACGGCTGGCCTCTTGAGCAGGGACAAGAGTCCCATGTTCGTCATTTAGCGTTCATCTCGGTATACTTGGGCGGGGCTGCAAGGCTTTGCTCGGGGGCACTTCCCATAGTTTGGAACGCTGCCATAACTTGCGACCTTTCTCTCGTCTATTCTCCTTTGAGAGCTTTCGATCTCGGGATCTAAAATATTTCATGAGGTCCACGAGATCTTGTAAACATATCTACACGAGAAAAAGAGAATTCAGCTCTTGCAAAAATAAATAAATAATATAATATACAACTTGAATTAATAAATCCAAATCGTCAAATTATTCCTATGTGATCTTAACAATCCCCGGCAACGGCGCCAAAATTTGATTGCTCACTTTTCTAACACGAAAACGCGCAATTATAAGGTAAGCAGAGTATCGTATCCACAGGGATTGTATCACGAAAACATAGAAACTAGCTCAACGATAATTCATCATTATTCAAGCACAGAAATTGGGTGAGAGGTTTAAGGGCTTCAGAATTCAATCCAAAGCAAAGGTAACCATGCAGAAATATAAATATAAAGCAATAAAATCATGGGTGATAAAACAGATAAGAAAGACTAACCCTAGGGATACATTAATCTTATCCACAACGTATGTTTATCCTGTTTCCTATTAGCCAATTTTAATCCAGACAAGATGGAAGATCACATAAATAACCAACAACTTCAGTTACGATAATTGCGGCTGTAGATTACTAGTTTTCCCTATTACTGTTACGTCTCTAGGTGAAAACAAGCAACTCCAAACAGATCACAAAGAATAAGCTTCCTACGGATGTTCCTATCTCAGCTACGACTCAAGGTTTATCCGTATCATGCATTCAAGATCGATTGACAATTAATACAGTTACGTAATTAACTGGCAACTAGATATGCATCAAGATTGATCAGAAATTAATACATATAATTAAGCACCAAGAATCATGAATCAATGCCAGGAAAGTAAATAACGATAGCAGGAATCACAACATTTAGGATAGAATCATGCAAACCCTAGAATTAGAACGGAAATTTACCTAGACATAATTAACGGAATAAAATACGAATAAAACATAATACCGAAATTAAATGCATAAAACCTGGATAATAGCGTTGGATGAACAATTGTTGGTCTTGAATCCAATCCCAAGCGAAAAACGAAAAACAACGGAAAACGATGGGACAAAATGTTTCGATCGATAACAACGCGATAAACTAAACTAGAACAACGCAAGAATTAAATCTAGAACTAAACTAAATCGAAACTAAAGCTAAAGAATGGAAAAACTGAGGAAAAACAGTGCCAAAACGTGTAAAATTGGTTCTGGGGCGTAATAGGGTCTGTTGGAGGCGAGGGGGGCGAGCCCTATATATAGAATTAGGGTGAAAACCCTAATTTTGTTGTCTGCCGCCGCGCCTCGCAGCCGGGCTCGCGACCGCGAGCTCGGTCGTGAGGCTCTGTCTCGCGCAAAGGGCATTCTGGACGATTACGCGGCCGCGAGCTCGGTCGCTGGCTCCTGCGCGACTTCATTGTTTCGCTCCGTTCTTTCACGTCCGAACTCCGTATTGCGATCCGTTTGTGCCTATGGACTCCTATCGAGATTCTCTTTAACATTGTAAACTTTTCACATCCATATTTTTCATATCCATTTCATCATCTTTGGTTACATCTTTGTCGTGTGCATCGATTATCACCTGAAAAGCCTACAAAACACCAAAGAGAAACCCCAAGAGCAGTATCTTCCAAAAATAGCTAAAAGCATAAAGATCGACTATATAAACGCATTTAATAGATCTATTTCATCTTGATATATCATCAATAAACGAGTAAAATGCGTATTTATCAACCATCCAAATGCTTGAAGATATGTTGAGAACTGTTATCCTGGACAGATGAGAAAAGTTGGAACAAGTGTTACCACTTGTGGAATTCGCATACAACAACAATTAATCAAGCAACTATTGGAATGGCCTCGCATGCGAAACTCTTTATGGAAAGAAATATCGATCACCACTTTCTTTGGGATAAAGTGGGAAAAGAAAGTATTAAGACCGACTATATGGAAGAGATGATCATGGTATGCGACAGATCCACTAACGAATTAAAGAAGTCTAAGACCGACGTAAGTCGCACGCAGACAAATGTTACAAAAATTATATTTTGATGTGGGAAATAAAGTTTTCTTGAATATTTTCTTGTTAAAAGGAATCGTGAAATTCGTGATCAAAGGGAAGTTGCGACCACATTTCGTAGGACCCTATGAAATATTGGAAAATATAGTACCAATAACGTACAGATTGGCATTGCCGCCGAGCTTTAAAAACGTGTACAATGTGTTCCATGTTTCACAACTAAGGAAGTACATACATGACCCCAACTATGTGATACCGCCGATGATATTTTCCTCGATGACAATATGAGTTACATTAGAACCGCACTACGGAAATTTTAGACCAACGTATCCAAAAGCTAAGGAATAAAGAGATACCGTTAGTGAAGGTTCTATGGCGACACCATGGTCAAGAAGAAGCAACCTGGGAACTGGAATCCGTTATGAATGAGAAATACCCAGATCTTTTACAAGGTTAGCAAATTTCGGGACGAAATTTATTTTAAGGGGGATGGTATGTAATAGCCCGAAAAATTTAAAACTTTGATTTACTAATTTATTTAGCTAAATCGAGATTTGAATTTAGAGCGATTATTAAATTTTATAATCGTTGACGTTTTGATTTCATTTTGACGAGAAAGTTTAAGCGAATGTCGGGAGAAACTAATGCGATTATAAATCGAGTTAGATATTTTTATATGGGATAAATGGTCTAGTCAAACCACATCATTTTTATTTCTCAGAATATTCCACTTTACCCTACTTTACTCTACTTTTTCCCTAAATGCTCATCATTTTGGTTAAACTGCATCATTTCTCTAAGCATGCAATGCCAACTTTATAGCAACACATTTTTCTCCTCTCATATTCAATTGATTCACCTCACAATTCCACTCTCCACTTTCCAAACTGTTCAAACGACTTGAGGAGGAAAGTCGAACGACGAGCCTAGCATCTTCAAGGAACCTAAGCTCTTGCTCCAAAACTTCAACAAACCAGTCCAGAATAACAAGCAAATTTCTCACCAAGGTTCTATCTTATTCATCTCTCTATTTACAAATTTCTCATGTTTAGAATTAACAAGCTTGCATACTGATACCAAGCGATGCATCAACATTCATATATTTATAAATGACATAGTTCATCCACAACAAAACATAGTTCATCTACAACAACAAAAAATCGACAATACAAGAATTTACAAGATAAAGAATAAGTTCCAGAATTTCTTGAATTACATAAACTATGGCAAATAGAATCCTAATTACAGAGGCTACTCTTGAACCTTAATAACCATTACTGTTGTCGCCGATCGAGAGAGAGAAATGGGGGCGACGTTGTTGCTATCGACAGTGGCGGTGCTGGCCGAGTCGAGGTAGCGAGGTGGCTGGAACGGTGACGGCATGGCGTCGGTGCACCCGGTCGAAGCGAAGGCAGCGTGTTCGTGTATGTGAGTGTGTGTGCGTCGATTTGCCAAGAACCGAAAGAGAAGGGACGGTGGCGGCACAACTAGCCGAAGGTTTTGCACATGGTGGTGCTGCACGCGACGACAATACACGACGACAACAGTGGCTGAGAACAGAGAGAAATGGAAGAGATAAGGCGCGGTGGTCGCAGCGACACGGCTCACCACCGACGATGTGTCGGCCAGAGATTGAGGAGCGGCGCGGTAGATAAAGCTTGTGTGTATCTCATGTGTGTGTGTGTCGAGTGTGAGAGACGAGAGAGAGGTGTGAAATGGAGGGGGCTGGGGCTGCTAGGGTTCAATTTTATGTTGGTTTGGGCCCTATTTTCATTGGGCCGGAAATTTTGGTGTTGGGCCTTGATTACGGGCCGAGAAAAAAAAGAAAAGAGAATGGGCTATGTGATGTGGGCTGGTTTAAAATAAAATGGTATTGGGCCTATGTAAGATGGGCTTCTGGAATTAAATGAAAGATGGGCCTTTAGAATAAATTTCTATGGGCTTTTAAATTAAATGGAAGAAGGGCTCTTGAATTAAATTGATATGGACTTTTAATTAAATTAAAGATGGGCTTAGACTTATTTTCAATATTGGGCTAAGAATTTAATTTGGTAATGGACTTGAACTATTCATCTATGATCCATTAAAATTAAATTAAGGATTGAATAATTTCTATATTAATTAAATATGAGATTTAATTTTAGTAATTAAATTTTGAGATTAATTCTTAATTAATTAAATAATAATCTAAATATAAATTATTTAAAGAGAGTTAATTAAATTCATTAGATTGGATAAAGTCTAATTTTTAGAAATTGAATAACATAATTAATTAAATATGTTAAAGGATAATTTGAGAAATTTTCTTTTAAAGTGATTTACTTATATAATGAGATGGACCTTATGTAATTTGTTACAAAGGTGTGATTGGAAATAAATCATAAATAGTGGATATCTAAGATGAATTAAATTAATTTGATCGATTAATCAAATATTATTCGACTTTTTAATTGATCCATTTTATTAAGCTTTAATTATGGATCTATTTAATTAAATTAGAGATTTAATTAAATATTAATGAGTTGATTATGTCAAGGAGATGATTGAGAAAATATTATTTAAGCAACTTTAATTTATAGAGCGATTGTTAGAAGATGATTGATTTATAAGAAACCTTTATTGATTGTGTACTATAGATATGGGTTTCTCCGATGAAAATGTGGGACGTGTGGCGAGAAACACGGCGAGGAAATGATAGTGATGAATGAGGTATTGGAGCTCGAAATCGTTGATCGGCGTTAATAAGCGATGAAGATTAGTTATGAACTTAGGATTCATAAATTATACGAAACGACGTGGAGAAACATCAATGGAAGGAAAGAATACAACGTCGAAGTGTCATTTATCGTCATGGCAAGACGAACCTAATAGACGACATATAGATTGCTAACTGAGTCGTATCGATAACGAAACCCTAAAACCCAGAAACTCTAAGACTTAAAAGATATCGAGTTTGTCGAATCTTAATGATGCATTCCAAAAGAAACGAATGACGTATTAAATTATATTTCTTACGTTGATAAGGTCCAGCGTGGACGTAGATGAAAACGACAAAGGGTCGCTAGCAGGTACTTCAAGAAGGACAATCCTTGAGGTGGGCTTTCTTGAAACAAAAATGTTATGCATAACTCAAAGCATGATTTACAAAACTTTATGAAATATTATCACATGAAATGTTATGTATCGCCAAATGTTTATGTTTTGTTGTTATCCTATCCGAGATTGGTATATCCAATGTGGTATGTGAATGTGTTGGTCCACCAACGCAAAAAAAGGTAACGATCGGATCCGACTTAGTTAAGGACTAACTCGGATTGTGTACACGATGTGTTGTGTGTTAAGGTTAGCTACCTCGACCGGTCACGGCGACTATGTATAGGTGGCCACCTCCATAGTCTTGTGATTGATGAATGAATGAATGATTAGATATGGAACAACGTGGATGAAATAGTCCGGTAGGACACTTTTGGTAAATGATAAAATGTTTGATAGGCATGAGTCTTTCAACTAAAATCCTCATATGCTATTGTGGGCAGTTCAATAACTTTTATAAATAAAATATTTTCGGCAATGAGTCCACTGAGTACTTTTGTACTTAGCCCTGCATCTCGTTTTTGATGTGCAGGTTGAGCAAGGATTGATGATGGGTGCGAGGCGGTGCAAAGTGGTAGTGGTTTTGTTGCTTTAATTGAAAGGATTTCTAGAACCTTGAGCATGCATCGTCATATGTATGTTCATACGTTTATTGCTGCCAAACCCTGATGTTTTGTTGGTATCTGTTGATTATGACTGTTTTCATATCGTATGGAACTTGAGGTCGTACCTCGTTCCTTGAATTGCGCCCTGATTGGGTTAAGATTTGAATATTGAACCTTTTGGCAAGTCCTTCTTTGACTTGAGTTTGTATCGAAACAACTTAATCCTTTCAGTCTATGCATTTATTCAAAATTGATTGGTTAATTGTATTGATTAGTAATGTATATATCCACTGCATTATCATACCAGTGACGATCCGTACTTCCTTGGGAAGTCGGGTCGTCCTAGCCTCTTGTGAGGGAGATGGTTGGCCGCGGGGAAGAGGGCGTTGGCCACGGGCGAGAGGGTTGGCCGTCGGGTTCACGGGTGAGGGAAGGGTTGGCCGCCGGGTTCACGGGTGAGGAGAGGTTGGTTCTTTGGGGAGGGTTGGCCGTTGGCGTTGGGGAAGGTTGGCCGTCGGGAAGTAAGGGAGGAGGTTGGCGGTGATAGAGAGAGAGAGAGAGAGAGAGAGAGAGAGAGCTTAGAGAGAGAGAGAGAGCTTAGCCCTTGTGTCTGTGTGTTCTTTTTTATAACGAAATTTGAATTAAAGCTGCAAAAGATTCTTACGCAAATTCATGCACTGGCGATATTTGTCATGCAAATATATTAGATCGCACTTCAATCTCCACGACGGAGAATTGATTTCACCGACCGAAATTTTGTTTTTTTTCTAAATTTATATTATAATTAAATACATGTTTTGTAATATTTTGTTTTAATTAATTAAAAATAAAATACAATTAAACAAACCAAATAAATAAATATTAAATAAACATTAACTATTTAACAAAAAATAATCAAATTTAACAAACCAAATAAATAAATATTAAATAAACATTAACTATTTAGTTATAATTTATTTTTGATATAATTATGATAAGGACAAAGATTCTCTAATGATTTAGACGAGGCACAAATTTTCGTGTGCAATAGTGTGATGATTTTGATGAAAATATATTAAAATAATCAAATGGGTATAGGTGGCACTTATTTTTATAAATGGATATACACAACACACATTTTACAAAAATGGGTACTTAAGCTCCAAAGCCTTTATTTTTTATGTAATTCTTGAAGTTTTGTATATGGTTCATTGTTACTTTATGATGTGATTATGCGTAGGGATGTCGGCGGCCCGATGCTATTCGGACGAACCAATAAATTAGTATTGGTTACGGTTGCGGAATCGACCCGATAAACACGGATCGGACGGATCGGACCATCAAGTTATGATTTTGGATCGGGTATTATCCATTGCTAACTGGTTACCCGTTGGACCGCTACACCCAATATCTCCCGATATCTCTCCTCGTCTTTGAATTAATTCATCAATCCACGAAAATATCCATAATTTTATTTTAAATATTTATAAAAATATTTCATTTTTATTTTAATATATCATTTACTTTATCTCTTTATTTTAATCTTAAAGTTCCTATTTTATCAACTTAAAAATATCCATCAATTATTATTTTTAAATATACATCGATCAAATTTATATATTTCGTTCAAATTGAGTATAATATATTAGTTTTGAGTTTGGGGAATAGAATCGCGGAAGAAAATGAAAGAAAGCAAATCTATTGGAAATCGTGTATATATATATATATATATATATATATATATATATATATATATGGTCAAGTTTTCCGGAAGCTACTTTGACCAAGATTTTTAGTGACGTAACGTTTAATTTTGTGAAATTTAACGGCATAGGATCGATTACGAATAGATGATCGTGGTGTATTCACATTCTCAAATCCAATTTTCGGTGAGTGAGAAATAGTGGATCAAAGTTGGTCACTTAAACATGGAGTTATGTACTTAAGGGGATAAGCATGGATTAATTAATCCTTATCCCACATTGATTAATGTACCTTCATTAATTGTCTATATAAGTCGTTCATTGAACACTTAGTATAATTATGTGCACAAGTGAAGAATTTGGAAAGCCCACACGCCAAGACTTGTGCCATGCCACCGCCCGCCCGTGCCGATGCCGATCGCGCCCGCGCCTCGGCTCCGGTTCCGTGGTCCTTGGTCCTTAGATCTTGGATCTTGGCAATTGGTCTTTGGGTGGTCTTTGGGCTGTTCGTGGGCTTGCTTTGTGGGCTCGGTTCGTGGCCCATTGCCGTATATTTTGGATCAATGTTTGATCGAGCCCAAAGATGGAGTTGGTCAGAGGCCCAACTCGTGTGGCCCAATCCGTTGGGCTCTTTGTGTACTTGAAGGGCGTCCGGATATGTCCAATGAACACGACGCATCGTTGTCAGATTCGTCGAAGCGTCGGTAACGTTCCGACATGATGGCTCTGCGGAAAGCGTGGGCACGTTGTCTCCGAAACCGCCGCGTAACCCCTCGCACTCAATGGGGACATAACCCGTAACACCCGACTTCACTGCGGTGTTGACTCAACATGCTTCCCATGAGGGGCGACGCCTATAAATAGGCCATGTCTCCCGGCATAAGCCACCCTCTTGTCTAAAGCATTCCTAAGAGCACTTCTCGCATACATACTTTGTGTCCAAGTTACGTCATCGCCTCCATCCGGTTCGTCGGAGCTCGTTGGTGCATGGTGTCGCCACTCTACGAGGCATTTGCCGTTTCATCTTTGGGATGATACGCCAAAACCGAGAAACACTACCGGGTGTATCTCGTCTTGCGGAAAGAGCCTCCTCGACTCGGCATCCGCTCACGGTTTTTACATTTTCTATTGTATTTCCTTTTGTTTCAAATTCATTGTTAGTTTTGATCTCCTACATTTCGGTTTCGAATTATGAATACGTCAAGTTACATTACTTTTATCGTTTTCCAACAATCGCAAGACGATATAGCACTTGCCAAGGAGTTCAGACTGTTAATTAACTTAAAAACTTTCGAAACTTAATACCTTTGCTTGGAGATGTCGACCGTACTTGCCACCGACTCCGCCTCCACCGCCTCTGCCGTTGCCTCTGCTGCTGCTGCCAATTCTGGCACAATGGCTTCGGTCATGTTTGGTTCGATGCCTTCGGGGTCAACCATTGGACCCTTTGGGTCGACTGTTGGTTCCACTTTTAGTGGTTCAATAATTGGTTCCACTTTTAGTGGTTCCGTTGGTTCGACGACTGCACTTTTCAGTGGGTCGACTGTTGGATCCATGGGATCTAACATTGGTGGTTCTCATTCGAGTTCCATGTTCCAGCACACTTCAAGTGGTGTTGGTGGATCCGGTTTTGGATCGATCTCGGTGCCTGTTCATACCACGAGGATGATGCCACCCGCCGAGAAGCCGCCAAAGTTTGGAGGATCCGACTTCAAGAGATGGCAACAAAAGATGTTGTTCTACCTCACGACGTTGGGCTTCGCCAACTTCTTGGTGGAAGATGAGCCCGCCGTTCCGGGGGCTGAAGTGAAGGACTTTCACATCCGAGCAACATATGATAACTGGCGCACTGGTGACTATCTTTGTATAAACTTTATACTTGTAACGACATCCAAATGTATGTGGGATGCGCTAGAAAAGAAGCACCGTAGTGATGACGCAGGTACAAAGAAGTTCATTGTAGACAAATATTTGGACTACAAGATGGTCGATTCTCGACCGATCTTGACCAAGTGCAAGAGTTTCAACTCATTGTACACGAGGTTCAAGTCGAAGGAACTGTTGTTTGGATGGCTTTGTCGTCGCCACGGTGATTGAGAAGCTACCGGGGTGGAGAGACTTCAAGGTCTACCTTTAAGCACAAGCGAAAGGATATGACACTTGAAGACTTGATCGTCAAACTGCGCATCAAGTCTGACGTGAAGAAGCAAGAGTTAAAAGTGAAAGGCTTGATCGATGCTAGAGCCAACCTGTTGGAGAGAGGCGGTCCCTCCAACAAACGTGTTAGTCCCAATGCCAATGACAAAGGCAAAGGGAAGGTGGTTGTCCGTAAGTTTGACGGGGACTGTTACAATTGTGGCAAGCATGGCCACACGAGTAAGGACTGTCGTCAGCCAAAGAAGAAGAAGGCTAAACAAGTTGCCAACGTTATCGATAAGGACTTCGACAAATGGGACAAAGATGACTTGGCTGCTGTGGTGACCGAAGAAGTCAACCATGTCGAGAATCAAGGTGGATGGTTCATCGACACTGGCGCAACTGCGCACGTCTGCACCGAAAAGATGTGTTTCTCCACCTACAAGCCTGTTGAGGGGAGGAAGCTCAACATGGGGAACCAAGCTTCGTCCGAGGTTGCCGGAGTTGGTGATGTGGTGCTCAAGATGTCGTCCGGCATTGAGATCACGTTGAAGGATGTGCTGCATATCCCAGATATTCGCAAGAACTTAGTGTCGGGCTCTATTCTAGTTAATAAAGGTTTTAGACTAGTTTTTGAGTCGGACAAGTTTGTCTTGACTAAGTTTGGAAAGTTCCTTGGTAGGGGTTATCTCAACGGGGGTCTTTTCAATCTAAATGTAATGGTTGTGCGCCGTGTACCAAAAATTATGATGAATAAAAATGCATCTACTTCCTCTTACTTGACTGAGTGCTCTGATTTATGACATTGTAGATTAGGACATATTAATCTAAATGCAATAAAAAGATTAGTAAATTTAGATTTACTAAAGTTAAATGAAGTGAATACACAAACGAAATGTGAGATTTGTGTGGAAGACAAAATGGCTATCGGAGCACTAAGCCTCTAGAACTTATTCACACTGATGTGTGTGATTTAAAGTTTGTACAAACTAGAGGTGGTAAAAAGTACTTCATCACGTTTATTGATGATCAGCATAAGATATTGTTATCTTTACCTTCTAAGAAGTAAAGACGAGGCTATTGAAGCTTTTAAAACTTCAAGAACGAAGCCGAGAATCAACTAAGTTGTCGAATTAAGACCGCTCGAGCGATAGAGGGAGAATATGTAGCTCCGTTTGAGGCATTATGCAACGAAAGTGGTATAATACATCAAACGACGCCCTTATTCACCTCCGTCTAATAGCGTTCTTGAACCTAAAAATTGAACACTTAAGGAGATGATGAATGCTTTGTTGATTAGTTGTGGTTGCCCTGTAACTTGTGGGGGAGCTGTTTTGACGACCGACTACATCTTGAACAAGATTCCTTTGAAGAGTAAGGATGTCACTCCTACGAGTTGTGGAAAGGAAGAAAGCCATTGACACGTTGTCGATTAGCGTTCAAAATAAATTTATAACCTATTGCCCATCACAGGCGTAGCCGCCGATAAGTATAGGGTCAATCCCACGAGGAGTTGGTGTAGCAATCTACGATGTCATGATGTCACTTAAAAGGAATGAGAGTGGTGTAATTATTTTGATCACTATAGGTAGACTAAAGTAACACGAAACAAACTCAAAGGAATATCAAATAATAAGGACGAGTGCGGCAGGCAACAACCGTGAAGACGATTAACACTTTCGATCATAGGTGCAAAGGTTTTCACTACATGACATGCATCAACGGTTATAAGAGCCATACGTCGTGACCCGTTGTCACGCGTCACGCCCTGACGCACCTGATCGCTCACTTTTCTAACACGAAACGCAAGTATATAGGTAAGTCGAGTATCGTATCCACGTGATTGTATCACGAAAACATAGAAGCTAGCTCAGCGATAATTAATCATTATTCAAGCACGAAATTGGGTGAGAGGTTTAAGGGCTTCAGAATTTTAATCCAAAGCAAATGTAACCATGCAGAAATATAAAATAAAGCAATAAAATCACGGATGATAAAACAGATAAGAAAGACTAACCCTAGGGATGCATAAATCCTACCCACAATGTATGTTTATCCTGTTTCCTATTAGCCAATTTTAATCCAGACAAGATGGAAGATCACATATATAACCAACAACTTCGCCATTCGACAATTGCGGCGATGAATTACGAGTTTTCCCTACCATTCTAGGTTAAAACAAGTAACTCAAAAGGATCACTAAGAATATGCTTCCTACGGATGTTCCTATCTCATTTCGACTCAAGGCTTATTCAGATCATGCATTCAAGATCGATTGACAATTAATACGATTACGTCATTAGCGGCAACTAGATATGCATCAAGATTGATCGAAATTAATACATATAAATAAGCACCAAGAATCATGAATCAAAGCCTAGAAGGTAAATAGCGATAACAGAATCACAACATATAGGATCGAATCATGCAAACCCCTAGATTAGAGCGGAAAATTACCTAGACATAATAAACATAATAAAATACGAATAAATCATAAAAACGGAAATTAAATGCATAAAACCGGATAATAGCGTTGGATGAACAAAGGTTGGTCTTGAATCCAATCCCAAGCGAAAAGCGAAAACAACGGAAAAGCGATCGAACAAAGCGTTCGAATCGATAACAACGAAGAACTAAACTAGAACAATGGAAAACGAATGCTAGAATGTAAACTAAAGCTAAACCAAGAATGAAAACTGAGGAAAAACTGAAATAAAACTGCTCTGGGCGTGTCTGGGTCCAAGGAGGCGCAAGGGAGGCTTGCCCTATTTATAGATAAGGGTGGAAACCCTAATTTGCGCGCCTGCCGCTACGTCTCGCGACCGCTCCTCGCGGTAGCTAGCTCGACCGCGAGGCATCTTCGCCGCTCTTCTTCATGATCGCCTCTTGCGCTCGCGAGGTTTCCTCGCGGCCTCGGCTAGCGGTCGCTAGCTATGGCCGTGAGAAATAACACTGATGACTTTCTGCGGGGCTTGCTCGCGTGCGAGGTCACGGTCGCGTCGATCTTGGCGCTCATTGGCTTGCCTAGCGATCGCTAGTCTGGTCGCTAAACGGGCGGATGTGCATTTGGCTCGTGCTTCGTTCCTTGCTTCGATTTTTAACATATAGACCTACACAACACCAAAAGAACACCCAAGAGCAGTATCTTCTAGAAATAGATAAAACATTAAGAACCGATACATAAACGCACATTAAATGATCTAAACTCATCTTTAAATATCAACAATAAACGTGTAAAATGCGCGTTTATCAAACCCCCCAAACTTAAAACATTGTTTGTCCTCAAACAAAACCAAAACAGAAAGACACAACGAAAAGATCAACGAGCGCAGCAAAGATGATAACCATTATAAGCCTCAGAAACATATTAACGCTCAAAAACATTAGCGCACATGACTGATCGCTCCTTTTCACACGTAAAAGTGTAATGATAGGGTGTTTAATATCGTATCCACGAGATTGTATCACGAAAACATAGAAGCTAGCTCAACGACTATTCATCATTATTCAAGCACGGATAAAGGGTGAGAGGTTTTGGGGCTTGAATTTAATCAAAGCAAAGGTAACCAAGCGTAAATATAAATAACGTAATAAAAACACGAAAGATAACTATAAAGAAAGACTAACCCTAGGGATGCACTAATCCTATCCACAACGATGTTTATCCCGCTTATTATTAACCGCTTTAATCCGACATAAGACGGAAGATCACATATATAACCAACAACTTGATTCGACAATTGCGGCGATTAATTACTAATTTTCCCTATCACGATTCGTCTCTAAAGGAAAAAACAACTCCAAACAGATCACTAAGAATATGCTTCCTACGAATGTCTATCTCGATTCGACTCGAGGCTTATTCAGTATCATGCATTCAAGATCGATTGACAATTAATACGATTACGTCATTAACTCGGCAACTAGATATGCATCAAGATTGATCGAAATCAACACATATAAATAAGCACCATGAATCATGAATCATGCACGGAAGGTAAATAACAACAAGAGGAATCGCAACATATAGGATAGAATCATGCAAACCCAGGATTAGAATTGAAAACTAGCCGGACATAAAAACGGAATGAAATACGATTTAACCATAAAACGGAAATTGAATATATAAAACCCGTAGGGAAGCGTCGGATGAACAAAGGTTGGTCTTGAATCCAATTCCAAGCGAACGAGCGGAAAACAAAGGAAAGCGATCGGACAAAACGTTCGATCGATAACAAACAATAAACTAAACTAGAAAACGTAAGAACAATACTAGAATTAAACGGAAGCTAAAATAAAGATAAAGCGAGGAAAAACTCAAGAGAAATAGGTCTGGGCGTATTGGGTGTGCGGAGGCGCGAGTGGGGTGATCCCTATTTATAGAAAGGGTTGAAACCCCAATTTCTCTCTCCCCGTACCATGACGGTCCTCGCGATCGCTAGTGCGATCGCTAGGTATGTCTCGGCGCGTTCTTCCGCTTCGCTCGCTTCTTGCGCTCGCTTTGTACCTCGCGACCGGCTAGCGGTCGCTAGAAATTATAAAATGGTCGCGAGAAATCGTCCGGTGAGTTCTCGGTGCTAAGCCATTGCGCGGGCACGCAGGTCGCAGCGGCTCTTACGGGCGCTCATTGGTTTGCCTCATGACCAGACTAGCGACCGCTAGGCTGGTCGCTAAGCTGACAGATTATTCATTGGCTCGTGCTTCATTCCTTGTTTCGATTATCAACATATAAACCTACAAAATGTCGAAGGAACACCCAAGAGCAAGATCTTCTAGAAATAGATAAAACATTAATAATCGATACATAACGCACATTAAACGAGCTAAACTCATCTTCAAATATCAACTATAAGCGTGTAAAATGCGCGTTTATCAAACCCCCAAACTTAAAGCATTGTTTGTCCTCAAACAAAAGCGAGCAGAAAGACAAACGAAAGATCAACGAGCGTAAAAGAGGATAACCATTAAAAGCCTCGAAACATATTAACGCCAACAATATTAGCGTACATGACGACGTTAGCCAACTCAACACAAACAACCATCGAGGGCTAAAACTCATTTATTTTCAACCCTCACAAAGGCATGTGTGTAGAAAATATAGGATACACTCAAACTCATAAAGAAATTAAGGACGTGTATACACTCAATGATCAATGCAATGCAACATCTTACCATAGGCTTGCCGTTTCTCTAACATCTCCACCGCGTCAAATGTTTTCAAATAAGGATCAAAGAGGTCTTTTGATAGGTTATAATGTAGGCACATTGGTTAAGGTAGGATAATATATGGCTAAGTGACTCAAGAATATTCCAAGCACCATCATTTATACATTTCGACACATATGGACTTTGTCCATTTTCCTCTTCTCTCCCAACGTGCTAAATCAACGTTTAATGCCACAGAAGGAACCTATACTTTGATTAAAGACCCTTTATGCTCAACACTCATAGTGAACTTAACATTTTTCCTTTTCTTTTCTTTTCTAGAGCTTATAGGGTTTAACTTTCACGAACAAGGTACTATTCTTCACCACGTATGTATTTTTCTAAAAGAAACTTTTCTCGTCATAACTACATCAAAATTTCAACCCTTTGATTCCCATATCCATCCTCACCTCCTATAATCCGGTTAATCGAAAGAAAAAGTCTAATAAAGGCTCAAAGAAGGCGACAAATGGTATATATCATCGGGTTAGTGTTTGGGTGAATATGTGGTTAACAAAGATGGCCTTTATCCTTTCCAAATTGAAACACATATTGCGGTCTCGACACAAAAAACGGCAAGTTCTAGAAGATAATCACATGCATGATATCACACACTAATGTAAACTCAGATCAAGATATGTATACGATGAAGCTCAAGTCTCACAGATAAGCAAATGGTGAAAAAACAACAAGCCTAAGCCATCTCACGTCATTCATGCGTCATTTTCTAACATATCATGCGCACTATCATTAAATTTCACAAAAATTTCTATCGTCATTGGCCACATGGATTAACACACTTCACTTAACTCGTTGATCGGTATTACCGAAAACGAAAAGAAAAACAGAAACAAGATAAAAAACAACACAAACGAAAAACAAAAACAAAACACAAAACAAAATAAGAATCCGTTGGGTTACCTCCCAACAAGTGCTTAATTTAACGTCTTTAGCTAGACCATTACTAACCTTTTTCAATCCGGCGTTTGGCAACAGCAAATCCTTCTCAACTCGTGGATCCTCCTAAACTTAGCATTCACGGATCTCCACCATCGACTATGGAAGTGCCCCCCAAACTCGAATGATACACTCGGAGTTCCATGCCGAGTCCACTTCTTCCTTCTCGCAAAGATCCTCGATTGGTCGAGTACCCTCTAGCGTGAGATGTGTGCGGCAAGCAGAATCATGATCGGCGGCAATCTTCCGACTTTCCAACGTCGTGTTGCTTGATGGCGTCGATATGGAAATCTTGAGCTCCTCATCGTTAACACGAAACGTGAGATTGCCTTCCCGCACATCAATCAACGCACGACCGGTTGCTAGAAAAGGTCTACCTAAGATTAGCGGTTGTTGTTTGAATTGGGAATATCTAAAATAACAAAATCGGCAGGAAAAACAAAATCCCAATTTACCAACACGTCTTCGACGATACCTTTTGGATATGTGGTGACCGGTCACCATCTTGATGAAATCTTCGTCGGCTTCATCTTTCCTAGGTGTAGCCAGTTGAAGGCGTTCAATAGCATCGATTGATGCTCGCCTCAAATCGCACAAAACATTTGGAAAAATCGCCGGGCGATCTCGCACTCTAACGTAAACCGCGGGATCCTTCGCTCGGAGGAGCTTCCTTTGCAAGACGGCATCGCATTCTTGAGATAGGGAAATTTTCTCAAATTTCCCAAGTTTCTTCTTGCTTGCTAGCACGTCTTTTAAGAATTTCATGTATTCGGCATGTTTCGCAGTAGCTTCAAAGAGAGGCAAATTTATCTCAACTTTTGAAAACCTCTTTGAACGAGCAAACTCCTCGTCATATTTCAACTTGACAAGTCGACTCGGAAGCGGGACCGGAGGTGTACGTGCGAGATTTGCTACAGGGTTGCCTCGCGGTCGACCTCGCGATCGCTGGGAAGGTCGCGAGGAGTCTGCTGCACGTTGGACTCCTTCCTCGCGTGTGAGCTTGCGGGCGCGAGCTCGCACGCTGATTTCTCGGCCATGTGCTCTGACTGATTGCTCGCGGTCGGGTTTGCAGTCTTTGGGTTGCTCATGTCGGTCTTGCGCGGACAGCGTGCTCGGTCGCGGGCGGGCTTCGTGGAAAAAATTGGATGGTTCGCGATCGGGCTCGCGGTCGCGAGCTTCGATCACGAAGTTTACTGCGTCGATGTACTATCATGCTCTTCTTCCCGGTGGGGCTCGTGTAAGCTCGTCCCTCCTCGTCTGAATGGCTAAGCATTGACTCTTCGGGTTCACCTCCGTATTACTCGGAAATTGGCCCGTCTTTTGTAGTGCATTCACTTGCACGGCTATTTGACCAATTTGATTCTCCAACATCTTCATGTGCTTCCCCATAGCCGTCACAGTGGACTCCAAATGATTTATCTTTTGCCCGGTGTTGCTTATGAACGAATTCTGATTCGTTGCCAATTGTTGGTTGCTTATAACCAAGCTGCTGATCATGTCTTGAGACTTGGCTTCCTCGGCTCTTGAATCAATTACGAATATTGAAGCTTCTTGAAGGTTGTTGGAAATTGAATGACTCCTCCGATTGATGTGGCTGATGTTCTCTGTCTCAACTCGACTCTTCAAAAGAGTGAACTTTCATAAGATCGTCATATTTTGAATCACTCTCAACAGAAATGCTTTGAGCGATGGCGTCTCTCCGTTGGCCATTGATAGCTGTTGGCGCCATCTCTTCTAAAATACGGCTCGCCCGTCCACCGGTCGGTTCAATAAGCAGCCCCGCCAAGCATCCACCATGCTCCTCGCCCCGCCATGTCAGTCCACCGAGAACTGTGTGATTTGTTGCTCCTTGGAGAACCCATGTTGTGGACATCGTCTCAATAGACCTCTGAATCTCTCCCATGCCTCGAATAATGATTCGTCGTGGTTTTGGCAAAAATGAGAGATTTCGCGATGATCTTCGTACTTTACCGCGGAAAGTATTTCGAAAGAAACTTCTCGCAAAGTTTCCCCCAAGTGTCGATGCCAGCCCGGTCCAAACTCTTAAACCAATCTTTCGCCTGGCTACGCAGCGAGAAACCGAACATGCGCATCCGGATCGTGTCTTGTGGCACCCCATTCTGTTTGATGGTGTCACAAATATCGAGAAAAGTCTCGAGATGTGCATTCGGGTCTTCCGTGACTCCTCCCCCAAACTGCTCTCCTTGGACCATACTGATCAGGGCCGGTTTGAGCTCGAAATTATTTGCATCTACGTGCGGGCCCCAACCGCCTCCTTGGAACTGTTCGGTGGGATGTCATACATGTGGTTCTGAGGTCTTTCCTCCGAGGCGGTGGACAATGATTCCCATGTTCGCCATCGTGCCGCATCTCGCAAAGTCGGCTAGAATGCATGCTACTTGCTCGGGAGGAACGCCCCCGTTCTGTGGATTGGCTGCCATTGCAGCTCGTCTCTTCTCTCGTCCTTTTCTCCTTTGAGAGCTTTCGATCTCGGGATCCAATAATACTTCAGGAGGTCCCTGAGATCTTGTACGCATAAACCACCTGAGAAAAGAGAGAATTTAGCACTGACAAAAATAAATAAATAAATATAATATAATATATATATAACTTGAATTAATAAATCCAAATCGTCAAATTATTCCTATGTGATCTTAATAATCCCGAAGAACGGCGCCAAAATTTGATCGCTCCTTTTCACACGTAAAAGTGTAATGATAGGGTGTTAAGCATCGTATCCACGAGATTGTATCACGAAAACATAGAAGCTAGCTCAACGACTATTCATCATTATTCAAGCACGGATAAAGGGTGAGAGGTTTTAGGGCTCGTAATTTAATCCAAAGCAAAGGTAACCAAACGTAAATATAAATAACGAATAAAAACACGAAGATAACTATAAAGAAAGACTAACCCTAGGGATGCACTAATCCTATCCACAACGATGTTTATCACGCTTATTATTAACCGTTTTAATCCAGACAAGACGGAAGATCACATATATAACCAACAACTTCAGTTACGACAATTGCGGCAGTTGATTACTAATTTTCCCTATCACAGTTACGTCTCTAAAGGAAAAAAAACAACTCCAAACAGATCACTAAGAATATGCTTCCTACGAATGTCCTCTCTCAGTTACGACTCAAGGCTTATTCGTATCATGCATTCAAGATCGATTGACAATTAATACAGTTACGTCATTAACTGGCAACTAGATATGCATCAAGATTGATCAGAAATCAACACATATAAATAAGCACCATGAATCATGAATCATGCCTGGAAGGTAAATAACAACAGTAGGAATCGCAACATATAGGATAGAATCATGCAAACCCTAGGATTAGAATTGAAAACTAGCCAGACATAAAAAACGGAATGAAATACGATTTAACCATAAAAACAGAAATTGAATATATAAAACCCATAGGGAAGTGTCGGATGAACAAAGGTTGGTCTTGAATCCAATTCCAAGCGAACGAACGGAAAACAAAGGAAAACGATCGGACAAAACGTTCCGATCGATAACGAAACAATAAACTAAACTAGAAAAACGTAAGAACAATACTAGAATTAAACGGAAGCTAAAATAAAGATAAAACTGAGGAAAAACTCAAGAGAAATAGGTCTGGGGCGTATTGGGTGTCTGGAGGCGCGAGTGGGGTGATCCCCTATTTATAGAAAAGGGTGGAAACCCTAATTTCTCTCCTGCCGCGCCGCCTCGCGATCGGTCCTCGCGATCGCTAGTGCGATCGCTAGGTATGTCTCGCGTTCTTCTCGCCGCCGCCTTCTTGCGTCGCTTTGTACCTCGCGACCCGGCTAGCGGTCGCTAGAAATTATGAAATGGTCGCGAGAAATCGTCCAGTGAGTTCTCGGCGCTAGAGGCTTCGCTCGCGGGCACGAGGTCGCGGCCGCGGCTCTTCTGGGCGCCATTGGTTTGCCTCATGACCAGCCTAGCGACCGCTAGGCTGGTCGCTAAGCCGGACAGATTATTCATTTGGCTCGTGCTTCGTTCCTTGTTTCGATTATCAACATATAAACCTACAAAATGTCAAAGGAACACCCAAGAGCAGTATCTTCTAGAAATAGATAAAACATTAATAATCGATACATAAACGCACATTAAACGAGCTAAACTCATCTTCAAATATCAACTATAAACGTGTAAAATGCGCGTTTATCAAACCCCCCAAACTTAAAGCATTGTTTGTCCTCAAACAAAAATAGAACAGAAAGACAAACGAAAGATCAACGAGCGTAGCAAAGAGGATAACCATTAAAAGCCTCAGAAACATATTAACGCTCAACAATATTAGCGTACATGACGACGTTAGCCAACTCAACACAAACAACCATCGAGGGCAAAAACTCATTTATTTTCAACCCTCACAACGGCATGTGTGTAAAATATAGAGGATACACTCAAACTCATAAAGAAATTAAGGACGTGTATACACTCACAGGTCAATGCAATGCAACATCTTACCATAGGCTTGCCATTTCTCTAATATCTCCACCGCGTCATTGTGTTCAAATTAGGATCAAAAAGGTCTTTTCATAGGTTGTAATGTAGGCACATTGGTTAAGGTAGGATAATATATGGCTAAGTGACTCAAGTATACTCCTAGTACCCCCATTTATCTTTTTTCGAAACATATGGACTTTGTCCATTTTCCTCTTCTTTTCCAACATGCTAAATCGACGTTATGCCTCATAAGATACCTATACTTTGATTAAAGACCCTTTTATGCTCAAAACACATAGTGAACTTATCATTGCTTTTTCTTTTATTTTCTAGAGCTTATAGGGTTTATCATTCACAACAAAAGTATTATTCTTCACCACAGATGTATTTCTCTTGCACAAATTTTTCTCGTCATAACTACATCACAATCCCCTTTTGATTCCCATATCCATCCTCACCTCCTATCATCCGGTTAATCGAAAGAATAAGTCTAATAAAGGTTCAAAGAAGGCGACAAATGGTATATATCATCGGGTTAGTGTTTGGGTAAAATGTGTGGTTAACAAAGATGGCCTTTTATCCTTTCCAAATTCGAGACACATATTGCAGTCTCGACACAGAAGAACGGCAAGTTCTAGAAAATAATCACATGCATGATATCACACAATTAAAAGAAACTGCATCAAGATATTTATACAGTGAAGCTCAAGTCTCACGGGTTAAGCAAATGGTGAAAACAACAAGTTTAAGCAATCTCAAGTCGTTCATGCGTCATTTTTTTTAACATATCATGTGCACTATCATTAAATTTCACAAAAAAATTCTATCGTCATTGGCCACATGGATTAACACACTTCACTTAACTCGTTGATCGACAGACACAACACGAAAAGAAAGGCAAAAACACGACAAAAAGCAACACAAACGAAAAACAAAACAAAACACAAAAACAAAACAAGAAAACGTTGGGTTACCTCCCAACAAGTGCTTAATTTAACGTCTTTAGCTAGACCATCACTAACCTTTCTCAATCCGGCGTTTTGGTGGCAACATAAATCTTTCCCAATTTGTGGATTCTCCTATACTTAGTATTCACGGATGACCACCACTGACCATGGAAGTGGCCACCCCCAAACTTGAACGATACACTCGGAGTTCCATGCCGAGTCCACTTCTTCCTTCTTGCAGCTTCCTCGATTGGTGAGTACCCTCTAAGCGCTGCGACGCAAAGCGGCGGCAAAGAATGGTCGTGATCGAGTAGCAATCTTCCGGCTTTTCACCGTCGTGTTGCTTGATGGCGTCATATATGGAAATCTTGAGCTCCTCATTGTTAACATGAAACGTAAGATTACCTTCCTGCACATCAATCAAAGCACGACCAGTTGCTAGAAAAGGTCTGCCCAGGATTAGTGCTTGTTGTTTGAATTCGGAATATCTAAAATCATAAAATCGGCAGGAAAAACAAAGTCCCGAATTCTTACCAACACATCTTCGACGATACCTTTAGGATATGTGGATCGACACCGTCACCATCATCGATGAGATCTTCGCCGGCTTCATCTTTCCTAGGAGCAGCCGGTTGAATACGTTGAAAGGCATCGATTGATGCTCGCCCAAGTCGCACAACACATTTGGAAAAGTATGCTCGCGATCTCGCATTCTAACGTAAACCGCCGGGATCCTTACATTTTAGAGGAGCTTCCTCGCAAGACAAGACCGCATTCTTCTGGATAGGTAATTTTTCAAATTTCCCCAATTTCTTCTTGCTTGCAAGCGTCTTTAAAAATTTCATGTATCCGGCATGTTTCCCGGCTCAAAGAGAGGCAAATTGATCTCAACTTTTTAAAAATCTCTTTGAAGCGAGCAAACCTCGTCATATTTTGAATTGACTAGTCGACCGGAAATGGGACCGGAGGAGTGTACGTGCGAGAATTGGATTCTGGAGGATCTTCGCGGTTGACCTTGCGACCGTTGTGCAGGTCGCGAGGCGTCTGTTGGGCGTTGGAATCATTCTTCGCGTGCGAGCTTGCGGGCGTGAGTTCGCACGCTGATTTCTCGGCAGATGCTCGCTCGATTGCTCATGGATAGGCTCACGGGCGCATGCTCGGTCGTGAGCTTCTGTGGGGAATACTCTGGACTCCTCGCGATTGGGCTCGCGGTCGTGAGCTCGGTCGCGAGTTTCTGCTCCAGTTTACTTTCAGCCTCTTCTTCCTTGGTAGGGCTTGGGTAAGCTTGTCCACTCCTCATCTGGATGGCGAAGCACTAATTTTTCGGGTTCACCTCCGTATTACTCGGAAATTGGCCCGTCTTTTGTAGTGCATTCAATTGTACGGCTACTTGACCAATCTGATTTTCCAACATCTTTACGTGTTTCCCCATAGCCATCACAGTCGACTCCAGATGAGTTATTTTCTGCTCGGTACTGCTTATAAATGTACTTTGTTGAGTCGCCATCTGTTGCACCATATCTTCTAAACTTGGCTTCTTCGGCTCTTGGATCATACCATTCTGTACCGTGAAGCCTGCCGGAGGTTGCTGAAAATTATTCGGGTTGGCATACGACAGGTTCGGATGATTTCTATTGTTTGGAGTGTATGCCGGATTCTCCCCCTGACGGTTCCTTTGATTTATAAAATGTACGTCCTCCGTCTCAATCTGGCTCTTCAACAGAGTGAATTGCTTCATCACTCGTCAGATTCTCGAATCACCGACGGCGCCGCTTTAACCATCGGGCGTTTTCTCCGTTGGCCATTGATAGCTGTTGGCAGCCATCTCCTAAATCGGCTCGCCTCGTCTACTCGCCGATTCAATAAACAGCCCCCGCCGACGCATCCACAATGCTCCTCGTCAAAATGTCACCCACCGAGAACCGCGTGATTTGTTGCTCCTTGGAGATTCCATCTTTGTGGACATCGCCTCAATAGACCTCTGAATCTCTCTCATGCCTCGAATAGTGATTCGTCGTGGTTTTGGCAAAATGGGAGATTTCGGCGATGATCTTTTGCGCCGCGGCGGAAAATATTTCGAGAGAAACCTCGCAAAGTTTCCCAAGTGTCGAACGCCGCTCGTCCAAACTTGAACCAATCTTTCGTGATGGTTGCGCAATGAGAAACCGAACATGCGATCCGGATCGTGTCTTGTGGCACCCCATTTTGTTTGATGGTGTCACAAATATCGATAAAGGTCTCGAGATGTGCATTCGGGTCTTGACTCCTCCCCAAACCGCCTCCTGGACCATACCGATCGGGGCGGCTTCAACTCAAAATTATTTGCATCCACGTCGGGCCCCATCCCCTCCTTGGGCTGCTCAAAGAGGAGGTCGGTACATAAAATTCAGCGGTCGCGTCTCGGGGTAGGGACAAGGAGTCCCATATTCGCCATCCGGCGCCGCATCTCTCGCAAATCGCCTAACATGCGTGCAGCTTGCTCGGGAGGAATGCCCCTTACGTGGATTAGCTGCCATTGCAGCCCGTCTCTTCTCTCGTCCTCTTCTCCTTTGAGAGTTTTCGATCTCGGGATCTAATAATATTTCAGGAGGTCCTTGAGATCTTGTACGCATAAACTACCTGAGAAAAGAGAGAATTCAGCTCTTGCAAAAATAAATAAATAATAATAATATAACTTGAATTAATAAATCCAAATCGTTAAATTATTTCTATGCAATCTTAACAATCCCCGGCAACGGCGCCAAAATTTGATCGCTCACTTTTCTAACACGAAAACGTGCAAGTATATAGGTAAGTCGAGTATCGTATCCACTGGGATTGTATCATTTAAAACATAGAAGCTAGCTCAACGATAATTCATCATTATTGACACACGTAAATTGGGTGAGAGGTTTAAGGGCTTTGAATTTTAATCCAAAGCAAATGTAACCATGCGAAATATAAAATAAAGCAATAAAATCACGGATGATAAAGCAGATAAGAAAGACTAACCCTAGGATGCATAAATCCTACCCACAATGTATGTTTATCCTGCTTTTATTAGCCAATTTTAATCCGCATAAGATGGAAGATCACATATATAACCAACAACTTGCCATTCGACAATTGCGACGATGAGATTACGAGTTTTCCCTACCATTCTAGGTGAAAACAAGTAACTCCAAAAGGATCACTAAGAATATGCTTCCTACGGATGTTCCTATCTCAGCTACGACTCAAGGCTTATTCGTATCATGCATTCAAGATCGATTGACAATTAATACAGTTACGTCATTAACTGGCAACTAGATATGCATCAAGATTGATCAGAAATTAATACATATAAATAAGCACCAAGAATCATGAATCAATACCTGGAAGGTAAATAGCGATAACAGGAATCACAACATATAGGATCGAATCATGCAAACCCTAGGATTAGAACGGAAAATTACCTAGACGTAATAAACGGAATAAAATACGAATAAATCATAAAAACGGAAATTAAATGCATAAAACCAGGATAATAGCGTTGGATGAACAAAGGTTGGTCTTGAATCCAATCCCAAGCGAAAAACGAAAAACAACGGAAAATGATCGGACAAAACGTCCGAATCGAGCAACAACGAAGAACTAAACTAGAACAATGGAAAATGAATGCTAGAATGTAAACTAAAGCTAAACAAAGAATGGCGAGGAAAAACTGAAATAAAACTATTACGGGCGTTCGGGTCCAAGGAGGCGCAAGGAGGCTTGCCCTATTTATAGATAAGGGTGGAAACCCTAATTTGTGCGTCTACCGCACACGCCTCGCGATCGCTTCCTCGCGATCGCTAGCTCGACCGTGAGGCATCTCCAGCGCTCTCTTCGCTCATGACCGCCTCTTCGCTCGCAGGGTGATCGCCCTTTTCACACGTAAAAGTGTAATGATAGGGTGTGATATCGTATCCACGAGATTGTATCACGAAACATAGAAGCTAGCTCAACAATTATTCATCATTATTCAAGCACAGATAAAGGGTGAGAGGTTTTAGGGCTTCGGAATTTAATCCAAAGCAAAGGTAACCAAGCAAGAATATAAATAAAGCGATAAAAACACGAAAGATAATTATGAAGGAAGACTAACCCTAGGGATGCACCAATCCTATCCACAACGATGTTTATCCTGCTTATTACTAACCGTTTTAATCCAGACAAGACGGAAGATCACATATATAACCAACAACTTCGCCATTACGATAATTGCGGCAGCTGATTACTAATTTTCCTATTACGATTACGTCTAGAGGAAAATAAGCAACCCAAATGGATCACTAAGACTATGCTTCCTACGAATGTCCTATCTCGCCACGACTCAAGGCTTATTCAGATCATGCATTCAAGATCGATTGACAATTAAAACGATTACGTAATTAATCGGCAACTATGATATGCATCAAAATTGATTAGAAATCAATACATATAAATAAGCACCAAGAATCATGAATCAATGCCCGGAAGGTAAATAACAATAGCGAGGAATCACAACATATAGGATCGGATCATGCAAACCCTAGGATTAGAATAGAAAACTAGCGGACATAATAAACTAAACTAAATACTGAATTAACCATAAAACAGAAATTAAATATATAAACCCGAGGGAAGCGCTTGATGAACAAAGGTTGGTCTTGAATCCAATCCCAATCGAACAAATGGAAAACAAAGGAAAACGATCGGAGAAAACGTTCCGATCGATAACGAAACGATAAACTAAACTAGAATAACGTAAAAACAATACTAGAATTTAACTAAAAGAAGATTAAAGACTAAAAGCTATAAAAACTGAGGAAAACTGAATTAAAAGCGGTGCGGGCGTGCTGGGGTCTCTTGGGGCGCGGTGTTGCCATATATAGCACACCCCAAACCCTAATTTTCTTCTGCCCGTCTCGCGACCACCCTTAGCGGTCGCTAGGTGTGGTCGCGAGTAATCCCGCTGCCTTCTCGCCGGGTCGCCTCTTGGCCGCTTGGTACCTCGCGACCGACTAGCGGTCGCTAGCCATACTCAGTGGTCGCGAGAAATCGTCCCATGGCTTTCTCGACGCTGGCTTCGCTCGCATGGCACGATTTCGTGGTCGCGGTATGTTCGGTTCTCGCTGTTTCCTAGCGGCCGCCTAGCGACCGCTAGTCCAGTCGCTAGAAACACGCCAGATTGTGTGTTTTGGCAAATGCGCCGCTCCTTGCTTCGATTTTCAACATATAGACCTACACAACACCAAAAGAACACCCAAGAGCAAGATCTTCTAAAATAGATAAAACATTAGGAATCGATACGAACGCACATTAAACGAGCTAAACTCATCTTCAAATATCAACTATAAACGTAAAATGCGCTTATCAAACCCCCAAACTTAAAGCATTGTTTGTCCTCAAACAAAACAGAATGTAAAGACAAACGAAAGATCAACGAGCATAGCAAAGAGGATAACCATTCTAGGCCTCCGAAACATATCAACGCTCAAAAACATTAGTGCACATGACGACGTTAGTCCACTCAACACAAACAATAATTTACGGCAAAAACTCATTTATTTCAACCCTCACAAAGGCATGTGTGTAAAATATATATAGGATACACTCAAACTCATAAAGAAATTAAGGACGTGTATACACTCAAAGATCAATGCAATGCAACATCTTACCATAGGCTTTCCGCTTTCTAACATCTCCACCGCGCTATTGTGTTCAAATAAGGATCAAAAAGGTCTTTTCATAGGTTATAATGTAGGCACATTGGTTAAGGTAGGATAATATATGGCTAAGTGACTCAAAAATATTCCAAGCACCCCCATTTATACTTTTCGACACATATGGACTTTGTCCATTTTCTCTTCTTTCCCAACGTGCTAAATCGACGTTTTATGCCTCATGAGGTACCTATACTTTGATTAAAGACCCTTTATGCTCAACACTCATAGTGAACTTATCATTTTTCTTTTTCTTTTCTTTTCTTTTCTAGAGCTTATAGGGTTTAATATTCACGAACAAGGTACTATTCTTCACCACAGATGTATTTTTCTAAAATAAACTTTTCTCGTCATAACTACATCAAAATTTCAACCCCTTTTGATTCCCATATCCATCCTCACCTCCTATCATCGGTTAATCGAAAGAAAAGTCTAATAAAGGCTCAAAGAAGGCGACAAATGGTATATATCATCGGGTTAGTGTTTGGGTGAATATGTGGTTAACAAAGATGGCCTTTATCCTTTCCAAATTGAAACACATATTGCGGCCTCGATACGTAAACACGGCAAGTTCTAGAAGATAATCACATGTATGATATCACACAATTGAAAGAAACTGTATCAAGATGTTTATACAGTGAAGCTCAAGTCTCACGGGTTAAGCAAAATGGTGAAAAACAACAAGTCTAAGCCATCTCACGTCATTCATGCATCATTTTCTAACATATCATGTGCACTATCATTAAAAACGGGAAAAAATTTCTATCGTCATTGGCCACATGGATTAACACACTTCACTTAACTCGTTGATCGACAGACACGAAAACGAAAAGAAAAACAGAAACACGATAAAAGAACAACACAAACGAGAAACAAAAACAAAACACGAAAACAAAAACAAAGAAAACGTTGGGTTACCTCCCAACAAGTGCTTTATTTAACGTCTTTAGCTAGACCATCACTAACCTCGTCAATCTGGCGTTTTGGTAGCAATACACATCTTTCCCGACTTGTGGAACCTCCTAAACTTCGCATTTACGGATGACCACCACTGACTATGGAAGTGGTCCCCCCCAAACTTGAATGAAACACTCGGAGTTCCATGCCGAGTCCACTTCTTCCTTCTCGCAGCTTCCTCGAGTGGTTGAGTACCCTCTAAACGCGAGACGTGAGCGGCAGCAGCGGTCATGATCGCGCAACAATCTTCCGACTTTCCAACGTCGTGTTGCTTGATGGCGTCGTATATGGAAATTTTTAGCTCCTCATCGTTAACACGAAACGTGAGGTTTCCTTCCTGCACATCAATCAACGCACGACCAGTTGCTAGAAAAGGTCTACCAAGGATTAGTGGTTGTTGTTCAATTCGAATATCTAAAATAACAAAATCGGCAGAAAAACAAAATCCCGAATTTTACCAACACATCTTCGACGATACCTTTTGATATGTGGTGATCGGTCACCCATCATCGTGAGATCTTCGCCGGCTTCATCTTTCCAAGGTGTAGCCGGTTGAAAACGCTCAATGGCATCGATTGATGCTCGCCCAAATCGCACAAAACATTTGGGAAAATCTGCTCGGCGATCTCGCACTCTAACGTGAAACCGCCGGGATCCTTCTGCTTCAGAGGGAGCTTCCTTTGCAAGACGGCACTGCACTCTTCGGATAGGGAAATTTTCTCAAATTTCCCAAGTTTTTTCTTACTTGCAAGCGCGTCTTTTAAGAACTTCATGTAGCCCGGCATGTTTCGTAGAACGCTCAAAGAGAGGCAAATTTATCTCAACTTTCAAAACCTCTTTGAACGAGCAAACTCCTCGTCATATTTCGACTTGACAAGTCGACTCGGAAATGGGACCGAGGAATGTACGGCGAGGATTAGCCTCTGGGGTGCCTCGCGGTCGACCTCGCGACATTGGGTTGTCGCGAGGAGTCTGCGCCTGTTGATCTCCTTGTTCGCGGCGAGCTTGCGGGCGTTAGGGTCGTCATGAGCAAATGTGGTCGTCGATGCTTGGATGGCTCGCGGTCGGGTCAAGCGGGCGCGCTTCGGTCGGGGGTCTCGTGGACAAAACTCGGGATGGCTCATGATCGCGAGCTCGGTCGCGAAGTTTCGTCGGTCGCTTGCTTGCTTCTTCTTTCTCGGTAGGGCTTGGGCAGCTCGCCCACCTCGCCCCGAATGGCGGCATCGACTCTTCGGGTTCACCTCCGTGTTACTCGGAAATTGGCCCGTCTTTTGTAGTGCGCTCACTTGTACGGCAATTTGACCGATTTGAGCTTCCAACATCTTTATGTGTTTCCCATAGCCGTCACATCGACTCCAAGTGATTTATCTTCCGCCTGTTGGCCGATGAACTAATTCGATTCATACAATTGTTGGTTGCTTACAACCAACTCGCCGCATCATGTCTTCGAGACTTGGCTTCCTCGGCTCTTGAATCAATTCGAGTATTGAAGCCTCACCAAGATTGTTGGAAATTTGAATGACTCCTCCGATTGACGTGGCTCACGCTCTCTCGTTTCAATCGACTCTTCAAAAGAGTGAACTTCTTCATGAGGTCGCCATATTTCGAATCACTCTCAACAGAGAAATGCTTTGAACGATGGCGTTCTCTCCGTTGGCCATTGATAGCTGTTGGCAGCCATCTCTTCTAAAATACGGCTCGCCTGCCTACTGTGTCGGTTCAATAGCATCCCCCGCCGACGATCTACCATGCTCCTCGCCCGCCATGTCACCCACCGAGAACTGTGTGATTTGTCGCCCTGGAGAACCCATGTTGTGGACATCGCCTCAATAGACCTCTGAATCTCCCATGCCTCGAATAATGATTCGCCGTGGTTTTGGCAAAATGAGAGATTTCGCGATAATCTTCTCATTTACCGCGGAAAGTATTTTGATAGAAACTTCAGAGTTTCCAAGTGTCGATGCCACCGTCCAAACTTGAACCAATCTTTACCGTCAAGCAATGAGAAACCGAACATGCGCGATCCGGATCGTGTCTTGTGGCACCCCATTTCGCTTTGATGGTGTCACAAATATCGAGAAAAGTCTCGAGATGTGCATTCGGTCTTCCGTGACTCCTCCCCAAACCGCTTCTCCTTGGACCATACCGATCGGGGCGGTTTGAGTTTGAAATTATTTGCATCTACGCATGGGCCCCAACCGCCTCCTTGAACCTGTTCGTGGGATGTCGATACATGTGGTTTAGAGGTCTATCCTCCGAGCAGGACAATGATTCCCATGTTCGCCATCCGACGCCGCATCTCGCAAAGTCGGCTAGCATGCGTGCAACTTGCTCGAGGAATGCCCTGCTCATGGATCGGCCGCCATTGCAGCTGCCTCTTCTCTCGTCCTCTTCTCCTTTGAGAGCTTTCGATCTAGGGATCTAATAATATTTCGTGAGGTCCCCGAGATCTCAGACGCATAAACTACCCGAGAGAAGAGAAAATTAGCACCGATAAAAATAAATAAAAATATAATATAATATATATAACTTGAATTAATAAATCCAAATCGTCAAATTATTCCTATGCAATCTTAACAATCCCCGGGAACGGCGCCAAAATTTGATCGCTCCTTTTTCACACGTAAAAAGTGTAATGATAGGGTAAGCGAAGTATCGTATCCACAGAGATTGTATCACGAAACATAGAAGCTAGCTCAACAATTATTCATCATTATTCAAGCACGTATAAAGGGTGAGAGGTTTTAGGGCTTCTAATTTAATCCAAAGCAAAGGTAACCAAGCAAGAATATAAATAAAGCGATAAAACACGAAAGATAATTATGAAGGAAGACTAACCCTAGGGATGCACCAATCCTATCCACAACGATGTTTATCCCGCTATTACTAACCGCTTTAATCCGCATAAGACGGAAGATCACATATATAACCAACAACTTCGCCATTCGACAATTGCGGCGCTTGATTACTAATTTTCCTATTACGCTTACGTCTCTAGAGGAAAATAAGCAACCCAAATGGATCACTAAGACTATGCTTCCTACGAATGTCCTATCTCGCCATTCGACTCAAGGCTTATTCAGATCATGCATTCAAGATCGATTGACAATTAAAACGATGCACGTAATTAATCGGCAACTATGATATGCATCAAAATTGATTAGAAATCAATACATATAAATAAGCACCAAGAATCATGAATCAATGCCCGGAAGGTAAATAACAATAGCGGAATCACAACATATAGGATCGGATCATGCAAACCCTGGATTAGAATAGAAAACTAGCCGTACATAATAAACGAAACTAAATAATGAATTAACCATAAAACAAATTAAATATATAAAACCCGTAGGGAAGCGTCGGATGAACAAAGGTTGGTCTTGAATCCAATCCCAATCGAACAAATGGAAAACAAAGGAAAACGATCGGAGAAAACGTCCGATCGAGCAATCTAAACGATAAACTAAACTAGAATAACGAAAACAATACTAGAATTTAACTAAAAGAAGATTAAAGACTAAAAGCTATAAAACCGAGGAAAACCGAATTAAAAGCTGGTGCTGGGGCGGCTTTGGGGTCTCTTAGGCGCGGGTGTTGCCATATATATAAGCACACCCCAAACCCTAATTTTTCTTCTGCTGCTGCCTCGCGACCACCCTTAGCGGTCGCTAGGTGTGGTCGCGAGGTAATCCGCGCGCCTTCGCCATGCTGTCGCCTCTTGCGCCGCTGCACTCGCGACCGACCAGCGGTCGCTAGCCATACTCAGTGGTCGCGAGAAATCGCCCGATGGCTTTCTCGACCTGGGCTTCGCCATGGCACGATTTCATGATCGGTATGTTGGGTTCTCGTGACGTGTTTCCTAGCGGCCGCCTAGCGACCGCTAGTGCAGTCGCTAAAACACGCCGATTGTGTGTTTTGGCTCGTGCGTCGCTCCTTGCTTCGATTTTCAACATATAGACCTACACAACACCAAAAGAACACCCAAGAGCAAGATCTTCTAAAAATAGATAAAACATTAGGAATCGATACGTAAACGCACATTAAACGAGCTAAACTCATCTTCAAATATCAACTATAACGTGTAAAATGCGCGCTTATCACAGGAGCTCGCGGCCGGCTAGCGGTCGCTAGCTATGGCCGTGAGAAATAGCACATGACTTCTCGGCTGGGGCTTGCTCACGCACGAGGTCGCTGGTCGCTGCGTCGATCTTGGCGCCGGCGGCCATTTAGCGGCCACCTAGCGATCGCTAGTCGGTCGCTAGAAACCCAAGCGATGTGTATTTTAGCTCGTGCTTCGTTCCTTGCTTCGATTTTTAACATATGACCTACACAACACCAAAAGAACACCCAAGAGCAGATTCTAGAAATAGATAAAAACATTAAGAACCGATACATAAACGCACATTAAATGATCTAAACTCATCTTTAAATATCAACAATAAACGTGTAAAATGCGCGTTTATCAGCACCCCTCCAAATCTATCCTTTCTGTGTAAAGAAGTGCAAGGGACACCCTATGCAAACTATCTAACCCGTAATGCCCACGCACGAGGACACCTCAGTACATGCAAGCCTACATGCAGCGTTATGATCTAGATGGACCCGTATTGGCAAAGGCAACTGCTAGGACTACTCCAACTCGCCCACAATGATCAGATTATTTGGGGCGGGACACCACACCTTAATCCATTATTACTTGCAACCCTCCCTTACCCACTATGTTATTTGCAACTAACACACCGAGTTTGGTTAAGTTATATTGCTCGGGACCTAGTGCTTGGGAACACACGCATGCGCATCGTAATGCCCTACTTAGACCTCTCGAGTTATATTAATCATGCTTCACTTAGTCATGCCCAAACCGAATAAAGACTTAGCGGACATAAAATAAACAAACATGCAGCAGCTTAATTGAAACCATCATGAAACGGAAACAACTTACTATTACTTGAATGGAATAAACGGCGAGCCCAAAGTGCCGCCGCAAAACATATGCAAAACAAATATAAAAGTTTTTGCCCCGAAGGGACTTAATGTATGTGGTGGTGGTAATGCTAAATGATGATTCTAAGATGTGAAGATACGAGAGTCGGAGAGGCTACTTATGATCTATGATACACACAAGTCGCGTATTCATCCTATATTTATAGGCCTAGAGAGATCGGCGATGGTTATGGCCCATGGGCTGGATAATCTCTTAGGGTTTCCTTGTTGATCAGCATTGTTTCCTTGCCTGCACGGATTTGAGGTGATCTCCTCCTGATTTTATGGGATTTGGCTTCGAGCCGCATCCTTTCCGGATTTAGCGAGATTCATCCCGATCCCGCGATATTGCCCATCACCTCTCTCTGCCTTCTCTCGCCCAACGCCTCTTCTTCTTCATTCTTGCCCAGTCTCTCTTCTTCTTTCTTCTTCACTTGCGCTTGCCCATCATTACACTCAGATTATCCATTTCGCCTCGCCTTGCCCCCAGACCAAAAGTGTGTCCTCCCGGACACAAAACACAACAAGAAAGACACAAAGACTCGATCTAGACCTAGACAAGACACGGAAAAAGAGCATAAAACTTGGGCTGTCACACGCATTACACTTTAAACATGCTTGTCCTCAAGCATGCACGCGTAATTTGCCCAAGACAACAGAAGAAAAAAAAAAGACACAAAGAAAAAAAAAACACAAAAGGTTAGCACATCTCCACCAGCAGGTTATCTCGACCAATATAAGCTCATTGGAACAAGTCAGTGATTCAAGAGAACTCAATTCAAGCAACGGCCATCAAACAAGTCAAAATACAAATTTGAGCATATTGGGCATTTTCCTCACCAACAATCTGCACTCTTGTGTATAAGCTAGTGTATACTTTCAGACAACTCATCATTTCGACTATGCCATAGGCTTGCGTGCCTCTACCATCTCCACCGCTTAGACAAAGTTTTAAACATTCATCCTTAGGTCTTTTATTTGGTCAGAATGGGCTTAAGACATGGGTGGGAGATTTTTGGACGAGGCTAGGATCATCATGGACTTAGGATTGAGGAAGTTGTTTTGACCTCCATGGATTTCCTTTCGTCTTCTTCTCACGGGCTTCAGCACAAACATCTTAGGACTTCGTCAATATATATTCTTTTATTTTAAGTCCTTCATTTTTTCTTTCAATTCTGGGTACCTTCTTTATATTGGGCATTTTGCCAATTTCTTTGAAATTTGGGTAACCCTTTGTTTCTTGCCCATTACGAGGCTATTGTTCTTCCCTTTTATTCGCCTTTCTCTTCTATTAGCCCAAGTCCAATTGACCGGTAGCTTTTTTTTCAAAGCTAATTTAAGTGAGTGAACGAAATTATTAAGCTCAGGGGGCAAAAGGAGGATTAACAATAGGTAGGACATTTTGACTCAATGCATTTGAAAGAAAAATGCCTAAGTCATCTAAATGTTTTAGCTAAGTCAATGAGGCCTCAACATAAGAGTGCACGCAAGTTCTAGCAAAAGCCTAGTGAAGATGTCGATTATCACACAAGAAAGGAAACTGTGTTGATCAAGATACAACAGCTTAAGCTCAAACTCACCATGTGTGCTCAAATTCAATTCGCCATCCTTATTTACATACGGTCATGCTCAAAACAAGGAACCTAAAACCACTAACATTATTCACAATAAGAAGATACAGCCAATCAATCCCACCAATTTAAATATGCCAACACACACAAACGAGAACCCTCCTGACTCACACACTTTGCGTTGAGCAAAGTGGGTAAACAAGGAGGAACACAAACACAAAACAACAAAACGAAATGAGCAAGGTAGGCCCCCCACTCACACACTTTGCCTTGGGCAAAGTGGGTCGAGGGAGACCGACTCTTAACTCAAACAAAAGCAGCAGGACGAATCCCTCCACTCACACACTTTGCCCAGGCAAAGTGGGTGAAAAGGAGTTGACCACCAACAACAAACAAAACAAAACAAAAGAAAACAAAACAAAAAAACAAAACAAAAGGGAGGACAACAAGGTCGAGGGAAGCCGAATACCGAATCAGTGATGGGCAAAGTAGGCAAGCAAGGCATCATGAGTCGCTTTCTGTTGTTCCTCCATCCTGTTCAAAAGGGCTTTAATATCCTCATCCTCCTCCTGGCTATCTCTGAATCTCTTCCCGGTCGACCGGGATGTCCTTCTCCTTGATCGCTTTGGCCTTCTTCTTCTTGGGCTTTGGCGCCACCTCTCGGTGGTTCTTCCCAGATTTCCGTTGTGGGCGGGCACCGCCTCCTCGATTATCTCTCCAAGTCTTCGTAATTTACCGAGAGGGCTCTGGGCATCTCGGGAATGGCGTGAGTTTCAGAGGGGTCGCCATCTTCGCTTCGAGCTTGGTGGTTTTCTTTAGCTCTGAGGGAATTGAGAATTTTGTGGTGTTTTGGCTCGGTTTTACGGGTGCTCATTTTGGAAAACGGAAGAGGATTTCTTCTTTAAGGTCGGGTGAGAGAGAGAGAAGTTATGAGTTGAGGCGACGTGGGGGTTAATGATGGAGTGGCTGACATAGGGACGTTACGCCCTTTCTTCTCGACAACCGCCCGCAACTTGTTCCGTAACTTACCCTCTCGCCCACGTAGAAAGTATAGCTGCCTCAACTTGCCCTCTTCGATCATGATCACAACTATTCCTGTAGATTTACCAACACAACACAACACGCAAAACGGGGGCAAAGCCAATAAAAACAAAAAAGAAAACAACTAAGAAAGCAAATAAAATACCAGGTTGCCTCCTGGTCAGCGCCTAGGTTATCGTCGTGGCTCGACCAGACCTCTTCATTACTATTCCTCGTCGAGGGTTTGCACCTGATGCAGTTCCCCTGGATCTATCTCGTGATGCCCATAGTAAGCCTTCAGACGCTGTCCATTGACCTTGAAGGTCTTCCTTGTCTTCGTGTCTCACGACTCGATGTACCCATTCGAAATTGAATTTCGACTTCATATGGTCCGCACCATTTGCTTCTTAACTTGCCCGATATCAATTTAAATCGAGACTGGTATAAAAGCACCAATTGCCCTTGTCGAATGCCTTGGCTTTGATAAGATGGTCGTGTGCCTTCTTTAATCTTTCTTTGTACAGAACGGCATTGTCATAGGCCTCTAGCCTTATCTCCTCTAGCTCTTGAAGTTGAAGTTTTCTAGCTTGGCCATCACGGTCCCAATCAAAGTTGAGCTTGTTTACTGCCCAAAATGCCTTATGCTCTAGTTCTACTGGTAAGTGACACATCTTGCCAAACACAATTCGGTACGGTGATATGCCCAAGGGGGTCTTGTATGCAGTTCTGTATGCCCATAGCGCGTCGTTAAGACGAGTGCTCCAGTCTTTACCCGTAAGCCCCACTACCTTCCTCAATATGGTCTTAATGATTCTTTTGGACAACTTCGCTTGCCCATTGGCCTATGGATGGTAAGCAGTGGTTACCCGATGGGTTACACCGTACTTCTCGAATAATTTTGCAATAGTGGTATTGCAGAAATGGGTTCCTTGATCGCTGATGATTGCCCTGGGCACACCGAACCTGTTGAATATATTAGCCTTGAGAAAAGCTGAAACCACTCTTGAGTCATTGGTGGCACTTGCCTTGGCCTCAACCCATTTCGAAACATAGTCCACTGCAAGCAAGATTTACGCGTTGCCCCTAGAGCTTGGTAATGGTCCCATAAAGTCCATCCCCCATACATCAAAGATTTCGACAGGGAGGATAGGTATCATGGGCATCTCATTTCTCCTTGTGATATTTCCTTCATGTTTACACTCCTTACATTGCTTACATAGCTCATAAGCATCATTTAATATCGTGGGCCAGAAGAATCCGCTGTCTAACACCTTCCTCGCTGTTCTCTTGTGCCCAAAGTGACCTCCACATTCTTTGGAATGGCAGTGATCTAGGATGTCTTTGATCTCATTTTCGGGCACACACCGTCGCAGAACTTGGTCAGCACACTTCCTCCATAAGTAGGGATCATCCCATATGTAGGCGCGATACCGCTTTGATCTTGTTTCTTTGATATGTAGTGAGCCCAACAGGAGTTCTCCGGTGGTTTTGTAATTCACCACGTCTAACATACCATGGTTCAAAATCTGTCGTGCCCTGAATGAAGTATAGATGTTCTTCAGGGAAGGTTTCACAATGGGCACCGGTCTTCTCCCTTCAATATCCTACTCAAGTGGTCGGCCACAAGGTTTTGTGCTCCACTCTTGTCTTTGATTTCTACATCGAACTCTTGGAGAAGCAAGATCCATCTGATCAGTCGTGGCTTTGACTCCTTCTTGGCCATCAGGTATCTCAGGGCAGTGTGATCGGTGTAGACGATTGTCTTGGCCCCGATTAGGTATGATCAAAATTTTTCAAAGGCAAAGACGACCGCCAAGAGCTCTTTCTCGGTTGTGCTGTAGTTGCATTGGGCGGCATTGAGAGTTCTCGAGGCATAGTATATAGCATGACTTTCCTTTCCTCTTCGTTGTCCCAAGACGGCTCCCACAGCATACCCGCTTGCATCGCACATAACTTCAAACGGCATGCCCCAATCAGGAAATGGATGATCGATCGTTGAGATTAAGTTGTTCTTCGAGTGTTAAAAGCCATCTTACACTCTTCATTGAATTCCATGGTACATCATTTCGAGTAGTCGTGTCATGGGTTGGGCGATCTTCGCAAGTCCTTCACAAATCTTTCAGAGAATCCATGTGTCCGAGGAAACCTCGCACTTGCTTTTCATGAAGTCGGATAGGGCAATTTGGCGATGATCTCTACTTTAGCTTTGTCTACTTCTATCCTCTTTCAGATACCACGTGCCCAAGAACAATCCTTCTTGTACCATGAAATGACATTTCATAATTGAGGATCAAATTCTTTTCGACATCTCTGTAGGACTACCTCCAAATTCGCCAAGCACTCGAATGATTCCCTCAGACGGTAAAGTCGTCCATAAAGACCTCGATGCATTTCTCCAATAGGTCCGAGAAGATGCTCATCATACATCGCTGAAATGTCCCCGGGCATTACACAAACCGAAAGGCATTCTCTCAGAGGAAAATGTCCCGAATGGGCATGTGAAAGTGGTTTTATCTCGATCACCTGGGCAACCCAGATCCGCATGTAGCCCGAGTATCCGCCTAAAAACAAAAGAATTTGTTCCTAGCTAACCTTTCCAACATCTCGCCAATGAAAGGTAATGGAAGTGATCTTTTCAAGTTACCGTGTTGAGCTTTCGATAGTCAATACACATTCTCCAACCTGCTTGGAGTCTTGTTGATCAGCCTCCTTTCTTGCTTTTCACTACCGAATGCTCGACTTGGGCACGACGCGTAATCCGGGTGACCCATTTACCGTCTCGACACGGGATATATGATGCCCAAGTCGAGAAGCTTCAAGATCTCCTTCATGACTACCTCCTTCATAGCTGGGTTCAACTTCCTTTGTTGATCGCGTACCGGTTTGGCTTCTTCTTCCATTAAAATATTGTGAACGCATATGGATGGGCTGATGCCCTTGATGTCGGCCAATGTCCATCCAATAGCTTCCTTGTATTGCCCAATAACATTCTTCATAGCTTCCTCCTGATTCGGACTAAGTTTAGCATTGATGATCACGGCAAGGTTTCGCCCTTCCCTAGAAATATATACTCAAATGGTGAGGAAGAGTTTTAGCTCGAGTTTGGGAGCTCTCATAAGGGATGGAACGAGCTTTTCTTCTTCCTTCGCCTTGGGCATGTTCGTATATCGACCACTGAGTCCCTCGGGTTCACTCCGCAATAAAGCAGGCCTCCCGACATTGTCCGTAAGTCGCTTTCTCCGTGAGTGTCTTCCTCCTTAAGTCCACTTTGAATGGCTCGCATCCAGCCGGTCTTGCAAACCTATCTCGTGTGATGTCTCCCACCATAGTTCAATGTGATCGATGAATTCCACGACTTCAATATCAATCGGATGCCCATGGCCTGAAGATGTTGAAGGCCACCGCCTCGCCGTCAATTCATTGTGATAACTTGCCCGTCACAATCAATCCTAGTTCGGCCGCCTTCACGAATGGTCGACCCAATAACATAATCGAGGATTTGTTACCCATCGCTCCCATATCCGTAACATAGAAGTCCGCTGGAAATATGAGTTCCTCCACTTTGACCAATACGCCTTTGATGATTCCTTCGGATAGACGCTGGACCCGTCTCGCTAATTGTATAACCACTGTGTCGCTTCGTGGTTCCCACTTTTAATTGCTAAACATCGACAAGTGGCATGACGCTTATAGATGCCCCAACCAAAGATGGCCCTTTCGATCCTCAGTCATTTATTACGCAGGAATAAAAACATCCCGGATCTCCACACTTCGGCAATTTCAACAGTAGGATCATGGATACATTTTCTCCCACTGAATTTTGCATCATCTTCAGATTTCACCTTCTCGCACAATTCTTTCATGAACTTTGCCCACTTCGCATCGTGCCCAGAGTGCATGATGAGCGGTATATTAATTTCCACCTTCCAAATACGCGATACATCTCACTCATTTCTTCCTCTCTCGCGGTCCTCGCCAATCTGCTCGAAAGGAGGTAAACCTTAGATTTGGTTTGACGAGGTCTACTCAACGATCACATCTTATTTTTCCGCTTTTTTCCTGGGTGGCTTCTCCCGATCATCTTCGCCTCGATCAATGTGTTCCGTGAGATCTTCCACTTGTATGACCGCATCGCTTTTTAGGCATGAAGACTTTCTCCCGCGCTTCTTCCCGCCTCGTGGCTACAAGAGTTCATTGGGCTAGCTCATTTACCTCTACTTGTGGAGGTAAATTTCGCTTCTTCTCAAGACGCTACTACGGCGTCACAATTGGGAAACTTGGTTCCCAAGGCTCGAGGGCCCTTGTCTCGACCTTGAATTTCTCGCTCTCTTATTGAGCCTTCACATTCTCTCTCGCCATAGTATGCACAAGTTCGCCAACGATGGCCCACCGCTTTGGTCACGCCGATTATTCCTCGATTGTTGTTGTTGTCCCGCCTCTTGCCGGTTGTTAGATCATCTAAAATTTTCATGTTCCTCCATCCCGGGTTGTAGGTTTAGGAATTGGATCATATCTCCTCTGCTCGTAGACGCCCCAGCACCATTCTCGACCCACCGCATCGACTTCTTCTTCAAAGAGAGCGGGCATCGATCCGTGTGATGTGTCACGGCCGCAAATTTGGCAAACTTAGCTTTCTTTTGCCCCGCCCCGTGTTGGTTATGAACTTGTCTAACAAAGTTGCAAAGTTTATCCAACTTGGTCTCCACGGTTGAAGAAGAAGCGGCGGCTTGCCTCTAACTTCTCCTCCTTCGCCTATGTTTTCTTCGCCATCTCGCCCAACAATCTAAAGGCCTCACTGGAACTTTATTCATTATCGATCCTCCACAAGTCGCATTCACCCAAATTTTCTCGATGCCCTTAATCCGCCATGAAATATGGATTAGATCATGGTCTAGAATTTGATGTTGAGAGCATTTCGCTTGTAGCCTGTTTAAACCTTCCTCAAGAATCATAAAAGGTTTCCCCGTGCCCATTTTGATGTCGCTTATCCTTTTCCTCATGTTCAATGCGCGGCAGAAAGTACTCTCAAGGAACTTCGTGCAGCTTGTGCCTCAAGTGGTCACACTTCCGTGGGCAATGTGTGAGCCATTCTCTTGCTCCATCATGCAGAGAAGGGAATGATACTCGATCTCACATACTCTCCAAGGTTTTCATTGCGCGATAGTTCCACACGCCATCTCAAGTCTTGTAATGTCTTTGTGGATCCTCCATGTCATCGAATCGGGGAGGATCCGACGGCGAATGCTTCATCTCCCAAAGGGCTATTGATCGCGGGCAAAGTGATGCCCGCTGGCCTCGTGTTCTCGTTGTTTGGGAACACCATTTCTCAATGTTCGCTTCTACTTGCGGTTGTTCACCCATAGTACGCTTCTTCCGGTTTCTTTCTCGATTAGCCGCCTTGCAGCTTGTCATGCCCTCCGCATCGCCGCTTTCCTCCGCCTTTGCGTGTTTTTCGATCTCGTGATCGCATAAAAGTCCTCTCGCTCTCCCCGCAAGGTTTAGGTCGAGCATACAACAAAGAGAGCAATAAAACTCAAGAAATAGAGATTACCACCGAATGCGCAACTCCCTAAGAACGGCGCCAATTTTGACACTGTAGTTTAGCGCTCAAAATAAATTTATAACCTATTGCCCATCACAAGCGTAGCCAAGCGATAAGTATAGGGTCGATCCCATGAGGAGTTGGTAGCAATCTCGATGTCACGATGTCACTTAAAAGGAACGAGAGTGGTGTAATTATTTTGATCACTATAGGTAGACTAAAGTAACCGAAACAAACTCAAAGGGAATATCAAATAATAAGATTTAGTCCGCTTGGGCAACAACTTCGTGAAGACGATTAACACTCGGTCATAGGTGCAAAGGTTTTCACTACATGACATGCATCAACCGGTTATAAGAGACATACGTCAGGACTCGCTGTCACGTGTCACGCCCACGACGCACCCCTCCAAATCTATCCTTTCTGTAAAAAAGTGCAAGGACACCCTATGCAAACTATCTAACCCGTAATGCCCACGCACGAGGACACCTCAAGACATGCAAGCCTACAGCAAGCGTTATGATCTAGATGGACCCCAGATTGGCAAAGGCAACTGCTAGATCTGCTCCAACACGCCCACACCACAGATTATTTATGGCGCGGACACCACACCTTAATCCAATTATTACTTGCAACCTCTCTTACCCACTATGTTATTTGCAACTAACACACCGAGTTTGGTAAAGTTATATATTGCTCAGGACCTAGTACTTTGGGAACACACGCATGCAGATCGTAATGCCCTACTTAGACCTCTCGAGTTATATTAATCATGCTTCACTTAGTCATGTCCAAACCGTAATAAAGACTTAGCCGGACATAAAATAAACAAACATGCAATGCTTAATTGAGACCATCATGAAACGGAAACAACTTACTATTACTGAATGGAATAAACGGCGAGCCCAAAGTGCCGCCAAGAAACATACGCCAAACAAATATAAAAGTGTTTGCCCCAAGCGGACTTAATGTATGTGGTGGTGGTAATGTGAATGATGATTCTAAGATGTGAAGATGCGAGAGTTGGAGAGAGATTACTTATGATCTATGATACGCACAAGTCGCTGATTCATCCTATATATATAGCCTGTAGAGATCGGGCGATGGTTATGTTCCATGGGTTGGATAATCCCTTAGGGTTTCCTTGTTGATCAGCGTTGTTTCCTTGCCTGCACGGATTTGAGGTGATCTCTCCTGATTTTACGGGATTTGGCCCGAGCGCCGCATCCTTTCCTGATTTAGCGAGATTCATCCCGATCCTGCGTGATCTTGCCCATCACCTCTCTCTATCTTCTCTTGCCCAAAGATCTCTTCTTCTTCCTTCTTGCAGCTCTCTCTTCTTCTTCCTTCTTCACTTGCGCTGCCCATCATTACACTCAGATGCCTGTGGGAGGTGATCGGTGCGTGGTAGGCCAAGCAAGAAGGCAATGGCGCCACCGACGAGCCCTCCCGACTCGATCCCCACTCCTCCAGCCGCTCACGCATACCGAGCTGCGCCGCTTTCCGTAAACACAGAGACGCTTGAAATGAACGTTGAAAATGAAGGGCCTAGGCCCTTATTTATAGATTTTAAGTCGCACACGCAAGACAGCACGCGCAACGCCGACGCAATTAAGAGTGTGTTGCGCAATCGCCGCATCAGTTAGCCAAAAATACTTTAAAAATCATAACTTGATCGTTTGAAATATGTTTTCAAAAATTTAAGAGTATACAAGCTCGCATTTAAAAATCCTTCACAAAGACTATTCATTTGTAAATTTTGAAAATCATGTGAATATAATGCATATTAAAAACGGATTTAATATGGACGTCAGATCCTGTTCTAGTATCAAACGAAGTCCAACTTTTTCCAAACTTCACCGAAAAATCTAACTAATATTTTAATAAAATTCTATGAAGAAATGGGTCGTTACACATAAGCTAATTAATTCATTTTTAAGTTCATCTTCATTTCTTGTATTTGATCTCTGAGCTGGTCCACCAAGACCTTTTAACCATGTAATTTTCGACCACCTTGTAAGAATCCCACTAGGATTCTGTTTAGATTAATATATTATTTATTTAATACATCTCCTAATATAGATAGATATTATCTGATATTAATAAATATCAAGAGATAATTATTCTAAATATGAATTGTTTTCAGGAAAGAAGATAATTATTGTATATATTAGATATTCCAGAGTCCTATCACAATAAGATTCTAGAGAAAACATTATAAATACAAGATAGGAGAAAATGATATCACCTATCTCCTCAATCTGTGATTTTCGAAAATCACACAATCATCAGAGGAGTGAAAATTTGGTATTATCCATAGATTACTCTCACTCAAGATTGATATCGCATCCGAATACAACCCGTAAGATCAAAGCTGGAGCCTGTTATGATCAGTTATGCCAAAAATTTATAGGTAAACACGAGATAATTCATATGTGTTGTAATTAATTATATAGGAGCATACTAAGAATATAATCAATATATGATGAATTAAACAATCAAGATAGAAAATCGGGAGCACGTATAAATTCACTTTTGTCGAAAACGCATAAAATAGTACGTAACTTGCCGGGCGTGTTACAACGTGAAATGTAAAGGTAGTAAGTAGGAGATCAAACAACAATGAACTTAAAATGTAATTGAAATACAATTGAAACTAAAACCGTATTCTAGACGCCGAGTGAGGAGGCCTCTTTCCGCAAGACGAGACACACCCGTAGTGGTTTCTGCTCGGGCGATCGTCCCCAAAGATAAAATGGCGCTGGCTCGTGGGTGGCAAACATCAAGAAACCAACGAGCCCGCGAACCGGACGAAGCGAGGATGAGCTTGACACAAATGTGAATGCAGAGAGTGCTCTTAGGTATGCTAGAATGCTTTTGCAAGAGGGTGGCTAATGCCGTAGACATGTCCTATTTATAGGCATCGCCCCCATGGGGAAAGCATGTCAGGTCAACACCGCATTGATGTCGGGTGTTACGGAGTTATGTCCCCTATCGAGCGCGCGGCGGTTTCGGAGACAACGTGGGCACGCTTTCGCAGAGCTATCATGTCGGAGTTGCCACCGACTGCTACGATTTAACTGAAAACGCGCGCCTGTGCACATCGGACGATCCGCACGCCTCTTCAGGCACAACAGCCCAATGGATTGGGCCGCACGAGTTGGGCCTCGACCAACTCCATCTTTGGGCTCGATCAAACGCTGATCCAAAATATACGAGCAATGGGCCGAACCGTGCCCACGAAGCAAGCTCCACGAACAGCCCAAAGACCACCCAAAGACCAATCGCCAAGATCCAAGATCCAAGATCCACGATCCACGATCCACGGACCACGGACCCGAACCGAACCGAGCCTGAGCCGGGCCGGGCGCTGGCGCGGCACGGGCGCCGCCGGGCACCGGCGCGCAGGCACTGGGCGCTGGCGGCGGGCGCTACTTGCGTAGGTGGGCTTTCCAAACCCCATCACTTGTGCACATAATTATACTAAGTGTTCAATGAACCACTTATATAGACAATTAATGAAGGTACATTAATCAATGTGGGATAAGGATTAATTAATCCATACTTATCCCTTAAGTACAAAACTCCATGTTTAAGTGATCAATTTTGATCCACTATTTCTCACCACCGAAATCGGATTTGAGAATGTGAATACAAAGACGATCATCTACTCAAACGTAGATCGATCCTATGCCATTTAATTTCAAAAATTAAACGCTACGCCACTCAAAATCTTGGTCAAAGTAGCTTCGGCAACTTGACCATATATATAATAAATATATATATATATTCAAGATTTTCAACAATCCCCACATGAGTGGAAATAGTCATATGCATGTATGCGCATACGCCACTCCCTCAAGAGATATTAAAATATTTGGACAGTGGTTTATGGCCTCAACCTTCCATAGTTAGTACCATCGAGCACATGCACGGATTAGTGGACACGATGCCTTGAACTATTCCCCCACAACGCAATCGAGACAATGGTATTAACACTTTAACACCTCAACCTCATCCGCTCACGCTTGATTCCATTTCGCCATGGACATCCATTTGGATTCATAAGTGTTTTATTTGAAGCGGCCCCACTTCGCACTTACATAGGTGATTCTTCACCGAGTATCTTGCCATACTCAACCCCCGAGGTATCTTAGAATCATTAAGAGTCAACGACTCAACCTCACCACTAGGTAAGTTTGTTCAACACTGCTTGCTTTCTAGGAACAGACTAACTTGAGTGTTTACACACGAACTCCTATAGCTTAGTTCTCCCATCGAACCAAGTTCTTGGGATCTCCAACATCATAGTTGGGTTACCACTATGATTGTTCTTAAGATGTGGATTTTAATCACATTCCTCTAAAGAACTTGATCATTTGATCCCTGCTCAACCCTTTGGTTAACGGATCCGCCAGATTATCTATTAACTCGACATAGTCAATTGATATAACCCCACTTGAGATCAAATGCCTCACGGTATTATGTCGCCGACGATATGTCGAGACTTACCATTATACAAACCACTTTTCGCTCTTTCAATAGCCGCTTGGCTATCACAAGGAATCATCACCGGTGGCATGTGTTTAGACCAACATGGAATATCTTCCAAAATTACGGAGCCACTGCTTCCTCACCGCCTTTATCCAAAGCTATGAATTTCGATTTCATGGTGGATCGGCTATACACGCCCTGCTTCGTGGATCTCAAGAAACAAGACTCCCCAATCGTGAACACGCACTCCACTTGTAGAAAGTGAATCTTTCGTGTCGATATCCAATTGGCATCACAAGCATTCTTCAAGCACCGGGATATCTCGTGAATGCAGCCCATGATTTTGAGTATACTTCAAGTACCTCAAAATCCTCACTAGAGCCTTCCAATGCTCCTTGCTTGATTGCTCTGTAACCACTCAATTTGTTCACAAGAAGTTATGTCGGGTCGGGTGCAATTTGTAAGATACATCAAACACCGATGACCTTAGATAGTCTTCTTGTCCAATGTGTTCACCGCTCGTTTTACTCTAGTGAACATTGAGTCTAATGGGGTCTTAGTGTAAACCGTCAAACGCGTTGAATTTCTTTAGCACTTTCTCGACGTAGTGAGATTGTATCAAGATAATTCCGTCTCGATCTTCTTAGAATCTTGATTCCAAGAATCACATCACTAATCCCATGTCTTTATGTCAAAATTTCTTTTAACATGCGCTTTGTGTCATTAATGACTTGAGTATTGCTACCACGATCAACATGTCATCTACATACGCATACACCGTAACATAACCATTATCGTTGTTCTTAACGTAGACATATTTGTCACACTCGTTGATCTTGAAACCATTTGCCAACATTATATTGTCAAATTTCAAGTGCCATTGCAACGGTGCTTGTTTCAAACCATATAGAGATTTCACGAGTCAGCATACCTCGCCTCTCGACTCGGTATTACAAACCCTTCGGGTTGCTCTATATATACCTCATCCTCGAGGTCACCGCTCAAAACGCAGCCTTAACGCCCATTTGATGAATCTCAAGATTGCGCAGCAAGAATTGCAAGAAGCACCCGAATAGATGTAATCTCGCACACAGTGAATAGGTATCAAGAAATCGCATTCTCTCTTTGTTTAAACCCTCGACAACCAAACGGGCCTTATACTTTTCAATTGATCCATCTCGCCTTGACTTTCTTTTAAGGATCCATTTGCATCCTAAGGGCTTACAACCTTCGCAAATCAACCAAGACCCAAGTGTGGTTTTGCATAATAGAATCAATCTCACTTTGAATGCCTCTCCCTGAGCATCCCGCCCGGCCGAGCATAGCTACTTTGATCGACGCTGGTTCTTCATCCAACATGAACGCAATATAGTCGTGACCAAAATCCTTTCGCGTTTTGACTTCATCGCCTGCCTCTGTTCCGACCCTCCGATCGACTCGATCGCTATGCGACATCGGTTCTTCCTCCAAAGGTTTAGAACTCGAAAGCCACCATCGCCTATTGCTGAGCTGGCTTCACTTTTATCCTTGTCTTTATAGGATAAACACTTTCAAAGAATATAGCATTCCTTGATTCAATCGCCGTCCCCACAAATATATCCGTACCTCCGACTGTGATCGAAAACGATAGGCGCCGCTGCTCAACAGCATACCCAATAAAGATACAATCGATCGCTTTAGGTCCAATTGTAACTTGTTTAGGAAGAGGCACCTCAACCTTCGCCAAGCACCCCACACTTTGAGATATTTCAGACGATTGCTTTCTTCCTTTCCACAACTCGTAGGAGTGACATCCTTACTCTTCAAGTGGAATTTTGTTCAAGATGTAGTTGGTCGTCAAAATGCCTTTCCCACAAATTTCGGGCAACCTCGAACTAATCAACAAAGCATTCATCATCTCCTTATGTTCGATTTTACGCTCAAGAACGCCATTAGACCGAGGTGAATAGAGTGTCGCTTGATGTATTATACCACTTTAATCGCATAATGCCTCAAACGGAGCTACATATTCTCCCTCTATCACTTCGAATGCCTTAATTCGACAAATTTTAGTTGATTCTCGGCTCGCTCAAGTTTTTAAAAGCTTCAATAGCCTCATCTTTACTTCTTAGAAGGTAAAGATAACAATATCTTGTATACCATCAATAAACGTGATGAAATACTTTTACCACCTCTAGTTTGTACAAACTTTAAATCACACACATCAAGGTGAATAAGTTCTGAGGCTTAGTGTCTCGATTCACCGAATGAAACGGTAACTTAGCTATTTTGGCTTCCACACAAACCTCACATTTCGCTTGTGTATTAACTTCATTTAACTTTAGTAAATCTAAATTTACTAATCTTTTATTGCATTTAGATTAACATGTCCTAATCTACAATGCCATAAATCGTAGCACTACCAAGTAAGAGGAAGTAGATGCATTTTCATTAATAGCAATCTTGGGTACACGGCGCAGACAACATTACATTCAATTTGAAAAGACCCCCAAGAAGATAACCCCTACCAAGGAACTTCCCAAACTTAGTCAAGATAAACTTGTCCGACTCAAAACTAGTCTAAACCCCTTGTTAACTAGAATAGAGCCCGACACCAAATTCTTGCGGATGTCCGGACATGCAAAGACATCCTTCAACGTGATCTCAATGCCGGACGACATCTTGAGCACCACATCACCAACTCCGCAACCTCGACTTAAGCTTGGTTCCCCATGTTGAGCTTCCTCCCTCAACAAGCTTGTAGGTGGAGAAACGATCTTTCGGCGCAGACGCAGCAGCTTGCGCCAAAGTTGTCGATGAACCATCCACCTTGATTCTCGACGTGGTCGATTTCTTCGGTCACCACACAGCCTAAGTCATCCTTGTCCCATTTGTCAAGTCCTTCTCGACAACATTGGTAACTTGTTTAGCCTTCTTCTTCTTCGCTTACTTACGCTCTACGTGTGGCCATGCTTGCCACAATTATAATAGCCCTCACAAATTTACGGCAACCACCTTCCTTTGCCTTTGTCTTCGACATGGGACGAACACGCTTGTTGGATGGACCGCTCTCCAACAAAGTTGGCTTTTAGCATCGATCGCCTTCGCTTTTAAATCTTGTTTCTTCACGCCGACTCGATGCTAGCTGACGATCAAGTCTTCAAGTGTCATATCCTTTCGCTTGTGCTAAGGTAGACCTCAAGTCTCTCCACCCCGGTAGCTTCAATCATCGTAGCGACGACAAAGCCGTCCGAAATAGTGTGCCTTCGGCTTGAACCTCGCGGCACAATGAGTTGAAACTCTTGCACTTGGTCCATGATCGGTCGGAATCGACCATCTTGTAGTCCAAATATTCGCTAATGAACTTCTTAGTACTGCATCATCACTACGGTGCTTCTTTTCTAGCGCATCCCACATACATTTCGATGTCGTTACAACAAAGATATACACTATACAAACTATCTTCTAAACTACCAAGTATAAAGTTTTTACAAAGATAGTCGCCAAGGCGCCGCTTATCATATGTCGCTCGGACGTGAAAGTCCATCACTTCAAACCCCTGCACGACGGGCTCATCTTCCACCAAGAAGTTGGCGGCCCAACGTCGTGAGGTAGAACAAAGATCTTTGCTGCCATCTCTTGAAGTCGGATCCTCCAAACTTTGGCGGCTTCGGGGCTGCATCATCCTCGCAGTATGAATAAAGGCCGAGATCGATCCCAAACCGATCCACCAACACCACTGAAGTGTGCCGGAACATGGAACTCGAATGAGAACCACAAGTGTTAGATCCCATGGATCCAACAACGACCCACCGAAAAGTGCGCCGTCGAACCAAAGGAACCACTAAAAATGGAACCAAACGTTGAACCACTAAGAGTTGAACCAACAATGAATCTAATGGGTCCAATGGTTGACCCCAAGGCATCAAACCAAACATTGTCAGAGCCATAGTGCCGTAATTGGCGAGTGAGCAGCGGTGCAGCGGCATGGGCAAGCAGAGTTTGGTCGAACAATGACATCTCCAAGCAAAGGTTTTAATTTCGAAAGTTTTAAGTCAATTTGAAGTCGAAACCTTGTGGCAAGTCTTATCTCATCTTGCGATTGTTGGAAAACGCATAAAATAGTACGTAACTGCCGGGCGTGTTACAACGTGAAATGTAGGCAGAAGTAGAAGATCAAACAACAATGAACTTAAAATGTAATTGAAATACAATTGAAACTAAAACCGATTCTAGATGCCGAGTCGAGGAGGCCTCTTTCCGAAGACGAGATACGCCCGGTAGTGCTCCGGCTCGAGTATCGCCCCAAAGATAAAACGGCATTGCTCGTGGTGGCAAGACCAAGAAACCAACGAGCTCCACGAATCGACGGAAGCGAGGATGAGCTTGGACACAAAATGTGAATGCAGAGTGCTCTTAGGTATGCTAGAATGCTTTGCAAGAGGTGGCTAATGTTGGGAGACATGTCCTATTTATAGGCGCCGCCCCTCATGGGGAGCATGCCGAGTCAACACCGCATTGATGTCGGGTGTTACGGGTTATGTCCCTATTGAGCGCGCGCGGTTTCGGAGACAACGTGGGCACGCTTCCGCAGAGCCATCATGTCGGAGCGTTATCGAGCGGTTACGACGAACCGGACAATGCTTGCGCCTGTGTTCATTGGACGTGTCCGGACGCCTCTTCAAGCACAAAGAGCCCAACGGATTGGGCCGCACGAGTTGGGCCTCGGACCAACTCCATCTTTGGGCTCGATCAAACGCTGATCCAAAATATACGGCAATGGGTCGGGAACCGTGCCCACGAACAGCCCAAAGAACAGCTCAAAGACCACCCAAAGACCAATTCCCAAGATCCAAGATCCAAGATCCACGGACCACGGACCCGAACTCGAACCGGAGCTTGAGCCGGCCGGAAGGCTGGCTGGCGGGCGGCGGCGGCGGCACGTGGGCTTTCTAGCCCATCACTTGTGCACATAATTATACTAAGTGTTCAATGAACCACTTACATAGACAATTAATGAACGACATTAATCAATGGGATAAGGATTAATTAATCCATACTTATCCCCTTAAGTACAAAACTCCATGTTTAAGTGACCAATTTTGATTCACTATTTCTCACTCACCGGAAATCGGATTTGAGAATGTGAATACACCACGATCATCTACTCAAAACGTAGATCGATCCTATGCCATTTAATTTCACAAAATTAAACGTTACGTCACTCAAAATCTTTGTCAAAGTAGCTTCCTGGCAACTTGACCATATATATAATAAATATATATATATTCGCGATTTTCAACACTTTTTTCCCAAAAGATCCTTGGTGTTAATAAATTTACAATATATGTTTTCTTGCTGTACAGTACAGGTTTGTTGTGTTCCGTAAATTTCGAAATTTTAGGATTATATTCATAAACATCCATTAATTCGAAATCACGTATCTGATAAAACTAAAAAAGAATATAAAAGAAAGTAGAAACCACAAATGCATATGTGACTATTAACCCCAAAAACAAAACGATGGAGCCAAAAAGATTTCCCATCTTGCAACCACTAAAGTCTGGTTGATTGATTCTCTGTGTGAATTTGCACACAGGTTTCTCTTCATTATTAGCACATATTCCACCACTATGCAAATGAATGTTCGATAGAAATCCAGTCCAAAACCATAGGCGAAATCGACAGTGAGCATCAAGTTGTTGATCGACACCAGAGGCGAGCAAATCCGTTAGCGAAGCCCGGCGAAATATCAGAAGCACAAAGCTAAAGCTTTAAGTTTGAAGGAATAATTTGAATAGATAAAAATAATATACCTTCATTTATTTTGATATAATTTGTTTGATTAGTATCCCATTGAAATGATAAATTGGGAGAAATCTGAATGACAAAGATAAATTACTTATATATAGGTGTGAGTTATGATGAGAAAACTCCTTAGTATAAAAAATGGGAATAGATATGTAATCTGACACATCTTTCATATTTATATAGCACAATCAGAATTAATATGTTGCACATGTTAGTTTAGCACACATTTCATCTCTTCGTAGCACATATGCTAAATATATTAGTTTAGCACATCTTTCATTGCAGCGTAGCACAAGAATGGTTCTAGTGTTGCACAGTAATCTGCGTAGCACACAAAACACAAAACTGTAGCACAACCGAAATTAAATCTCAACCATTGATCCAGCAAATTAAAGGCACAGATTCATTCATATTTCCTACCAACCATCTTCTATATATATATATATATATATATATATATATAATTGATAGGATACGGCCCAACTCCCAGGCTCAAGCATCAGGCCCAATATAAATAAGCCTGACATGAAGCTCGGCCCAAACGAGTCTGGCCCAAGAAAGCTCCTGAACCAGTGGGAACGCAGAAGATTCGATCATATCTACGAGAATCCTAATTAGAGAGGAGATATGATTCAAATCTTATCTTAGAATAGATCCCGGATTCGAGATCTAGGTTATTATAATCGTGTATAAATAGAGGCTAGATTAGCGATAAAAGATCATCTACACTTTTGTAATCACCCTCATATTATCAATACACGAATACTCTCTCCCCGTGGACGAGATCTTATTCATAGATCGAACCACGTAAATCCTTGGTGTTCTTGCAGTAATTAATTCCTTACGAAATTTAGATCGATCACTCGCGCCGTCTGTGGGAAATAAAATTTTGTGTTTTCGATCAGCCATAGTTTACAGGGAATCAATCACGACAATGCATACCAGAAGTCACGCATCCAGAGTCACCGTCGGCAACAACGATGGCCGGGCACGCCGAGCTCACCAGAAAACCCAATCGAGAATCAACCTCAAGGTCATGTCCAAACAGTCGATGAACGGGGCAATCCAGCCATGCATGAAGAAGCAGGATATCAAAGCGAAGGAGATCGCAATAGTAACCAAGGAGCACCTCCGGCTCGACGGATAAACCTTGACGACGCCGTCAAGGGGTTCCTTGAGAAAAACAATGAGAGTTTTCTCCAATACCTCAGCCACGCACAAGGTCGGCCGTTTCCCGAAGAGATGAGCGCTGAAGCCTCGTCTAAACACGAGGCACCGCAACGAGGTGGATCCCCCAGCATTCAAGTCATGGGCGCTCATACCTTTGCACGCGTTGGGACACAAACCAATCGCACAAGGGACGAACAGCGCGAAAGAGCACGTCGCGACCACCGCGAGGCCGGTCCTGATTACCAAAACGAGTTCGGTCGACGAACTCCGCCCCACTCTCCAGAGGGAGGTTTCGACGGGTACGGGAGGATAGTCACCCCATTCTCAAACGAAATACTCGACACCCCACTCCCAGACAAATATCGGGTGCCGAGCATCACCCTCTATGACGGACTAAGGGACCCGTAACTTCCTCTCACAGCCCAAGACAATATGATCAACCAACGCCGACACAATTCCTATGTGCAAGCTCTTCCCGAGTTACTAGTCGACAACGCCCACGGTGGTTCGACGATCTACCTCCCGGAGCATTGGTTCCTACCGCGATCCGATGAAGGCCTTCCATCGGGTTCTTCCGTAGGCCGAGTCAAAATGACTTCGCACATCTCCTCACTTTGAGGCAAGACCGAACGAATCCATCACGATTTTATGACCGTGTTCAATAAAGAAAGCCTGAAGGTCACAGACGTGAACGATCTCCTCATCATCTCAGCCTTCCGTAATCCACATCCCGCCTGGGCCTTATATAAAGAGATCGTCAAGTACGAATCACGATCGCGATGTAACTATGGCGATAGCCGACCGGTTCGCCAAAGCGGGCGGTACCGATAGGAAGGCGCGAGGTAGAGAAAGGAGAGCCCTCCGAAAGGAAGAAGAGACGAAGGACGAGGAGACGAGAAGCCAAGGCCGACGGTGCCTTGAGAGGATACGCCGCGCCATAGAGTCCGTGCTCGGCCACGCGGCACCCGGAAAGACCTCAATACACTCCTTCGACGAAGCCAAGGGCGTAAATCTACTAACTCCACATGGATAAGTTCGAGAAGCCTCGACCAATGACAGCTGGTCAAAACGTCGAACTAAGGATAAATACTGTTCTTTCCATGAGGATTATGGACATGACACGGAGGAGTGCCGAGACCTCATGGAAGATATCGAGATGCTAGTACAAGACGGGGTCCTGAAAAAATACAAAGGGCAGGACCGACGAGCTGGCCAATACGAGGCCCCTCATCGAGGCCAGAAAAAGAGGAAACAAGCGAGAAGGGGGAATTGTGCCCCTCACAAGAAAACAAAGCGCAAGGAGGACGAGGAGGGAGATGACGAACCCCAGTACGACGGGGTCATCTCTACCATCACGGGTCTCCCCCGCGGAGTTACGAAGTCCTCCCTGAAGGCCGAGGCCCGAAGTCCCCATACCAGCGAGCCTGTCAACAAGAGGTTCAGGAGGGATGAGGCAATCACATTCTCCGAGGACGACCACAGACTGCGGTGGTGCCCCACCAGACGCTACCGGTGATCCAGTAAAGGATCGCCAACAAGTTGGTAAGACGATTTATATCGATATATGCACAAGAAGCATCTCTTCAAAGAATGCTTTGACAAGTTAGGAGTAGAGGAAGCGCGCCTCGCGCAGGCCCCGCTACCACTCCGCAGCTTCGTACAGGAAGAGACACGCCCAGACGGGGTGATCGACCTGCCCGTCACAGTAGGAAGGGCACCGACGAGCTCTACCAAAGTGGTACAGTTCTTTGTGGTCAGGGCCCATTCGCCATACAACGTTATACTTGGGCGAGACTGGCTAAACGCAATAAGAACGGTGTGCTCAACCTACCACCTGACAATGAAAATCCCCACAAGAGAAGGGATAGCCATGATCCGGGGAGACCAGAAGCAGGCAAAAGAATGCATGCAGGTCGCCCTGAGAGGTGCAGGACTTCGTCCAAAGAACCGCAAGCATAGCAATCAAAGAAACCCGAGGAGTTGGAACCAGAGAGGACGTCGCCGGCCCCAGAGAACTCGGTGGAGGAAGTCGCATTGTATGAAAACGAACCATCCAAGGTCGTAAAAGTTGGCTCTGGGTATACCCCAACTAACAAGCAGATCATCCAACTCCTAAGGAATTGAGACGTGTTCGCTTGGTCGCCTCGACATGACCGGGTCTCACCAACTATCATCACGCACCGACTCAACATTGACAACAGTGTGAAACCAGTTCGGCAAAAGCAACGGATTTTTGCAGCCGAACGGAATCAAGTCATCCATGACGAGGTGAAGCAGTTATTAAAGGCTCGCATATTGTTCAAGTCAAATATCCGACCGGATAGCCAACCTCAGAATGGTGAAGAAGGTGGAGGGATGGCGAATGTGCATCGATTATACCGATCTCAACAAACATTGCCCTAAAGATCGCTACCCTCCCCAATATCGACAAAAGGTTGACGCTTGGTCGGGCACGCAAGTCTTGACTTTTCGGACTGTATAAAGGATATCACAGGGTCTTGATGGACGACGAAGACGCAGCCAAAACAGCCTTCATTACAGACTTCGGAGTCTTCGCATACAAGAAGATGCCATTCAGACTCAAGAATGCAGGGGCTACCTATCAAAGGATGGTAGATAAAATATTCCAGCCCTACATAGGACGGAATGTGGAAGTGTACGTAGATGACATCGTCGCCAAGAGCATTGAGGAAGCCGATGTGTTGCCGACCTCGTGATCGCCCCGACCTACTCGTAAAGGTCAACCTAAAGCTAAACCCCGTAAATGCACATTCGCAGCTCGTCCGGAAAATTTAAGGGTCTTTGGGTTTCACAAGAGGGTTTAAAAGCCAATCCGTCCAAGGTTCAAACCATTGTGGAGATGAAGATGCCAAAGACAATCCACGACGTACACAAGCTAACAGGCTGCATCGCCGCACTCAGTCGTTTTCTTTCAAAAGCCGCGGATAAGCAGCTCCCCTTCTTCAAAATACTCAAAAAGGCTCCGGAGTTCTCCTGGAATGACGCACACAAGTCTGCCTTCGAGGATCTCAAAAACTACCTCGCCAAACTCCCCACTCTATCCGTCCCGAAAGAAGGAGAGGTTCTCTCCTTATACCTCGCTGCCTCGGACGAAACTATAAGTGCTGTTTTGGTACGAGAGGAAGGATGCCAACTCCCCGTGTATTTCATCAGCCGAGCATTAAAAGGACCAGAAACAAGGTATCAACCTTTGGAGAAGCTCGCGCTGGCATTAATAAATGCTGCAAGAAGATTACGGCCATACTTCCATGCACATCCCATACAATTCCTCATCGATCACCCACTTCGCAAGTATTGACGGCCGTAAGCCTCTGTGGAGAATCGCTGGTGGGCAATTGAATTAGGCAAACACGACATATCTTTTGCCCTCGCGAGCCATCAAGGTCAAGCTCTAGCAGACTTCCTTGTCGAGGCTAACTTCGCCGAGATACCGAAGCCCAACGAGTCCGTATCAGACAATGCCGAAGCCGAACCTATAGATAAAACTCCAGAGGATTGCTGGCAAGTCTACGCTGACGGGCTTCGGGAAAGTGGTGGAGCGGTATCCTACTTTTAGGACCGATGGCCAAGAGATCACATATGCACTTCGGTTCGCATTTAAAAATACGAACAACGAAGTGGAATACAAGCCTTAATTGCGGACTTCGCCAGCTCAAAGCCTTCGTGCACGAGCCGTCAAGTTCACAAAGGACTATCAAGTCATAGTAAGTCACATGTTGGGAAAGTACGAGGCAAAAGGCAACAGGATGAAGAAGTACCTCGAAAAAGCCAAAAGCCTACAACAAGCTTTCTCACACTTCCAGTTAGTTCGCATCCCAAGGGAGCAAAATAGTCGAGCTGACGTATTAAGCAAACTGACCTCGTCGTCGACGAACTCGCCAGTAGAAGAAGTCCAAAGCAGAAGCATAAACGATGACGACACTGGAACCGAGGTCAACGTAGTTTCTGACGCCGAACCCAACTGGATGACTCCCATTCAGGAGTACTTGGAGAAAGGCGAACTACCACATGATAAGCTCGAAGCTCGAAAAATCTTGAGCAAATCTCTACGATATACACTGGAGCAGGGAATTCTCTATAGAAAATCATACCTTCAGCCCCTCCTAAGGTGCTTAGGTCCGAACCGAGCTGACTATGTATTACGAGAAATGTATGAAGGATCATGTGGGAGTCACATCGGACCTCACGCCCTATCAAAGAAAGTCATGCGACGGGATACTATCACAACAATGTTTCAAGACTCAATCGACCTCGTGAGGAAATGTTCGAAGTGCCAAGTCCATGGGAATGTGCCGAAGCTACCTCAAACCGACCTCGCAAGCATGCAAAGTCCTTGGCCATTTATGCAATGGGGGATCGACATCGTTGGTCCCTTCTGCAAAGCTCCAGGACAGTTTCAATTCCTGATCGTCGCGATCGACTACTTCACGAAGTGGGTAGAAGACGAACCCTTGGTGAGAATCACGAGCAAAACGCCTCAACTTCGCGGAAGAACATCGTATCGCTTCGCATCCCTCATGTCCTTATTTCGTATAATGGGACACAGCTCACGGATAAAGTATTCAAAGAATGGTGTCAAGAGCTCGGATCCAGCAGGTTCACTTGGTGGCTCATCCTCAAGCAAATGGTCAAACCAAGTCACCAACGGACAATCGTGAAAGGACTCAAGACTCGCCGACCAAGTAAAAGGCAATTGGGTGGAAAATTTACCGCAAGTCCTATGGTCGTATCGCACTACACCTCGGACATCAAACGGAGAAAACCCTACAACTTAGTATATGGAACCAAGCGGTGATCCCGCAGAGATCGGTATGCCGAGCCCCGCACTCATTCACTTCTCCACCAAGCCAATGACGACAATCTACGATCTCGCTCTAGATCTACTCAAGAAAAGAGACATCGCCACATCGTAGAAGCTCGGTATAAGCAACAAGTAGCTCGGTATTACAACCACGTGTCAAAACCGACAATTTCAAGTAGGCGACCTCGATCAAACAATGATATCAATAAAGCCGCAAAGTTCGGCAAGCCGAAGCCACATGGGAAGGACCATACCGGTTGAAGAAGTCCCGGAAAAGGCTCTTATAAGCTCGCCCATATATCCGGACAGAAATACCCAAGACGTGGCACATCATTCATCTAAAGAAATATTTTGCATAAGTGTCAAAAGTTGAGTCTGTTCGGTCGTGTTATCGAGTTTGTTCGGTTATGCCTGTGAGTCTTGTTTTATTATTATGTCGGTCTCTATCAATAAAATCATTTTCCCGCATGTTTTGTTTGTCACTTATGCATACTATATCTTCTCCATTTTACTATACCCTCGACGGAGGACAGACTACCTTCGTTTAATACGAGGACGAACTAAACGCGCGTGAGGGGACCACCCCTAGCGATAAAACTTGCCAAATAAGGAACCAATACCTCCGTTTATTTCGGGGAAGAGGGGACCACCCCGAGCGATAAAACTTGCCAAAACAGGAACCAATACCTCCGTTTATTTCGGGGAAGAGGGGACCACCTCGAGCGATAAAACTTGCCAAAACAGGAACCCATACCTCTGTTCATTTCGGGGAAGAGGGGACCACCCCGAGCAATACTTCTTGTCAAAATAGGAACCCATACCTTCGTACGAGGACGAAATACCTTCGTATATTTCGAGGATGAATACCTTCGTACGAAGACGCAATACCTTCATTTATTTCGAGGACGAACTACCTTCGAGGTCGAACTACCTTTGTACGAGGACGAACTACCTTCGTACAAGGACGAACTACCTTCGAGGTCGAACTACCTTTGTACGAGGATGAGCTACCTTCGAGGACGACCTATCTTCTTATTGGTTACCGTAAGAAAAGACAGTGTTCTCGAGGAGTTAACACGAAGCAAATAAAAATAATTTTATTTTAAAGTATACAGTTTATACATTACGAGGACGAAGAGGCCGGAGGAGGCCGAAAGCTGAGCCAATCCCTAGAAAATCGGGATTCAGAGCATCTATACTAATCCTACCTCTACCTCGTCCTTGTAGGAAAACGTATGTTAACCCTCGCCCGAGGATCCATCTTGGTGTTTAATTCACCATACATTGATTATAAACCCAGATGCGCCTATATAATTAAATCGCAACACGCTGGGTTTACACGTGTTTACCTTTCGATCCAAGAGGTCGATGGAACGAGATGAACGGATCGAACGGATCGGACTCGTGCTTTGACCTTCCGGATCAGTATCCTGCTGCCCAATCTCCAACGCCGAGTGAGGACGATCTATGGAGAATGCTTCGAAAATCACCCAATGCTCTATGGAACAACTTTCAAAAACTCACACTCTCGATAATGGAGTGGCCGAAAATATGCTAGGTTTAATGAACATTAACCTAGACTTTATCTCATACCTTATATTTATAATGCACTACCTTAATCCTATATGGAATATTACCATAATCCTATATGGAATATTACCAAAATCTTAGGATTATTTCCATACTCTCGTGATTATTTCCATACTCGTGATTATTACCATAATCTTATATGGAAAGGATCTATGCATATACCATAAATATAATTATATCCTTATGGATAAAGAGAATAAAATCTTGCCAATGGGAGCATATAGGTGCCGATTTTCCTCTAGCTTAAGGGCCGGATGGGCCACCAGGATCAAATGCAAGGAATAAAGATGGGCCTCAAATAAATTAATTATCTTATGTTCACTTTAACATAAATTAATTTATAAACATTCGATCATGCCACTAGAGAAAGAATGTCGACTTACCCTTTATTACCAAGTTGAGTCGGGCTTGCACTTAGACATTACGAATCCTCAGATTTAAGATATCGAACGTCCATTAATCATTTATAGCAATCGATCGCTTAAAACGATTAATAACTTCATTTCTTAAGTAGTACCACTCAACCTTATTATTGTACTTGAGCTAACTCAACTGCGCAGGTTTAGTACAATAAACCTTTTGAGCTCCTTAAGGGACGCCATCATCCTAAACGGATACGTGACTGATACGTGATAACTAGCGTGACATACAAGATCGCCACCACCCAAGACGCGGAGAATCTTGGGTTAGAACATATAACCCTAACTCATAACAAGTCAAAGTGATGGTCAAGAACTCATACTCACCTAATACCTTATCGAGGTTTAGATCATCGAAGTCGCCGAGATCTTGGTTCTTCACGACGGTCGAAAGAAGAACACATCTCACCGTGATCCTTCAATACGCCGAGACGCATCAAAGATAGACAAGCAACTAAGTCAAGTCACTTCTTATCTATACCGCAGCTCTAAACCGACAACTCGCCCTTAAGTCGCCTCACCGTGAAACTTTTATATCTCATTAAGCTTCGACCAATCATATGCACTTCGTGATCTTCACACACCGTATGATCTAACTTATATACGAGATAAGGGACACGATATATGCAATAAAGTATTCAAATCGATAGGAGATTGTAACATGGTAACAGAAACATTGTATACAAGCTCAACCAAACCGCTTTCAAGATACAACCAATAGTCCTCGATCTACGCTAAGAGCCCCGCCAGATCGACCTCGGCCACCGACGACGCAGCCCCGCTAGATCGACCTCGCCGCCGATGACGCCCGACCCGGATCCCCGAGGGCCTCGCCTCCTCGGTAATGAAACGCCTCTGAGCTATCCACTCCCGAGAAGACATATCCGGGAAAAATAAGTCCTAGCGATGGAGAAACTTGGCGGTAGAAGAAGGCTCACCAAGACCAACGAAGCACGCGCCGAGGAAGCGGACGACGTGTCGCTACAATCTTGTATAAGTCCGATCTTCTTCAAATCGTCATATTGCTCTTGAAATTGCCAGGAGTCTCGGTCATACCGATATGATCCTCGGTACGAAGGATCTATCGACACGCGAACGGAAGAACGAACAAGACGGAATATCCCAAAACCTCCGAATCTAACCCTCAAGTGATATAGGTCAAGATTTGCCTATACCTCAACTAGATAGTCGACGCAAAGAACTCGGGGACGATGAATGACACATGAACGAGGTATGGATGTCTCGTCGATATCGTCGATAATGAATTTCTTGGCAAATGCAAGAAAATTCAAGAGCTAATGAAGAGAGAATAAACTCACATATATTGATCAATCAAAAGTCAATATTTTGTATGCTTACAAGACTTTATATAGGCTGAAAAATGAACTCTAATCCTTATCAAAGAAGGACTCCTAATCAAAGTAGAACTCTAATTTACAAAAGAAGTTTTAATAAACTAGAACTCTAGATAATCAAGCCTAAAAATACTACGAAAATCTTGATACAAAAACGTGGCCCATATGCCACATAAAAATTAAATTCACAAAACTTGGGCTGCATCATTCCCCTTCTCTTACGAAGGATTTGTCCTCAAATCCAAGTCGTCACCTACATCAAACGAACTCACCCACTTCAATTCACTAGCCCTCGCAAGATACCAAATGGGAATCCAAATTATATCCAGCCTGAATAAGCCTCCGGCAATGTGGGACGATCATCCCCACCCCATAAGACCCGATCGCCTCGCCGGCGATCCGCGAACCCTATGAGACACCGACCAAATGGAAGGTCGCCGATATTAAATGATATGATCCTCGCTGGTACGAAGGATCTATCGACACGCCGAACGGAAGAACGAACAAGATGGAATATCCCAAAACCTCTCGAATCTAACCTCAAGTGATATAGGTCAAGATTTCGCCTATACCCCAACTAGATAATCGACGCAAAGAACTCGGGGACGATGAATGATACACTAACGAGGTATGGATGTCTCGTCGATACGCCGATAATGAATTTCTTGGCAAATACAAGAAAATTCAAGAGCTAATGAAGAGAGAATAAAACTCACATATATTGATCAATCAAAAGTCAATATTTTTGATGCTTACAAGCCCTTTATATAGCTGAAAATGAACTCTAATCCTTATCAAAGAAGGACTCCTAATCAAAGTAGAACTCTAATTTACAAAAGAAGTTTTAATAAACTAGAACTCTAGATAATCAAGCCTAAAAATACTACTTAAAATCTTGATACAAAAACGTGGCCCATATGCCACATAAAAATTAAATTCACAAAACTTGGGCTGCATCATTTTGATACCAAATGATAAGGTGGGCACCCTAACTTCACCCCAAAAGCGCTCAAGGGAAGGTTTGGACTCAAATTTTATATCTAGCCCAGATAAGCTTCCATGGCGATGTGGGACGATCATCCCCACCCCATAAGACCCGACCGCCTCGATCGGCGATCCGCGAACCCTATGAGACACCGACCCAAATGAAGGTCGGCTCGATACCAAATGATAAGGTGGGTACCCCTAACTTCACCCCAAAAGCGCTCAAAGGGGAAGGTTTGGACCCAGCCTTATATCTAGCCCAGGATAAGCTTCCGCGGGCGATGTGGGACGCATCAATACCTTCTCTTATACTCCGGACACCGCACTTTGAGGTCTAAGACCTTAGCCTCGGCCTTGGAGATGGTCATTCCACCTTGTCGGCGAATAAATGCCTCGTACTCGGCGTGCTCCTCAACGATCGATTTGGCCTTATCGTCCGCAATCTCAAGCTTCTCCTCAAGCTCCAAAAGCCGAGCATGAAGCTCATCCAATTTCTCTTGCGACGACCTAAGCCTAACTTCGGCCTCCTCCCGCACATGACCGAGCTTACCCTCCAAATGAAGGACTTCGACCTCCTTAACTTCAAGAGCTCGTCTCAAAATCTTGACTTCATCCACTTGAGAAGACAAACCAAATTTTCCAGACACAAACTGAAGACAACAAAAAGAAAGAAAGCAGACTTCAGTCAACTGGGAGATTTTATTAAGGCCTCGGGGGCATAAGATCGTGCTTGAGTACAAATAAAAAAAAAAAATATACAAGGGATCAACTGACCCCGCCAGCAGCTCCGGACTGCAACTCCTCGGTGTCAACCCCGCCCGCCTCAGCCTCGGCAGCCTGCTCCTCGGCCTCAACGGTCTCAGGCACTTCAGCAGCCGCTACCTCGGCATCCTTCTGAACTTCAACGGCCTCGACAGACCCCAAGGCCTCCGGCTCCTTAGTCAGCTCGGCCATGATAGCTTCGGAAAGGGGGTCTCGATCCACCGAGCAAGCACGGACGGATTCGGCAGTCAGCAGAGTCGAGGACGAGGTCAAGCTCTGAACGACGGGCAAGCTCTTCAGACCGCCAGCAAGGAGACCCACATAGGACCGCACCAGCGCGTCAGTCTCCACCACCTCGTATCCATACTTATTTTTGTCTAAGTCAGGATAGTCATCGCGACGCCATCAGTATCGACACCGCCCTTTATTGCCAGCCGGCCATCTTGCCCGCCAGCCCAGAAAACTTCCGAGACAAAAATAGCTTCTCGGTATAAGCACGGAGAAGCTCTCCCTGTGAAGCCGCTGCCTCGGCTTCCCTAAGCCTGGCCGCCTCCACTTCGGCCTTCAATCCGACCTCGCCTCGGTGAAGCCGATTCGCCTTCAAAAGTTATCTCGCCGATGCCTCCGCCTGCACCTCAATCCCAGCCCTCACCTTCTCCACCAAGGCCAAGGCCGTGGACTCCCTCTCCGCCGCAAGCCGAGCCTTCTCTTCTGCCTCGATCGCCTCCGCAACAAGAAGGGTCTTCTCCTCCTCCAGCTCTTGGGCGAAATGAGCCAAGTGCTCGAAATGAGCCACAACATCATTTAAATGCCCAACAACCGTTCGACGCCACTTGTCAATTGGACCTTCACGTCCTCGGTCCCCTGTACAAAAGTTAACTACGTCAAGCAAAGCCTCAATACGGCTCGGTAAGAGTACAGCACAGTGCTTTACCTGGGGAAAAGACGGACGCACGACCTGGGCACCGAGGATCGTGCAATCGTCGTCGTCGGCAGGAGGATGACGCTTCTCTTTCCCGGAGCGGGAGGTGCGCGGAGGCGACGGACGCTTCGCCTGAGGCGACGCATGCTGCGGCTGAGGCGACGTCGGCGCTTTTCGGCCTCTTGAAGAGACCTCGGCCGTGGTTCGCCGCCTTCTTGGCCTGCTCGGCCTCGGACTCCGACCCCTTTCTCTTCCTTGAGGAGACAAATTCCACTACAAAAACAACACATTTCAAGTCATTACAAAGCAACACAAAGATATTCTAACACTAAAGTGAAGTGCAGGGCCTCACCCCTCGCCGGCTCATCCGCATCAGCAGGGTCATAGGGGCTCAGCCCCGCAGCCGCTAGTTCGGCCTCAGGGAAGACTTCGTCGACCAGGCCAACCCCGTCCAGATACGTCTCCACATCGCCGAAGCAATCCCCAACGGCAACATCAGCCAGCTTCTCACGCTTCCAAGCGAATTCATAAGAGCCATCAAACCGGCAAAAGAAGTACTTCTTCCGCGGTTTGATATCTTCGATTGTCTTTATCTTAAATTCTGACGGGTGTTAAGTAATACCACCCCGCATTAAATTTAAGGCGAAAAAATCTAAGAATAAGCCCTAGACTCAACGGGCAGTTATGCCTATACGCATATATACCAAGGCCCGTCAAGTGCCGAAAAGAGTTCGGTGTTAATTGGGCGAGGGGGATAGCGAAAAGCTGTTGTAACTCAACAAAGACGGAAGGATAAGGAAGACGAAGACCGCATCTAAGGTTGTCCTCGTATACTGTTACAAATCCATGCGGAGGGGTGCTAGCCCTATTCTCCAGACGTGGGACAATCAACCCAACGGATTTCGGAACAAAAAATTTAGAGGCAAGCTCTAATATCGCAGGAGTTGTCAGAATGGAAAGGAACGACGAAACTTTACCAAAATCAAAAAAAGGCGGGAAACCTAATCTACACATGGTAGGTTGGGAGGAATTGAGAGAAAAAACTTTAAAATCCACCGGAGAATCCGGTGGTGACACTGACACGATACGGCGCTCAGGGTCGTGGGATTCAGAAGAAGAAGAAGAAGAAGAAGAAGAAGAAGAGGAAGCCATAACTTACTGGTTTTAAGATCGAGGATGATAGCGTTGAACCTCGCGCAAACGGTATGGCGAAAATGAACTTTTTAGACGACAAAAAGTTTCAGAGAATTTGAAATTAGAAATGTGCAAAGTGATAGGCGAAAAGGCGTATCAGAGAAGTTATTCCCCCAATATGCACTTTATCGGGAATCCAACCGCTGCCGCATTAAATGCTAACAAGGCGTCCCGTGTGTAAACTCAAGATAACGCCTCTTCAGCGGTCTTGTCAAAGACCTCGACATAACGCCTCTTGGTGACGGTCAAACCTCGGCATAACGCCTCTTGGTGTTACCAAAGACTCGGCATAACGCCTCAGCGAAGCGACCAAAGACCTCGGCATAACGCCTCAGCGGTTACCAAAGACCTCGGCATAACGCCTTCAGCGGTGACCAAAGACCTCGCATAACGCTCTTCAGCGGCTGTCAAAGGACCTCGGCATAACGCCTCGTCACTCGAAGCCAGCCAAAGACCTCGGCATAACACCTCGTCAGGCGAAGCCAGTCAAAGACCTCGGCATAACGCCTCGTCAGGCGAAGCCAGTCAAAGACCTCGGCATAACGCCTCGTCAGGTGAAGCCAATCCAAAGACATCGGCGTAAAGCCTAGTCAAGTGAAGCCGACGAAATACGAAGTCA